>JAQISU010000118.1:0-600000 GCA_029339505.1 Unio delphinus | reverse complement strand
AAGGGTCGGGTACACAAAGTTTTGCCATCGCGACTGACTTCTATTTTGGTTACTCCGCAGTGCTTAAACTCGAAAGGATTTTGAGTGTGGTCCCCATTGAAGGCTGCATTGCTGACGATACCAATGAATAAACGTTTGGGTAACTGTCCTTGGAACAGATGATCTTCGATCTTGGATCTTAGGTCCCTGGCAATGGTGAAAGTTTTGACTTCCACGCGTCGTATCGGATACTTGGCTGTCGTTCTGCTCAAAGTGTGACTGATATCATTTCCCACTTTAGGTAACACTTCCACACGACGCACGTATAACCTGGCTTCTTGGATGATGGTTTTGTATGTGTTGGCATCAGCCATCAAATGGAAAGCAGCACTGCTACGATTCAGTCTCAAGCGAATATCTACTCCGTTCAGCAAATACTTCTCTTGAAACCACATGTCCAAATGCAAACGATCGAACAGTTCTAAACTACGTCCTCGCAGAATTTTCTTTCGACGCTCGTTAAAACCCACATTGTGAGGATTGGCAGGAATGGCAGGATTGCTGCCCTCAGCAGCTGCTGCTGCTACGGACAAGGCTGTGTCGTTAAATGTATTCTCACCTGCGGTGTCAGGTTTCCATACCACACAAGCATCTAAATGAGTGTTCTTGGCTTCTTTTCCGTACGTCAAGAGATTTTCGAGGTACGCTCGGTAAGGGTAAGTATCCGTGCTACTGCTGATCAGTTTGTTATTCATGTACAAATCCACTTCGCTGAACAAAGAATGCATGAAATTGTTGACGGGAGCTACTCGGGCATCGGCTGCTGGATCGGTGTTGTCCGTTCTACTCACTTTCACTTTCAAATACAAGTAACTGTTGTTGAGATCGATGTAATCTTCGGGTTGTCCTTTGATTTCAAACTCGATGGGAGCTGAATCCGTCAAAGAGGAGACGGGATGAAATTCGACCCATTGGGCTTCTTGCATGGTCGTCATGGTGGGTGGCATGGCAAAGAGATCTAGTTCCGACTTGGAACAGGCACAAGATTCTTGGTGCATCATTTTTTCTTTATGTTTTTTTCTTCACTTTTAATAATCAAAAATGTCTAAGTCTCGAGCGGTTCTTTTTTTCTTCGTCTTTCTCACTTTAGAGGTACGGAGACTTTTGAAATTGTGCCTTCGTCGTCGCTTTCTACCTTGTCCTTGCTGTGTCGTCAGGGAAGCAGGAATGTCAGACTCGGTACCGTTCAGGGCATTTATAGGACTTTCTCGTTGACCCAAAATCTCTTTACCCGTTTGAAGTAAGACATTTTTGCCTGCTCTCAAAAAAGCTTCTTTTGGGTTTTGTTTGTCAATGAGAACATTGTGAAGAAAATCTTTGCCGTGAATCAATGCGGCATCTTTTAAGGCGTGCAATCCTCGTGTCACCATCGGTTTCAAAACAGGGACCACGGAACGAAAGGCTGATTTAAACATATCTCCTAAGCCATGTCCTCGTTGTCGAGTGACTCCTCGGTACACAGGATACATCACTTTTTCAGTTGTTCGAGAATCGTTTTTGAAAATGGAGTTTCACTGTGACTTTCCCTTTGGTAAATGGAATATTTTGTCCTAGTTCTCCTTTTATAGAAATGTTGACACTGTCGAAATACGACTTACTGACAGGTAAATAATGAGGATGTACAAATTCACGGTGAACGTGATTGATATTTCCACCTTCCTCTTTATCGGTAGTGTCAGAATCCACTTTGAAAGGAATGACACGCAGTAACGGTGCAGAGGTGTGTCCTACCACGTTGTACTCTGCCACATCGGAGTACACAAACATCAAGTTGAGACCTTGGTTCAATTCAATAGGGAATCGAAAATATTTTGCAAAATCCGAGTTACTGGTTATGCCTGGTATTTGCTTTTTGTTCTTGAGCATCTCGACGTCTCCACCTAAAATATCAAACAATTCAGGACAAAAAGTAATGGCCATCATTTTCTCCTCTGAAAATGTCATCATGAGTCGACGAGACACTGAATAGTACTCAATGGTCACACTTTTTGGGTTTTTTGAGTTTGCAAAGGACTCCATGGCTTTACCAAACACAACATTGAACCTGGTTACAATCGTATTCACTAAATGTTGACCACTAAAATAATAACCTGGAGGAATGACGAACTTATGAGTGGACAGGACATTAGTTTTGGGTCCATCTGATTTCTTTTCGCCACCTTTACCTCGTGCGTCTAAGGCTTTTTGCAATTGCTCGTCATACACTTCAACTGTAAAAGTGTTTTGATTTTCGACGATGTTTTTGATTTGTGTTGGGTGTATTATTTCCACTAAAGCTACTTCCCAATGAGCATCTTGATCCAAATGCATGGTTTGAGGTAATTTAGCTGTGTAACAACAGCACAACGTGTTGTTAGGAAACACCTTCATGGAACTGTCACTGAGTAACGTTAAGTAAAATTGGTTAATAGTGTTGTTCATAATTCCAATGTTGTTCTGTCCGAGGAGTCACTCGAGGTTAAAGGAGTATCTAAAAGAGGATTGTGATTGGAAGGGTGACTGTCAGGAGAATGACTAACGTTGGACGCAATGTTCCCAATATTGTTACTGTTGTTCCCGTTGTAAGAGTATTTCAGGGAAGGATTGGGAAGAAGATACCCGATGCAACTGCTGAGTAAAATGGTCCACAATTGTTTGTCTCCTTGTTGCAAACTCAAATTAGCAATGGCTGCACCGATAACACAATACACCACAAAGATTTGACAGAAAAAGACGATTTGGGTTTTAGGGACACGTTCTCCACACCACACCCACAAGGGTTGCTTTTGTAAATCTTGCAGAGATGACGTGGGTGAAGGAGAAGTCACTGTGGTTGCCGAAGCTGTATTGAAGGGCATGATGGTCACTTCTTTTTATAGTCGATGACTTGGGCAGCGTCAATCCAAGAATCAAAACTAGGAGGATATCCTTTCCAACGTACTTTGACTTCTTTGACACGTCGTTTTCCTACTTTACGAGTTCTTCGTTCGAGAATGCTTTCAATGTCGTACACGTCGTCTTCTTTTTTGGTGACACGTTGTAACTCAGGCAAGTAAAACGTTCCTTTTAATACTTCTCCGTTCATGTCTTCCAATTTATAGACGGTAGGATGACGGCCGCGCACTCGTTCAGTAACACGAAACAATTCGGTGGTCCAATTGGGTAAGTAACCTTTGTCGAAAGTGCGTTTGGTTTTACCAATGCGTACCCAATCTCCCGGGGTTAACACTTCTCCACCTTTGTTGGGGACAGCCCTCGTTCGGGACGTACCAAACAGACGCTCAAAAACAGTTACTTCGTTGTCAGGTGTCACCTCTTGTGGGGAACGTCCAATGCTTCTATGGTAAGATTGATTGTAGGCTTGGACTAAGTGCGGTAAGACGTCGATGTATTTGAGAGTGTGTTGATGCGTAAAATATTTCCACATGCGTTCTTTCAAGGTACGTTGAAAACGTTCCACGATACTGGCTTTGGTTTCAGGATTTTCGGTGGTGAAAAAATGAATGTCACGTTTTTTTAATTCTCGTTGGAAAGCTTGGTTTAGAAATTCGGTGCCTTTGTCGGTTTGCCATCGAAGAGGGTGACGACCACTTTGTTTCAACACCAGTTGCAAAGCTCGTACTAACTCTCCGCTCGATTTGGATGTCAACGGTACGACCCAGGCAAATTTAGAAAAGACATCGATGACACAAAACAAATATTTGTAGCCACGATTGTAGGTGGCTAAATGAGAGACATCAGCTAAATCGGCTTGCCATTGATGATCGATGCCTTCCACTTGAGTGCGACTTCTGTGAAATTTTCGTCGAATGGGTTTGTGTAAAGTGTACGTCGCTTGTTCTTGTAACCATCGTTGTACTGCAGGTAAACGGAGCTTTTTCGGGCGAGTTTTGGCAGCACGATACAATTTCTGAATGCCTCCGTAACCTGCAGGGTGAGCTGGATCGTAGTAAATGCTGGCTAAGACCTTCTCCATGGTTTAGGTTAATAAGTGACCCACTCTTCGAGGATATTGCTTTGGGTGGGACGAAATGCGGGTTGTTTGGAAACGGTTTTACGTGTCCGATGTGCCACAGGAGTTGACGTCGAGGGTGCTGGTGGTGGTGGTGGTGGTGGCGGAGGTAATGAGATAGCTTTGGTCTTCTTTTCTTTTCTCACCTCTGGTTTCCTTTCTTTCTTTTTCACTTCTGTTGAAGCAGGAGTAGCCATCATCTTTTTAACCCAAGTTTTGAGTTCTTCTCGTTGGGGCGTGGGAGAAGGGGTCAATAAGGAAGCGGCAATCTTACTCGGAATGGGAGTAGCAGTGGGTGTTTGAAAGAGATCATGGGGTTCTTTTTCTTCCTTGGGTAATGGTGGGGTGACGTCTGTTTTGGCTACTGTAGAGGGTAAAGGTGACGGATTATTCATTAGTGCCTTCAAATCGGACAGTGTGGGTAGAGCTGTTTGTTCCACAGCTTTTCGATGAAAGAGTTGTAGTCGTTGCAGAAGTTGACCATACTTTTGCGATTTTTCGGTTTCGGACAAATCGTGGCGATGCAGCAAAGATTGCAATTCGTGTTGTAATTGGGACATCTCGTTCAAATCAGGATTGGGTGGTAAATGGGGGGTACGTTGTTCTTGCCAACGATGGTATTCCATCCATCGTTTGTAAGGAACTAAAGTCAGTTTTCGTCCTTCCATGGGCTTCCAAAGGTTACGTCTGAGATCGTGGTGCTTCATGGATCCCTTTTATCTTCTGGAAGGATCATGCATATTGCTACCCATACCTTGGGGCCATCCCTTGGTGCATCCCTGGGGCCATCCCTTGGTGCATCCCTGGGGACATCCCTTGTGTCATCCCTTGTAAAAAACCTGGTAATATGCTGGATAGGATACCGGATTTCGCTAATCCTCCCAACACAGGAAGAAGAAAAGGTAAAAATCCTCCGCGTTGCACCAACATTTTTTTCTTTTGACGGACGGGTATTTTCTTTTGGACCATTTGACGAAGAACGTGTCGATGTTTGGCTAAGCATTTTTTCTGGTGTGAAGACAAAGGTATCGTGCCTTTCAAGACATTCAAACAACATTCGCACACGATATCGATGACATCTTTGTAAGCCGTTTTAATGATTTGTTTTCGCATGGGTGGAGAGGCTTTGGACAGGACAGACAACACGTCTCCGTGTTTGACCAAACGAGGAGGTAGTCCTTTCTTTTTCTTTCCTTTGTGAGGTGTAGAAAAATATTTTCTGCGAGGTGACATCTTTGCTTGTTCGTTCCACAATACCACTGACGTCCATGACTTGAAACACACCCTCTTTTATCTTTTTTTTTGTTGTGCCATCACTTGATTTATAAGTGGTATCACTTTTTCTGGAAAGAGATCATGGGGTAGGAAAAATCCTCCGCGTTGCACCAGCATCTTTTTCTTTTGACGGACGGATATTTTCTTTTGGGCCTTTGGACGATGAACGTGTCGATGTTTTGCTAAACGTCCTTTCCTTTTCTTTCCTTTGTGGGGTGAAGAAGAATGTTTTCTGCGAGGTGACATCTTTGCTTGTTCGTTTCACAATATTACTAGTGTCAATGACTTGGTACACACTCTCTTTTATCTACTTTTTGGGAAACTACCGCTTCGTCAAAAAGGTAACAATGTCTTTCACAAAATTACCAAAGGATCCTCCTTTTTGGTGACTCTTCTTTTTCTTTAAAAGACTACGTCTTTGGAGGAAAGGACGTCGATGTTTGGTTTTTAAGCCTTTGGTACGATGACGAGATTGTCTTTTTCCTTTTCCTTTTTGGGCAGCAGAACGACGAGGGTGGTGGTGGTGGTGTGCACGTTTTTGAGGAAGCATCCTTGAGTGTTCAGTAGTGGTACAGAAAAAAATACTGATTGACGTCGTGGTCTTCAAGTCATATTTTTATACTGGAATGCGTCGCCACTGATTATCTTTGCGTCGTATCAACTTCATGGCAGGTAACACACGTCGTGAAGGGGTTCGCAACGGACTCAATCGGGACAGTTCTTGTTTGGACAAATCTAGTAAACTCTTTAACATGCCAGATCTTTCTTGGACTTTGACTTTAGGGGCAGGTACTTTGTGAGCAGCTGCTACTGCCGCTAATGTGGACGAGGGTGTCACCGGTGGAGGAGACGTTTTGGGAGACGCAGATTTCCAATGTTTCATCAAATTAGGAAAAACGGGTGTCAAATTGGGTTTGGCTGGCATCACCCGCAACGGAGAAGTGACAGCCCCTGAGGCTACTGGCAACGTAGTCCCTGCCAAACGTCCTTGTAGATCTTTTCTTACAGGTCGTGGTTGACGAATGTAAGGTTGTGTCCTGGCCGAAGTGCCTTTCTTGCGGGTGACCGCTTTTGTCTTTGGACTTTTCTTTTTCTGTGTTTTGGTCTTGGCACCCTTGTTCTTTTTCTTAGGGGTTTGTTTGACTTTTTTTGTTTTCTTCTTGGGGTGAACTTTGGAAGCATTGGGATCCCATTTTAAAAGGGAACGAATGATGACACCTCCTAGAGAACCACTACCTCCAGGTTTCAATATGATTTGCTTTTTGGTGTGAGAGTCAATGCGAGGATTGGCCAGTTGCGTCAAGGCTACTTTGTTTCTGTCAAAAAAGCGTTTGGTTTGATGTGGAATGTGAATGATGCCTTGCAGTATTTGACGTGCTGTCACCGTAAACCATCGTAAGACTTCTTTGAGACTGGCTTCTAAGACGTGAGCACGTATTTGTGGATTTTTTTCGCGACTGATGCTGTACAAGGCACGAATCAATTTGATGGGAAGATGAGACTGAAGGGACGTCATGTTGACGATGTATGAGACAAGGTCAAAGTAACCCAAGGTTTTTATAGATTTTTTTAGTGGTTCATATGGTTATGTCGACGACGAGGACGTGTACACGACAGGTCCTCCGTCTTGACACCAGTCGTGAAACAAATCGGTACGAAATCGCAAATAATCAGGGGTAGTGGGTTTTAAATCCACGAGTAAATAGGCGTGTGGCGTTTGAGTGGCATCATCGTACGCATGAGTTAGCCAAGGTGTTCCTAACTGTTTGGCTAAAACTTGCACTTGTGATTTATCTCGAGGACTTTTAAACAAGACCACGTAATGAGCATTAAGACTAATGGTACGATGGGCTTTACTTTGTTGAAATAAATTTTGTGTAATGTAAATGACACTGGCATTACGATGATGCCCTTTACGTGTAAACCACAGTTTAATTTCTTCTTCGTCTTCTCCTAACATGTCGTCAAAAATGACCCAATGAGTTTGACTAGGGTCAGACACGATCCCTTCGTCTTCTTTAGGAATGCCTGCTACAAACACAATGGAATCACCTTGACTTTCTTGCAAGAGGCTGTATGCCTATTGCCACTCTTTGTAACACCACACGATGCGTTGAGGTGGACGATCGATCAAATGATGTTTATGTTCGATCAAACGTTTGACAAATTCAGTTTTGCCTGAACCGCTCGGTCTAGCAATTAACATGTTAAAAGGATGACGAAGATACAAGGCTTTCCAACTAGCAGAATCTAAGTGTTCGTCAATGACTTTGAATGTGGAGGAGGAGGAAGGAGTAGTAGAAAGAGTAGAGTGAGCCATAGTCGTGTAGTGGTATGATACGATTGACACAAAAACAGACTAGACAAGAGGTTTTTATACTTTTTTCAAGACACGTTTATTTGAATGCATGTTTAAATTCGAACGAAACGAAAGACAAAAATACATAAAAGCCAAATGGATAAATACAGGGATAAAATACATAGGGAAACGATCAAAGTGGCATATAAACAAGTCACTGTACAACATTCTTTGCGTAACAAACGTCTCCTAGAGGTAGTGTGTAATGTTCTTATAGTCTCCTCTACAGGGGGTACAGTCACATAGGTGTCTTCTCGAAAGGGTTTTTGTGGGGAAATGTCCATGACAGTTCTGTCTTGAACAGAGGGATTGTCTTCGGTGACAGATTCTTTTTTTTCTTCTTCTGGTACTGTCACTAACACAGGTTTAAAAGTGACTTTTTTCACTCGACGATGAATTTTACGAACACAACGCTTAGGCATAATGGGATGCTTCGTTTGTCCAAGCCTCAAAATCCCAACTTTTCCAGTTACGTACATCTGTCCAATGAGGGTGTAAATCACAAGCCCCACACACATCTTCGTACACCGCTTCCGTACGTAAAAGTTGACGAATCTTTTTTTCTTGGAGAGGTCGAGACGTATCCAGATGAAAGCGTAAGGCTTTGAACAGAATAAGTCTCTCGTGGACATTTAAAGGAGTCACCATGCTGTCTTATTTTTTTGATAGGTAGTGTTCGTAAAGTGTCCACAAGGAATCGACAGGTAAACGAAATCCTAGAAAGCAAGTCACTAAAACACACACTACACGTCGACCCCAATTCATAGGGTACAGTTCTTGCAATAAGTGTTCGTAATCTTTCACCGTGTGAATCTTCTCATTGATATCCTTCCACGGAATCTGTTGGATCACCAATGATAAAGGTTGTGGCATGGTCGTTCTCTTTTATACTTCTTTTTTAGGTCGAAGACTATCAGTGTAGATTCAACCCAGAATTAAACACAGAATTAAATTTGCACAAAAAGCAAAAGTGATTAATATAACGTGTAATTTCGTCCCACTGCCATTCAGGGTAACGGTCAAGAAGGATCAAAACATCTTCAGATGTAAACGTAGTAAATTGGTAACAGAGCAAAAAAATACCCTTAATCCAGAGAAATCTAATACGTTGGTTAATTTTTGTCACTTGCCTCTTGTGAATTTCACGACACAAATGTTCTACAGTCACCCATTGAGATTTTTCTTTAGCAAGACCTTGCCAAACGTCCTTGTAGATCTTCTCTTGCCATTCGTATGGTAATCCTTGAATATTATGTTTTAGAGAGGGCTTATATACTGGTATAGGTGTGTTACACGACATGGAGTAGTAGTGTCACTTCCAATCACTAGGTCCCACTAATGGTAGGTATTGACAATTCGGAGACCATCGAGCATGTTCCAAGTAAGCGGAATCTTTCTGTTCCCACTCGTAAATGGATACACCACAACTGAAACACTTGACTTTATCTCCTTCGCCCAAGTAGAAAAATCCGGCTCTGGCTAATTCTTCAGGAGTTGGTCCAGGCAGATATTTTGGCCATTTATCTTTGAAGGTTTGGAATCGACTTTTAAAGTGACAGTATTCAGGCAAACTCGTCGGGAACGAATATTCGACTCTCCTCACTTCTGTTCGATGCAGGTACGGTGAAATTCCTACGAGTCCACGATAACGTGTGGCACCGCTTTCGCATCCCTCAGGTTTGACACGCACAGCATCACTTTCCACGGTAGATATAGGGGTAGTAGTCATAGCAACGTTCCCACGATATCCAGCTGAATCGCTAACGTCACAGAGTCTGGCATCACTACAATCGTAAGGTTCACCATCGCACTCTGTAACGCAATTACAGTGCATACCGCAAGGACACTTACAGTTTCCTTCCGGACAACTTCCGTTGCAATGCATGGGTCTTATCCATCCAGTACTTTTCACACTCTGGAAAGGTACATTTGTTTTACAATCCCCAAACTTGAATGATGTCTGTTTAAATGGATTCATCTTCTTTTCGCTTGGCTGTGTTAGTCACAATGAACTATTGGTCTTGGACAATGTCCTTTTTATATGCTGCCCAATTTCGACGTGACCGTACGGGAGAGTGAAGTGATTGGGAGGTCGTACTCTTTTTTGGTACACGATTTGATAGACTTTTTCCAAAGGTCGGCTAACGATTTGGTGAGTAGGTAAACGGACAATCTTGTGCGGTTCGTGGGTAGTCACTTGAAACGTTTCATCCTGTCCCGACTGTAAGGCTTCTTGTAGCACGTTAAAGTTCACCACTCGACTGGTGCGATAATTGAGAGTCAATCCTTTCACTTTACATTCGGTGTGCATTTCTCCTTGTGGGTCTCGGTATTCGTAGCCGTAATTTTTAGGACCGCCACTTGCAAAACATAGAATCTTGTCGTTGGGATGTTCATCGGCCCAGGCTCCTAAACGGTCTCCTTCGATGACAGGGTTACACTGGTTCGGTCGGTGAATGTAGATGCAACTGTCTGTGTCAAAATACAACACACGATCTCCTAGGAGTTCTAACACTTCGTACAATTTTAAGCGAGCGTGGGCTGTCACGTAAGCCGCAATGATGACATTTCCAAATTTGTCGGCTTCTACAAAGTCTAGTTCTTCTTCGTAATTGACTAAGATCAAGTCCTCACGAATGACGTCCACATGTTTCATGACTTTGGTTGGGTCGTGAATCATCTGGAAGTAGCGGGAAGGTTCGGACAAATACTCCGTCTTGGGTAAAGAGGGTCGTTGTGCCATTTTACCCCACAAACAATTGAGCATGACTTTGGCAAACGATCGCCTTCCTTCGTTTTTCTCGATGTGGTCTAAAGTGATACCTTCCTGCTCCCGATATTTTTCTTTGAATATCTTTTGGTCTTCGGGAGTGTGACACCAGGAAGGATAGCCACTAGCTTCTTGTTTTAGTTTTAAAAAGGCATCCACGTAGTCTGCAAAAATACCTTTCTGTGTCTCGTCGCCCTTGCGGTATTGTTGTGTCTTGGGAAAGTGATAAATTTCGTACACTTCTAACAGTTGGTATCCCAGGTCCAGAGCTTTAAACAATTCCACGCTCACCCACGTTCCTGTCAAGGCACGTTTTTCCTGGCTGTGCTGACAAGGTTGGTCTTGGATGCACATTTCGGCACAAGTGCGACACAAAGGAAACATCAGTTTTCCTTGGCAATGGTGAGGTAAAACGGGATGGTACAAGTCTGTGGGAGGCAAGACTTTACACTTGATCAATCCTTCGTACTGACGAATGTGGTCCAAGTCAATGTGTTCTGTCATCAATTCTGGATGCCCTACGGGAAAGTGACAATATTTGCACACGTAAGGATACAGCGAACACACGTCCAAGTATTTGATTTCTTCTCCCTTTTCTTCGTCCGCTTGGTACAGCAAACAAGTGGCATTCGTTCGTCCTCCGTACAAACTATCCCGGGGGTTCAATGGGTCCACCCACTTGTAACTTTCTACGATGCGTTTAAACTCGGGATCGGTTTTCAAACGCAGATCGTACTCGTGTTCCCACATTTCCACTACCTGGTATCCTTGTTGTTCTAACTTCAAACGTCGTTGACAAGTGGTCTGGTACAAATCTTCCATGGTTCGTTGTAAAAACTGTTTTTTGGTGTTACGCTGAGGGTAGCATAGGGGACATCCGTGAAATAAACATCCGTTAAACTCGTACACGATCTGAGGGTTTTCTAAGTCCCAACCATCTACCGAATACGTTCCGATGGTCTTTTCGCCTCCTCCGTTGCGAGCGTGTTGGATCCATTTGTCTTCCTTGTCGCACAAGTAATGGAGCCAGCGTAGGGCTTTAACCGAGTATTGACGTTTGACAAAATTTGTCGTTTGAGGACTGATGACCGCTAGAGTATTTTCGGGCATAAAGCGTTTTCGGTACACTAAGGAACATGCTTTGGCAATGGTGCAAGCTTCTTTCAAAGGATCGATCCCTCCGTATTCCATGAACAATTCTCGAAATTTTCCACAACAGCGTCGTAAAATGTCCACGTCAGATCGACAATACTTTAAAATTTCTTCTTGAAAGTCGAAGGGGTCCGAGGCGTGAGTCTGGTACCAAGCATGGAAAGCTTCTCGTTGTTCGGTGCGCATGTTGTCGGGGTCGTAGTCGTCAACCTCAGGCAAATGGGGTAGAATGGCATGTTGATTGGCTTCGGTATTAAAAAAGTGTGGAAAATAACCTTTGGCCATTTCTGTCATTCCAAACGTTTTAGGCATGCGACTCAAAGGCATGGCCAAGTAACACATCGAATCTTTAAACTGTACTTGTCCTACTTGCATAGAAATGATTTTGGCTCCGTTCAAAGTCACTTGAGGCCGTTCGGTACTTTGTTCCGCATAGTATCTAAGCAGAAATTGCCCATCGTATCCCGAGAAATTGTGAGCCATGACCGTGGCATGGCAATGACACTCTCCGTAACGTTCGATGTCTTCTGGACTCCACGTTTCGTCGATGGGGTTTAGGATCCATTGGGCAAAATCGGCTAGCGTATTTGACCCTCGAAAGATTTTCTCACGTCCTCCAGGAATCTTGCTGCAGTAAGGGCAATGACTAAAGATAGGTTCTTGGATGCACTGCTCGCACGCACGGTGAGCCACGCAGAAATTAGGAATGTGAATACCAGTTTCTTGCATGCATTCGAAATCAAAAAAGATAAAATTCCCTTTCTTTTGGGTATCTTTTGGTTGGGGTTGATATTTTTGAATGAAGCATTCGTGCTCCAAGTCCACAATTTGGCGACAAATGTGACATCGTTTCTTCCCTCGACAAACGTGTAACTTAACACTATTGGTACGTATGCCTTGTCCACAAGTAGGACACAATCTCAGAAGCTGACAAGTACTTTTCTGCTGTGAACCTTGCATCTTCAAATGTTGTTGGTAACAGGTAAGACTGACAAAAGTGCGCTGACACACAGGGCAATGCACTCGTATTTGTCCTTTGTCCAGACAAGGTTGAGAGGCCAAACATCCCTCACATTTCAATCCACAATGCTTGTGTTGTTCTCGATTGTTATAACCATAGTCACATTTTTCACAGTAGTAACTGAATTTCAGAAATCCAGTGATACTGGTAATGGTATCAAAATGACCATCGTGATGATAGACGTGAATGTATTTTCCGTCTTTGAAATCGTGGCCTCGAAACAAAAGAGGACCACGCACTTCTTGAGGGTGTACTTTCAAAGTTTAACGTGGAGCCAAGACGTCTTGCAATTTTTGCATTTCTGGAATACCGCAAGGGGTATCTTTGGATATCCCCGCTTGCTGTAACATGAGTTCTGCTTCACTTCGTTGTTTGGCTCGGTCCGATTGTCGAATAGTTTCCCAGGCTCTTTTCCATTCTATCGTCTCGTTCTTGTTGACATACATTTGTCCCACGACGATGGCACGGGCTAAACACATCTGGTCTTGAGGATTGTTAATTCGGACGAGGCTTCGCTTCATGTTACGAAGGCTGTCCACCAATAACACTTTTTTGCGTCCGGTCCCCTCAGGAAGAGACACGTGGGTCATGAACAGTGTGGCTTTTCCATCGGTGATGTGAAACTTGTCGTTGGATTATTGCACATGTTGAATTTTGTCAATGACTTTGGAAGGTGTTAATTCTGATGGGCTAGTAAACTCGATCCAAACGGGAGACTTTAAATTATGGTGATGAATAGAAAGTCTCAAGCGATCGTCTTCTTTGGCTTGACATTGCTGTTTCAATGCAGTTAACACAGAATCCCACACCTCGGTAATGAACCCTTCTGTATTCTCCAAAGGTACATTGGCCTTGAAATCTTTAAACTTTACGGCATACGTGTAAGCCGTTGTTCTAAATTTTCGAGAGGAACGCTTTTCCGTCTCTCGAATGTGATAGTAATTTTTAGGGTTTACTAAGGGTGGTGCACTTTGCTTGGACGTCGATTGCTTAGGCGTAGATTCGGACTCACTCATGTCATCTTCAAAATCACTGGCATGAATTTGAGCCAAGACTTCAGCTACTGTGCTAGGCGATACATTACGTTTCTGTCTCTTACTATCTTTTCCTTTCTCCACAACATGATGTGGTCTTTTCATCTTGTCTGCAAAAAGTCAAATGACTACCTTTTAAAGACCATAACCCCTATATATTCATGTCCGATCCGTGCATATATAAAGGGTTAGTGTCTAACCTTTCAGTATTCATTTCACTCTCACATTGACCAGAACGATGAAAGAACCTACAGAAGTGGAACTTCTCATTAGAGCTTTACGTGGGGTCATACGAAAGTTTTCGTCAGACCAACCGACGGCCTACTCTTCCTCCTATCGAGATAAAAGTCAAGATACTTGCTATATCTGTAAGAAGAAAGGACATTGGGCTACAGAATGTTCAGATCGTGACAAAAATAAAAAAGGTACCAATAGAGACAAAAGTCAAGATACCTGTTATTATTGTAAAGAGAAAGGACATTGGTCTCCAAACTGCCCTAAGAAACAACAGGAGCAGGAGGAGGAGGAGGAGGAAGCGGAGGAAGAGGAGGAGGAGGAGGAAAGAAATTCTGAACAGGAGGAGAAAGAGGTACCCTCCTCCAAGGAAGAACCCCGTCACGTTCACAAAAACAAGAAAAGAAGACTAAACGAAACTGACGAAGAAAAAGAAAAAGCTGTGACAGTAAAGAAAATGAAAAAATAGAAAGAGTGAAACAGAAGAAACCTATGAACTTTTTAAAAATGGTATTGTGTTATGTTATGTTGTGATATTGAATTGTAACGTTTGTACTAGAATACACCAGAGAGAAAAAACGTAAGTGTCTCTTGGTTTTGATTTGATAGAATAAGAACCTACACTCACACATTCCTTCACTCACACGTACATCATGGATTTTAAAAAATATATAAAAGGACTTTTGAGTTTTCATTGAATTAGGCAATTGAAATAGTATTTATTTTCGAAATAATTGGAGTGGCCCTGAAAAGGACCGTTTGTGTTTTGATTGTTTAAAACAAAACAAACTCAGAAACGGGACGAAATCCTTTTGAGCTGTCTTAAGCCTTTGCCACGGCCAAGGCCTACTTCGGGACTGGTGGTTCCTGTCAATGATTTGGTAGAAATCACTAACGGTGGTAAGGTAGACGTAGTCACAGAGAGATCGGGTTGTTTCGCTCGAGAAGGTCTTTTTCTCTTCGGTCGTGATAAAGAAGTCTGATACATTTGTTTCAGACTCCTTAACTCAGCTAAAATATCTAAAAGTACCGTCGTGACCGTTTGATTTTCACTATTTTCTTTCTGTCCTTGGTCTTCATTCTTCTCTGTTGCTGTTGCTGCTGCTGCTGCTACTGTTTCTTCCTGGTGTTTCCTTCTTGCTTCTTCTTCCTGCTGTTGCATAAGAAAAGCTTGTTCTTCTACTTTCTGTTGTTGTAAAAATTGCTCCAATTCTTCTTTTTGTCTCTGCTTAAAATCATCGACGTGTCCATAAGAAGATACAGAAGGCAACGAAGGTTCCGGAATAAATTCTTGCGATGTTAAAAAATCCACAATATCCCAGTTAAAATCAACTTCTTCTGGATGTAGATTTGTCATGACTTTAGTAGTCACTGTTGGCCCATGACTTGCTGTCTCTACTCCTGACTCACTCCAATTCATCGTCTTCTTACTGTCCGCCATGATTGACAACTCTGTCTCATCGATTGACTGCGCACAGACGCTAGTACCTCTATATAGAAAAGGTGACGTCACAGACCGCTCTCTTCCGATTGGATGGCTGTGCCTGACTTTTGTAACGCGTGTTTGGATTGGTCGATACACTCAATCCGTTTCGATCCGCTCTTCCCCTATAAATAACCGCAGTTCACGGCATTCGCTTCACCTGTTCTCATCACAAGATGTGGACTAACGTTGAATCGTCAACCCTTGTGTCTAGCATGCTGTTTAGGACTGACATACCCATGTATGTCAGATCATCATGGAGTGTCATTCATAGGACGGAGACAGCCTATTGGAAGAGAAGAGTCTATGTGGAAAGACAAGGTTGCTTGAAGAGAGTTCTCTTCTATGGACCCACAGTAAGGAGAAGTTTAAGGAAGAGAAGAAGATCTGTGAGATGTCCTCTGTGTTAACAAGACAACGTTAACATTACACATAACGGTCGTTTTCAGGGCCACTCATAGGTCTCGAAAAGATAGTAGCTTTCTTTGCCGCCCTTTTTTTCCCTTGTCCCTATATAGGCCCACCCTGTTCCATTTCCCTTGACGCTATATAGGCCCACCCTGTTCCATTTCCCTTGACGCTATATAGGCCCACCCTGTTCCATTTCCCTTGACCCTATAGTGCCCCAAGCTGTTTTGACCCTATAGTGCCCCAAGCTGTTTTTGACTGGATTTTCCATTGACCCTATAAATCTTGACCCTATAGTGCCCCAAGCACTTTTTGACTGGGTTTTCCATAGACCCTATAGTGCCCCCTATTACTACTTACATGGTTGCTTATAACACGGTTTGGTTCATAACACAGTCGGATTCTATGGCTCCCAACTACCGTGTTATAGCGGGGTCCCACTGTATATACAATTTTTTAATAAGTCCTAATTGAAGAACAACAATTTTATCTGTAATTTGTTATTTCTGAACATTTTCTTCTCTTTTTAGCATAGTTTAATTCCACAGCCCGTGTTGTCAAAGTATACAAGTGAAAATGATAAATTGATCTTGGAAGATGAGCTTCAGAGGATAATTCTCGTTGGAGAACTCAAAGTTACAACGTCCATCACAGGTACAAATTTTTTCGTTCTTGATCGATGATTTTTTTTTGTCTCCTGTGCATTATCACGGCAGAGTATAGCAGAGTACCATTATTTGAAATTATCATCAGGTCATAGGTGTCATTTATTTGTTTCAGAACCAAAGTATTTGCAAGAACATCAAAAGCAAATCAGTGGAATCTGCACAATGCCATGTACGGCAGGGACTAGAACCTATTAATTTTTGCAGACAGCTATGATTTATGGGTGTCCAAGTAATGACTACTGACTGGAATGAAAATGGATGTAACTCGTTCTTCACAATGAGACACTTTTCTATCAGAAATAGCTTCAAATCATAGGCAAATAGATAATGAACTATAGCTTCATACATGCCAACCATTATGCTTTTGGGGTAATCATTACGCTTTTTTCACTAAATTGCGTGTTACGCTTAAACGTATATGGATTACACTTTTTCGGTATATCCAACTCCCCAAAAAATCAATTATTTGTTTTCTCGTTATTATTAACATTCCATTAATCCCACAGACCATATTTTAGAAAAGACTGCTTTTACGTAACTACAATATAAGAGTACGCTTGACTGTGGACTTTCCTAAGAGTATCGTTCTATTTATAGCTAACCTGGTTCTACTGTTGACCTCGAATTCTGTTTATAGCATCTGTATGCTTAGTGAGAAGAGAGCAGAATGGTTTTCTAAATTTAATCTTTACTCGCCGATTCCATGTTCTAATTCATATTTCCTGTAGAACCAGTCTAAAGATATTTTAGCGCTTAAAAAGTATATTTTATTTTAGTTTATGCATTTTTGTGAGCAAAAATATCCCCTTTCAAAAATTTCCTAGATAAATTAGAAAAAGGCAACCAAATAAACCAGAAACAAAATATAACAGAATCTTCTAAATATTAAGACAAGAGTACAGCATCATGTGACATCTATTTCCGGCTGTGTGGACAGAATTTTAAATTTTAGGGCTAAAGGTCTTAAGATGGTTTCTAGTCGATGTGTGTAAAGCAAAAAGTGCTACATATGAAAACTTGAAACAGTAAAGTATGTTAAAAGACGAGAAGGGCAAATAATCGTTATTTATTGAAATTTTAGCATGTTTTTTTATATGTGGATTACGCTTTTTCTGCCTGGATTCCACTTTTTGACCATTTGGATTACGCCATTCCTTGTCAAGGGTTGGCATATATGTAGCTGTCACTGGCACTAAAGGTGACTTTCATTTCAGCTGCAATAGCGCAACTACCTTTCACGCCATCCAGCAAATGAATTGCTTTGACCCTCAACTCTTATGATAAAAAATGCCTCAATTTCAAATTAGACATATTAACACCTTTGAGTTACACTCAAAGTGACGGGTTATGAATACAAATTGTCACATCAATTCCTTTTTATGAAACAATACCTCCATAGTTTTTCTATGAGTATTGTTTAACTATTAGGATTATTAAATTTGGATTATAAAATTTTGCCAAAGTCAAGGACATTGTGTTTATCACATTTTATATTCTAATTATAAGTATTTTGTAAAGATTAGGAATCTTCTAGAATGTTATTTTCCATAAGGTAATAATTTTTATTAGAAAATATAAATTTTAACCCGAGCTCAATTAGAGGACTAAATAATCTTGTTTTTCTTTGAATTATTCATTCATGCTTTAAGACCTGAACATAATCACTTGTATTATTGTTGTGTTAAATAGATTTTGAAAAAATTTATTTATAGACTTCGAAAAAGCTTTGACTTGGATGGGATTTTCTAGAGAATCCCCTGAATATCTTTTAACTTTGGTTAATCTATTTGTCAGTGATTTATAGAGTATTCTGCAGTAAGTCTAAAAGTTTTTTAACTAATAATGGACGTTTATCCCCATGTTTCAATTTAGAGAATGGTTGTTGCCATGGAGACCTGTTAGCACTCTACTTATTTATAATAGGAATTGAACTTCTTGCAATGGAACTAAAAAGTAACACAATTATTACAGGCATTTTATCTAATGTTCAAATTAGGGCAATTCCCTGATAACACCTTTTCATTGCATGTTTGTGTGTGGATGTTTGTAAACCTTGTGTCTTAAGTGAATGATCATGAGTACAGCTCAGGATGGAAAATGACCTTAAGGTAATGATCCATTCATTTGGTCAGGTGTTGATGTAGAGGAACATGTAAACTCATGAGAACATTTGTTCAATACATTTTATTTTTTTTTATCGTTACTCCACCTGCAGTCTGGTTGATACTAATTGAGTATGGTTCCATTCTTACACTAAATGTGTTTGCATATTAAAATCTTATTGCATGAGAATATCACAGATGGTTTCATCACTTGGTTCTTTAAAGAAAACCACAAAACATGTTTAGTTTGTCAGAGATTTTTGTCCCTCACTCTCTCCAGGTGTAATAGTGGCTGTGTATGGCGTGGAACCAGAGGACGACAAGGGGAAATTCCATGTGGATGAATACTGTTTCCAGGAGTTGTCAGCACAGCCAAAGCTGCCTAAGCTGGAGAATGATAGGTACAGTTGTTCCTAAATAAAACACAATATTCAGTTTGATATGTCATGATAATTGTTGTTTCTATGTAGTGCTTTATAGCCTATTTACTGGCATATAATAATAATAATAATAATAATAATAATAATAATGAGGACTTTGTATAGCGCCTAATCTTTTGAAGCTCTAAGCGCTTTACACCATCAGTAATGATATGAAAACACTACAGAACAACAAATGAAAAAAACAATGAAATTGGAAAACTTAAAAACATGCTGAAAACAAATAAGATACAAAACATGATTAGGTCGCTAAGTTTGTCCCTGCAGTCGAAACAGGTGAGTCTTAAGAGCACTCTTAAAAGGGACCACTGTATTTGTGTCTAATTTCATTGGGCAATTTGTTCCACGTCACCGGGCCCTGATGTGCAAACGAACGTTGTCCTTATGACTTTGTTTTCACCTTGGGAACAACGTGTATATGATTATCAGAAGAGGAGCGTAAGGATCTAGCTGGTGTATACACATGGGTGAGGCTGGATAGGTATGTTGGACTGGAGTCTGTCGTTGACACCTAGCACAGAGAACAAATTTTGTGTTTGATTCTGTATCGAATCGATAGCCAGTGTAGGGTACGGAGCAGTGGTGAGGTGTGCTCTGATCGAGGTACTCTAAAGATGATCCGTGCAGCTGTGTTTTGAACTTTTTGAAGTTTATAGAGTAAATATTGTGACAAACCAGACAGAATTGAGTTACAATAGTCCAGTCTTGAAAGTACTTATGAACACACAAGGGTTTTAGTGGCATCAACTGAAAGATATTTACGAATGGAACTGATGCGTCTCAATTCAAGATATGCAGCCTTGCATATGTTCATGACATGTTGGTGCAATGTGAGAGTGCTGTCTAGAGTAACGCCTAGGTTTCGTACTGACTGTGAGAATTTAATGTTGGTGTTGCTGATATTTATTGTCTGAGGTAAAGGATGTGAATGAGAACTCTTTGTGTTGTGATCAGAATAGCCTCAGTTTTATCATCATTCATCTGCAGCTTGTTACATGTCATCCATGATTTCACATCAGAAATGCACGTCTCTACTCCATGGATGGTTGCATCAACTTCAGTTGGGTGGCTAGACTTGTTTGGGTGTCATCAGCATACAATTGGTGCGACACTGGGTGATGATCTATGACACTTGAGAGCGGCTGAGTGTACAGAATGAACAGAACAGGTCCAAGAACAGATCCCTGTGGAACACCACAACTTAAATCAACTGGGCTGGAGTGTATTCCATTTGCAGATAAAATTTGTGTCCTGTTGACTAAGTAGGACTTGAACCACTGTAAGGCTATATTATGAATGCCAAATACATGCTGGAGATGGTGAAGTAATGTATCATGGTCTGTTGTGTCAAATGCTGCAGATAAGTCCAGGAGAGTGAGGACTGTAATCTTTCCACTATCCAAAGCAGAGAGAATGTCACTAAATACTTTCAGAAGTTTCTGTACTGTGGCAAGGGCGATATGCAGACTGTACATTGCTAAAAAGACTGTTTGAATTCAAATGAAATACAAGTTAGAACAACCTTTTCTTAGATTTTTTATATGAATGGGAGAGTAGAAACTGGGCGGTAGTTCTTTAAATCGTTATGGTCCAGTGTTGGTTTCTTCAGCAGTGGCTTTATGATGGCAGTTTTGAAAAATGATGGGAATTCCCCTGATGAGAGAGAGATATTAATAATATCAGTTAGTGAAGGCAATATTGGGTCTAAGCACTCAAGCAGCAGTGATGTCGGAATTGGATCAAGTTCACAAGACTTTGGTGCACTTTTCATCACGATTGTCCGTACTAAATCAATAGAAAAGCAGGTTCAAATGCTCCTAACAGTTGTCGCTGAAATTCTGCATCATAACTGTATGGTGATGAATCAGTTGAAATTGTGCTGTCAAGCGAATCTCTAATGGTTTGTCCATTGTCATCGAAAAAATTTGCAAATTGGTCTGGTAGGTCTAGTGGAAAGAAGGTTGTTGGAAGTCGTGTAGATTTGTTCCTTGACATTAGTTTGTTAGTTATCTCGAAGAGCTCTTTGCAGCTGGAACTCTCCGTGATCTTAGTACTGTAGTGGGATGATTTTTGGCTAAATGGACTATGTTTGTGACATTCTTCTTAGCGGCTTTGTAGATTTGTTTATGAATAGTGAGTCTGGTGGAAAGCCGAAGCCTCTTTGCTTTTCGGCGATGTCTTTTAGCAGTGCGAAGCTGGTCCCTAACACTGCTATACCATGGAGAACACGTTTTTATTGATACTCTGCATTTGGTGGCTGGGGCATGTTTTTCAAGCAATGAACGCAAGCAGTTATCAAGTTGTTCCGCTGTTGGATGTAAGAAAATTGTTAGGTTTTCTTGGATGTCATGCATGAATTTGGTTCTATTTATCATACAGAGGTTTCTCTTAGTAGCAAATAGTGTCAACTGTCCCAGGGATACCACTACGTATTGCATTATTCAACGCTCAATCAGTAGGATCACCGGAAAGGTGCACAGAAATTGTTAATTTTATCAACGACCAGAATATTGACATCTTCTTCCTGACAGAGACTTGGTTACATTTGGCAGGTGATGAATCTAAGTGTGTGGATTTAACACCCAGTGATTACTCCATCAAGTCGTTCCCCCGCAACTCTCGCTGTAATTACAAAGAATTCCATGATCAAATGCCTTAAGTACAACACAACCTTCAATTTCTGCCACACATCGTTTGAACTAGTCCAAACAACGCTCACACTGGAACAAAGGTCAGTTCATTTTTTCTGTCTCTACCGTCCTCCTCCTAGTAGAAAAAACAAGCTGACTGAATCTCTCTTTTTTGAGCAGTTTCCAAATCTTCTAGAGTATGGAAATTCGATAGGTGGCAACCTAATTATTCTTGGAGATTTCAACTTTTACTTTGACTGTCCTGGTAAACCGTACACGTCAAAACTCCTAGATTCCATTCATGTTTTTAATCTTAAACAGTCAGTTAACCAACCTTCCCATAAACTTTCCATTCATGTTTTCAATCTTAAACAGTCAGTTAACCTACCTACCCATACAACTTGGTCACATTTTAGACTGGTTTCTTTATAGACCTGATGATAATATTCTGCAATCCACCCTTGTATCCCACGAACTTGCATCGGATCACCTCTGCATAATATGCCATCTCGACGTATCAGTCCATAACCCTCCACCTCTATTTGCTACTAACAGAAACCTCTGTATGATAAATAGAACCAAATTCATGCATGACATCCAAGAAAACCTAACAACTTTTTTACATCCAACAGCGGAACAACTTGATAACTGCTTGCATTCATTTCTTGAAAAACATGCCCCAGCCACCAAATGCACAGTATCAATAAAAAAAGTGTTCTCCATGGTATAGCAGTGTTAGGGACCAGCTTCGCACTGCTAAAAGACATCGCCGAAAAGCAGAGAGGCTTTGGCTTTCCACCAGACTCACTATTCGTAAACAAATCTACGAAGCCGCTAAGAAGAATGTCACAAACATAGTCCATTTTGCCAAATCATCCCACTACAGTACTAAGATCACGAAGAGTTCCAGCTGCAAAGAGCTCTTCGAGATAACTAACAAACTAATGTCAAGGAACAAATGTACACCACTTCCAACAACCGTCTTTCCACTAGACCTACCAGACCAATTTGCAAATTTTTTCGATGACAAAGGACAAACCATTAGAGATTCGCTTGACAGCACAATTTCAACTGATTCATCACCATACAGTTATGATGCAGAATTTCAGCGACAAATGTTAGGAGCATTTGAACCTGCTTTTCTATTGATTTAGTACGGACAATCGTGATGAAAAGTGCACCAAAGTCTTGTGAACTTGATCCAATTCCGACATCACTGCTGCTTGAGTGCTTAGACCCAATATTGCCTTCACTAACTGATATTATTAATATCTCTCTCTCATCAGGGGAATTCCCATCATTTTTCAAAACTGCCATCATAAAGCCACTGCTGAAGAAACCAACACTGGACCATAACGATTTAAAGAACTACCGCCCAGTTACTAATCTCCCATTCATATAAAAAATCTTAGAAATGGTTGTTCTAACTCAACTTGTATTTTATTTGAATTCAAACAGTCTTTTTAGCAATGTACAGTCTGCATATCGCCCTTGCCACAGTACGGAAACTTCTGAAAGTATTTAGTGACATTCTCTCTGCTTTGGATAGTGGAAAGATTACAGTCCTCACTCTCCTGGACTTGTCTGCAGCATTTGACACAACAGACCATGATATATTACTTCACCATCTACATCATTTATTTGGCATTCATAATATAGCCTTACAGTGGTTCAAGTCCTTTTTAGTCAACAGGACACAAATTATATCTGCAAATTGAATGCACTTCAGCCTAGTTGATTGCACTTCAGCCCAGTTGATTTAAGTTGTGGTGTTCCACAGGGGTCTGTTCTTGGGCCTGTTCTGTTCATTTTTTTACACTTGGCCACTCTCAAGTGTCATAGATCATCACCCAGTGTTGCACAAATTGTATGCTGATGACAGCCAAATATGCAAGTCTAGCCACCCAACTGAAGTTGATGCTACCATCCATGGAGTAGAGATGTGCATTTCTAATGTGAAATCATGGATGACATATAAAAAGCTGCAGATGAATGATGATAAAACTGAGGCCATGCTGTTCACAACATAAATACTTTCTCATTCACGTCCTTTACCTCTGACAATATATATCAGCAACACCAACATTAAATTCTCACAGTCAGTACGAAACTTAGGTGTTACTCTAGATAGTACTCTCACATTGCTCCAACAAGTCATGAACATATGCAAGGCTGCATATCTTGAACTGAGACGCATCAGTTCCATTTGCAAATATCTTTCAGTTGATGCTACTAAAACACTTGTGTGTTCATTACTTCTTTCAAGACTGAACTATTGTAACTCAGTTCTGTCTGGTTCATCACAATATCTATTCCGAAATTTCAACAAGTTCAAAACACAGCTGCTCGGATCATCTTTAGAGTACCTTGAGCAGAGCACGCCTCACCACTGCTCTATACCCTACACTGGCTATCGATTCGATCCAGAATGAAACACAACATTTGTTCTCTGTGCTAAGTTTCACTGACAGACTCCAGTCCAACATACCTATCCAGCCTCTTGCATGTGTACACACAGCAAGATACTTATGTTCCTCTTCTGATAATCGTATACTCATTATTCCCACTTTAAAAAGAACGTCATATAGACAACGTCTGTTGCATACCAGGGCCCGGCGATGTGCAACGAATTGCCCATTGAAATTACGCATGGACACAGTGGTCCCTTTTAAGAGTGCTCTTTTCAACTGCAGGAACAAACTTAGAGACCTAATAATGTTTTGTACCTTAAATGTTTTCAGCATATTTTATGTTTTCCAATTTCTTGATTTTTGTTTTTTTCTGTTGTGTATTCATATCATTATAGATGTTGTAAAGTGCTTTGAGCTTCTAAAGATTAGGCACTATACAAAGTCCTCATTATTATTATTATTATTGTTGTATGGTATTTTGTGAAAATCCACTGGGCTATCTGATTTCGTTGTATGGTATGATGTGATAATCCACTTGACCATATGATTGTACAAAGCAGGACGTTTTGGCGCCTGCTGTTTTGGCGTCAAGCAATTGTTATTCATGTTGAGTGAAATCTAAAGTGAACAATAAAAGCAAAATTATTCCGAAAACTATAAGTGAAACATACAAGTGAAAAGTTCTTGATTTGTAAATTTTATTCAAGTAGTAACATAGGTCTGAAAACTGATTTTTTAGTAATTATTGTGTTTGGTCCATTGGGAAATTATGAGGCAGTCCTCGTAGATATTCGTTAATGTTTCTTGATCAAAAGAGATATAGTGTGTGAAGACAGGCTTTAGATTTGTTTTTCAACTCACATTGCTAAAATATTTTAAGCATATGGGCACTGTATTTATCGAAAACGTATTGTTGATATCCATCGTGCACATACTTTTCTTGTCCACGCTTCGATTTTATAACGCTCATTTCCAAAAAAAAACTTTTACGTTAATACATTTGACAGCACACGTATATAAACAAACAACTATGTAGAAGTGGGTTTTAGACTGGATGGCTAATTCGTTAATCCTTTGCGTGGAATTATTTTACCTTAGCATTGCTTTCGTTTTCAAATATGAATAACACAGTAGACATCAAAAGGTTAAATTGTTAATCCTTAAGTGGTCATGACTCAAAGGACAATATACCAATAGAGTCAGTTATCTTATGCGTCCTACTTATATTGTTATTTCCTAATTCTTTTATAAGTGCTGACATGGCCTCTAATTATCTTCAGGATAATGTGTAATCTTTTGATGTTAATCCTCGTGTCCGTGTCAAAACAGTCACGCCAAACCGGCCAGCGCCAAATCGTCATGGACCGTGATTGTATGGTATTATGTGATAACCCACTGGGCTATCAAATTTCATTGTATGGCATTAGACGATAACACACTTGGCTATCTGATTCCATTGTATTGTTGCACAGATCTCAAACTTTGTAAGCTCCGATTGTCTAATCACGTACTTGGATATTTTTATTGCCAAATACAAATGTCCATTTTTTTGAAATTATAATTGTTTTTTGTTAGATATGTAGCCCTTGTTTCTGGACTTGGAATTGGCAGTAAGAATGAGAAACTATTCCAGCTGCAGATGATGATTGATGTGCTGACTGGTTGTCTAGGAGATGAGGGACATCAGGAAGATACATCCAAAATTGCAGGCATTATTGTGGCTGGAAACTCACTTAGTCTAGACACCCAAGACAAGGATAGTCTCAATAAGGTACATCTTAAATGAGCACAGGCATAAAAAACCCAAAAAGAGAATTGGAGATTTTAGCTTTAAAGATATTTTTAGTCTTGGGAGATCCTCATTTGAGTACTACTGTAACAGTTTTCAAAACTAGGAATGTTCATGAATTTAATAACTGTAAATGATGAGAGTTATTACAAATCTAACTTGCCGAACCTCAGTTAGTTTCTGCAACCAGTTTGAAGTTGTTAAAGTCCCGTCGAAATATCTTTGATTTGTATGAAAAAAAGATGAGATGACAAATCACTGTCTTTTTTATTTAGAAGAATACACTCTACTTTCTTCAGAATACTTACTCTTATCATGCAAGTCATTAGATATGTGTAAGTTGCAACGGTTACCTTGCAAGTCATTAGATATGTGTAAGTTGCAACGGTTACCTTGGAAGTCATTAGATATGTGCAAGTGACAACAGTTACCATTTAAGTTATTAGATATGTGTAAGTGGCAACAGTTACCATGCAAGTCATTAGATATGTGTATGTGGCATCACTAACTATGCATGTCATTAGATATGTGTAAGTGGCAACAGTAACCATGCAAGTCATTATTCAGTAACCATGCATGTCATTAGATATGTGTAAGTGGCAACAGTTACCATGCATGTCATTAGATATGTGTAAGTGGCAACAGTTACCATGCATGTCATTAGATATGTGTAAGTGGCAACAGTAATCATGCAAGTCATTATTCAGTAACCATGCAAGTCATTAGATATGTGTAAGTGGCAACAGTTACCATGCATGTCATTAGATATGTGTAAGTGGCAACAGTTACCATGCATGTCATTAGATATGTGTAAATGGCAACAGTTACCATGCAAGTCATTAGATATGTGTTAGTGGCAACAGTTACCATGCAAGTCATTAGATATGTGTAAGTGGCAACAGTTTCCTTGCAAGTCATTAGATATGTGTAAGTGGCAACAGTTTCCTTGCAAGTCATTAGATATGTGTAAGTGGCAACAGTTACCATGCAAGTCATTAGATATGTGTAAGTGGCAACAGTTACCATGCAAGTCATTAGATATGTGTAAGTGGCAACAGTTACCATGCAAGTCATTAGATATGTGTAAGTGGCAACAGTTACCATGCAAGGCATTAGATATGTGTAAGTGGCAACAGTTACCATGCAAGTCATTAGATATGTGTAAGTGGCAACAGTTACCATGCAAGGCATTAGATATGTGTAAGTGGCAACAGTTACCATGCAAGGCATTAGATATGTGTAAGTGGCAACAGTTACCATGCAAGGCATTAGATATGTGTAAGTGGCAACAGTTACCATGCAAGTCATTAGATATGTGTAAGTGGCAACAGTTACCATGCAAGGCATTAGATATGTGTTAGTGGCAACAGTTACCATGCAAGGCATTAGATATGTGTAAGTGGCAACAGTTACCATGCAAGGCATTAGATATGTGTAAGTGGCAACAGTTACCATGCAAGGCATTAGATATGTGTAAGTGGCAACAGTTACCATGCAAGTCATTAGATATGTGTAAGTGGCAACAGTTACCATGCAAGTCATTAGATATGTGTAAGTGCAATAGTTACCATGCAAGTCATTAGATATGTGTAAGTGGCAACAGTTACCATGCAAGTCATTAGATATGTGTAAGTGGCAACAGTTACCATGCAAGTCATTAGATATGTGTAAGTGCAATAGTTACCATGCAAGTCATTAGATATGTGTAAGTGCAATAGTTACCATGCAAGTCATTAGATATGTGTAAGTGGCAACAGTTACCATGCAAGTCATTAGATATGTGTAAGTGCAATAGTTACCATGCAAGTCATTAGATATGTGTAAGTGGCAACAGTTTCCATGCAAGTCATTAGATATGTGTTATTAAAATAAGTAACCACTAAGTAATTTAATTTATAATTTTTATGAAGTATTTAATTTATAATTTTTATCAAGTATTTAATTTATAATTTTTATCAAAGTATTGTTTAATACTAGCTCTTGAAAAAGAAATCTTGTTGAACAGCTGAACCTTTTCATTCGCAGCCTTGAACTATCATGATTTAACTTCGATTGACAGGTAATGGGATTAAATTTCTTTTTCCTTTTCATTTCTGCTGAGAGTTACAGAAATTTGCTTTTATATTTATATAGGCAGAATGGCTTTAGGATTGTCTGTTGTCCGGTGTCAGAATAGCTTTAGTGATTGTCTGTTGTCCGCTGTCAGAATAGCTTTAGTGATTGTCTGTTGTCCGCTGTCAGAATAGCTTTAGTGATTGTCTGTTGTCCACTGTCAGAACAGCTTTAGTGATTGTCTGTTGTCCGCTGTCAGAATAGCTTTAGTGATTGTCTGTTGTCCACTGTCAGAATAGCTTTAGTGATTGTCTGTTGTCCGCTGTCAGAATAGCTTTATGATGGTCTGTTGTCCGCTGTCAGAATAGCTTTAGTGATTATCTGTTGTCCGCTGTCAGAATAGCTTTAGGATGGTCTGTTGTCCACTGTCAGAATAGCTTTAGTGATTGTCTGTTGTCCGCTGTCAGAATAGTTTTAGGATGGTCTGTTGTCCGCTGTCAGAATAGCTTTAGTGATTGTCTGTTGTCCGCTGTCAGAATAGCTTTAGGGATGGTCTGTTGTCCACCATCAGAATAGCTTTAGTGATTGTCTGTTGTCCACTGTCAGAATAGCTTTAGGATGGTCTGTTGTTCACTGTCAGAATTGCTTTAGGGATGGTCTGTTGTCCACTGTCAGAATAGCTTTAGGGATGGTCTGTTGTCCACTGTCAGAATAGCTTTAGGGATTGTGTGTTGTCCACTGTCAGATGTCTGTCCATCTTTCTATCAGTATATGTTTGTTATTTCTACTTCTCTGAAACCACTTGGAGGATCGCCATGAAACGTTACCTCATATATGTACAAATCTTGACAATCATGGTATCATCACTAAATGGATGGTCACAGCAGCATGGGGTTTTCACTAGACAGTTTCTTTAGCTAGTACAAAATAAAAATGGTGCTATCTGATGTCCAATATGGCTGCCACTGTGACCCTCTTTGAAAATCTGGGTATCCTCTTGAATCAAATTGACATGGGGTTTTCACCAGAAGACTTCCTCTGATGTCTACTTGGTGATAAGTATCACCACAGTGGCAATTTGGAAAATCTAGTCATCACCAATCCTGAATGGATGATCATATCAAATCCCAAATTTGCTAAAAGACTTTTTAAGATGTCTAGTTGGTCCTTAATGAACTTGGCAACATTTTGACATTAAGTAAGTTGACCACAATGGAGATCTTGAAAAGCTTGTTATCATTGTTTATCCAGAATCAACAGCTCTATAAGTATGGGGTTTTCCGAGAATGTTCTGGTTGAAAATTATGTCATTCTGATGTCCATTGCATATGACACTCATTAAATGCAAATTCAAATTACATGCTTTCATATTTATGCCATTTGTAATGAAGAAATAAAATTAGATTTGCATTTGCATCACTGTGCTCGTTTGTATGCCATTGCTGGCACCGTATGCTTTGACACGTGCTTCAAAAACATATATGTATTTATTTGTTTTGAAAATTATGCATAAATAATCATTGCTTGAAAACTTTGGCGTATAATTTGCTCAAAAGCTTTCTTAATTTACAAGTATCCAATGGGAAAATTACATTAATTTACTCTAAAAGCTCAGTGACGTGTTTATGGCATAAATTGAGCATCACCTGTGTGGCCATCATGGCAAAAGACTTTGTTATCAAATTTAGTTCTGATTGATTAGTCATATCAGCATGTCTCTTTTCATTGAAAGACATCTTGAGATGTCCATTTGGTTGTAAATGGTGCCAACTGGACAGCCATAGTGACCATTCTAGATGGCTGGCCATATTAACATTGTGCTTTCACTAAAAGACTTCTTATGACATCTAGCTGGTACTAAATGGAAATGGTGCATTCTGACATCCAATATGACCACTGTGGTACTCATTTTTAAAATCTTGTTACCACTCCAAAACTGAAACTCATTTTAACATGGGATTTACACCTGAAGATTTCATATAATGTCTTGTTGGTCCAAATATAAAAAAAGAACCAACCTGAGTTTGAATATGTCCACCACAACAGCTAAATTAAAAATATTGCTGTTGCTGAAAAATGTCAGTTTAAACAATCAGCACCTAAAGGAAGTAATCTTGAATTCCTGGAAAGTTTTTTCAGCCATTAGAGTGTCAGTCCCTTTGAGGGACTCTTGTTAAAATAGGGACTCTTGTTAAAATAGGGACTCTTGTTAATATCATGCATCATTTCACTTTCTCTGAAAAATATTTCAGGTAGATCTTATGATTTAAGTCAGAGCATTTTTTATAAGAGAAATGAAATTGAGCTACTTGTTCGTTATTCCAGGCAAAATATTTAATGAAGAAGACAGCTGCAGGCAGTGTAGAAGCTATGAAAAGCCTGGATGATATCATAGCTCAGTTAGCAGTGAGTATTCCCTTCATATGAATGCTGTCTTTGCTACACCTGATGTTTTATGTGAAAGTTGCATAATATTTTGATTGTGTAGAAAATATTGTGTATTATATAATGTGATTTCTTACATATTTGTGGATTTCGATTTTAGCATACCAGGATGTATGAGCATACTTTTTGCATCATCTGTCACCTCTCAGAAACTGCTTGACCAGTTCATGCATAGTTTTACAGGGAGATCTGATAGTAGCCTTCACTGAAAATTTTAAAAAAATGCACAATACTCTTCTCAAAAGCTGCTCAATTGAATTTAACTAAATTTGACTAAAAGCATATTGGCATAAATGGCATTAAAAGTTATACCAGTGATGCCAATCCAAGATCAAAGCCACTCTTACTAAAACTAGGAGTAGTTGCTGCGGATCAGTGGTTATTATACCAGACTTAGAACCAAATGGGCGAGGATCTGAATCCTATCAAACCAGTCTGTGTCAGCTACTGTGGTGTATTCTTGGGTAAAGTACTTTACTCAAACCAGTCTGTGTCAGCTCCTGTGGTGTATCCTTGGGTAAAGCACTTTACTCAAACCAGTCTGTGTCAGCTACTGTGGTGTATCCTTGGGTAAAGCACTTTACTCAAACCAGTCTGTGTCAGCTACTGTGGTGTATCCTTGGGTAAAAACTTGACTCAAACCAGTCTGTGTCAGCTACTGTTGTGTATTCTTGGGTAAAGCACTTTACTCAAACCAGTTTGGTTCAGCTACTGTGGTGCATCCTTGGGTAAAGCACTTTACTCAAACCAGTCTGTGTCAGCTACTGTGGTGTATCCTTGGGTAAAACACTTGACTCAAACCAGTCTGTGTCAGCTACTGTGGTGTATCCATGGGTAAAGTACTTTACTCAAACCAGTCTGTGTCAGCTACTGTGGTGCATCCTTTGGTAAAGCACTTTACTCCAATTGCCCTGGCACTCAATACTATACCTGTGTTAAAGTCTTTCACCATTATTTTAACAAATGATGGCAATCTACCATAAAATATGGCAACAATTGCAAAAAATTTCACCTTTAATGACATCTTTTCAGATTCTTTGACAGAAAACATTATATAATGTTAAGTGCTTTCAAAATTTTGAAAATGATGCTATTGCAAATCTGCTACAGATTCTGTGTTCATTTAAGCAGAATTCTGATTTTGTCTGAGAGGGCGAGTGATTCTATGTTTGAAAGGTACACACTTTTGATAGGACAAACAGGCTGGAATTTTCCTGGGAAATGTATTTTTACCATAAATATTAACAGCTATTAATATTGTGCAGATCAGTCAAGAATCATGTGGTGGGTATATGTGTTTAAACAACTACATTTGAAAAATAAGCATTAACAATGCTGTCATCCTCATCCAAAACACAAAAAATGTTGGTTGGAGTGTAAAGTGAGTATATGCACTAGATTATTTTAAAAATAGTGATTCTACAATTTTCTGCACATTGTGTATTAAAATATTGAGTGTCAGGCATGGAGGTAGGGACAATTACAGATGTCATGTAACTGGTTGAAGACACATGGATAATAACATCAAGCTGGTGGAAATAAATGCCAAGATACCCTTTTGTTTCATCAAACGGCAGTAAAATAAAGTCACTCCTGCAAATACACTGTTGATGAAATTTTTGACTGAACACAATATTCCCATACTTTTATCAGAATTTGTTAAAATGAAAGTGATTTATAATTTTTTTTTTAAATATTAACGTTAAGAAGTGTGTATTATGGTAACCTTACATGGCGTTCTTTTGTTTATAATTTTCAACAATGTATTTTTTTTTCTCCAAGTGCCAATAGCAGAATTTAGAACTTCTTCACTTTTGAAAACTACCTGAAACTAATACTGGATCTCCAGTACTGCAATGCATCCACGTGGCTTGGCATTTATGCAATCTGCCATTAAATATGATTACTGTTACTAAGGGTAGAAAAACATAATAGCTTCTGTAAAGCTGCTTAAAAAATTTGTCCAAATTCAACAGGGCACTTTCAAATTTGAGGAACTTTCAAATTTATTGAAACAATTCTGTTCCACCATCAGCTATGGTAATTATAACTTAATAAAGAAAGACATTTACTCAACTTAATGACAAAAATATGCATAACAGCTTTGATTAACATTGATATAAAGTGTCATGAGATATTTGGTACATATAATACTATGGAGTTTCTGTATCACTGCCATAAACTAAATTCCATCTGTTACATATGGAAACAATAATGAAATATCGTTAACAGTCCACATCATTTTGCATTTTGAATATGCCATCAGTTTTGACTGCATAAGGGTGGCAAGGGAAATTTATATATATATTATTGAAACAAAAAAAATTCCTGTTTTATATCTGTCTTTCTATCTACCACTGATGACCTGACAACCAGCTTCCTCCATTCCAATCTGTTCTCTGCTACTCTCACTCACTCAGCTTCAGTCCTGTCCATTCTGAGATGTTATCCTCCCATCTTTTCATCTGTCTGCCTCTCCTTCACCCTCCCTGCACAGTACTTGCATGATTGTCTTAGCAAGCCCTGTTGATCGTGTGACACGTCCTACCATTTCATTTTGCGCTTCTTCACAATGGTCAATAGCTCTTCATAGGGCCCAATGGCTTGCTTAATTCTGTTTCCCACTTCCTCATTCATGACATGATCTCTATATGTAATGCCAAGCAACCTTCGAAAGCATCTCATTTCAACAGCTTGTATCCTCCTTTCAAGATCCGCTGTGAGGGTCCATGACTCACAGGCATATAGGAATACAGATGCAACCAAGGAGCGCATCAGTGTGATTTTTGAGCTGACTGAGGTGTTTCTGTCTTTCCAAACTGTCTTCAGCCTTGCCATTGCTGTTATTGTCAGCGCAATCCTGGACAATATTTCTGGTTTCGATCCCTTGTCTGCCACGATGGCTCCTAAGTACTTGAATCTATTAACTGTTTCCAGTTTTTGGCCTCTAATCATGATGGATTTCCATACCAAAAGCAGTAGCTGTCCTGTCCAGTTTTTCCACAAAGTGAGCTAGCTCCTTCTCATTTCTTGCAAGGCCATCGATGTCATCAGCAAAGCGCAGATTCGTTATTATTCTGCCTCCAATACTGACAGTTCCTTCATGGTCTTCCAGTGCATCTGTCATGATTCTTTCAAGGAAGATGTTGAAGAGAGTAGGTGAAAGCAAGCAGCCCTGTCTGACTCCCAGAGTTGTCCTAAACCAATCTCCTATTTGACCGTTGAAGCATACTACGCTGGTGGTTTGCTGTAAAGGCTTTCTATGACTGATCAGGTTAGCGTTGATGTTGTACAGCTTCATTGTGGACCAAAGGGCTGCATGCCATACCCTGTCAAACGCCTTCTTGAAATCTATAAAGTATATATCTGTCTTTAGGAATCTATAATCAGAGTTTGCATTTGTGTTCAGATGTATTTGAAGGGACTTGTTTAAATCATTAATTGGAATTACTAAACTGTTTATTGTCTGTATTTACACGTAATTGGGAATTGTAGGAACTTGTTTGAATTACATCATTGTGGTACATAAGGACATTCAGAACTACTGTAGTATCATCAATATTCATGGGGGATCAATTTTCGTGGTTTTCGTGGTTGCCACAAACCACGAATTTAAATCCCCAACGAAAAATGAGCCACATAGGTTGATGATCCCCCCCCCCCCAATTCCCGACTCTTGGCAACACCATTATCGATGGAATATCTGGCTATCTTTGCCCGTAATTCCTCGCTATAACAGTTATACTCTCCTCTCTTTCTTTTCCGGGACACAGACTGAAGCAGTGGTTCTACTGCGTCATTAGTTGCCTGGTAAGCGAGAGCCTGCGCCGGGTTCTCAGCTTCTGATGGGTTAGGAAGTCCAGGAACCGAGGGTGATTTATGTTGAATTTGACCACTCTTAAGCCACTGTGTTAACGCCATGATAGTCATAAAGTACTGATATTGCAACTTTATGGACAGTGGTTTAAGTAAGAGATCATTCCAATGTACTTTACTAACTGATTGGTCTGGTTTTGTTGGCGGCGTCTGCTTCCTTTGATCTTGAACACTCAAACGAAAACATGGCGAAACTGATTAATCCTGACGGGTGTTTGATATGTGCTCACATAGGTGGAAGTATTGTTTTAGTGTTGTTGGCTGAGTCTGCTTTGACAGATGTTAATCACTTGGTCAAAAACACTTTGTAAGTATTGAACTTGCCGGGTCTTAGATATGTACTCATACAGGTGGTAGTATTGTTTTAAACATTAATGTGACCGCCGTTTGCGTCAGCATCGTTTTATTCTTTTGTATTCTTTATTTGGGGTACTTGTAGAGGTTAAACCATGAAATTAACTACCTTATAATATGCAAAATTTGACAGGCAAAACCACGAATTTATGTCCCCACGAAAATGCCTTTTTTTACAAAACCACGAAAATTGAGCCCAACGAAAATAAATGATACTACAGTATTGGATTTCATTCAGAACGTTCTTTACTTTTGGACTTATGACCAGACATTTAGGATTAATTGGGATTTAATTCGCAATACTCTATTCCATTCAATTAAACTTGTAACTTAGACAAAAATATCTTGTTGGTCTGGCTGAAATTGTTGTTTCACTTCCTTCTATTACTTAGTTTAAGAGTCATAACAAGTAATCAATAAAATTCAAATGATTTAGTGATACAGTAACACAGACAATAAAATTCAAATGATTTAGTGATACAGTAACACAGACAATAAAATTCAAATGATTTAGTGATACAGTAACACAGACAATAAAATTCAAATGATTTAGTGATACACAGTAACACAGACAATAAAATTCAAATGATTTAGTGATACACAGTAACACAGACAATAAAATTCAAATGATTTAGTGATACACAGTAACACAGACAATAAAATTCAAATGATTTAGTGATACAGTAACACAGACAATAAAATTCAAATGATTTAGTGATACACAGTAACACAGACAATAAAATTCAAATGATTTAGTGATACAGAATCACAGACAATAAAATTCAAATGATTTAGTGATACAGTAACAGAGAAAATAAAATTCAAATGATTTAGTGATACACAGTAACACAGAAAATAAAATTCAAATGATTTAGTGATACACAGTAACACAGAAAATAAAATTCAAATGATTTAGTGATACACAGTAACACAGACAATAAAATTCAAATGATTTAGTGATACAGAATCACAGACAATAAAATTCAAATGATTTAGTGATACAGTAACACAGACAATAAAATTCAAATGATTTAGTGATACAGTAACACAGACAATGAACTGATTGATTTAGACGATAAGAATAGTTAGCTATGGTTGATCACGCAGCTTCATTTATTTGACAACAAATGAATTTTCTTAGGATTTTATTTTTGATCTTGAGATACTATACTGCTGTACATTGTACAGGCATATAATCATTTAGGCACAGCCAAGTTTTTTTTTTCCCCTGTTGCACTTGTTTTGCAATTAAGGTATGCAGTTGTTTTTATTATATGTATTTAATGTGATATTTTGAACATTGATGTACAGTTGAGTTGGCTCACTCAGTAAAGTACCAGTTTAAATCCCTTCACTGAAACTAGTTCTATAAAGCTCCTCACTAAGCAACCATTGCAGCTTTTGTACTTTCTTCAGTAATGCTAGTTAAATGGCAAAAGTGCACTGAAAATGTGTGCATGGCTTGAAACCTTTGCACTGAGGGGGGTGTAGTTTTTAAAAGTATCTACCCTGAGCTAAATCCCATCACATGGTTTTCTGTTTAAATACTTATTATGAATTATCGATACTGATACCTGGTAAATTGCAGCATTTCTACTTCCAGCTGTTTATTCAAGTTGATTATAATATATATTTACTGATGGGTTTATTTGCTATCATGAGCATATTTATTTTTTTTAAAATGATTAATTCCACAGTATAAATGTTATGGCAGAAACAAGAGAAATATTAAAAATCAATACAATTTTAATTGTTAATTAGTTATAAACAGGTTCCATTGTAATTGTAATTATTTATAAATAGGTTCCAGTGTACAAGTATTATCATTTTCATTATTTTAAAGGCATGTATGGATGTGATATTGATGCCTGGAGAGTATGACCCATCGAACTTCACCCTACCTCAGCAGCCCCTCCATAGATGTATGTTTCCTAAGGGTAGCAGGTACCCTACTCTAAACTGTGTTGCCAATCCCCTGGACTGCAGCCTGGATGGTGTTAGGTAGGTAGATCTTTTGCTGGATATTTTGTAAAACCAGAATTCAGGACTAATAAGTTCGAATTGACACTTTTTCACACCAGATCAGATAACCTTAGTTTTAGTGTTTACATACAACATTGTCATCAAAAAGAGGTCTCAAAGATCACAGTTTTTAGTGAAGAGATGGTCTGTTTTCCATCATCCATCTGTCTGTTAGCACATGATTGTCATCACTACTTGAGTTCTAGATGGATTCTAACCATCTAATGATGTATACTGTGTTGACTGGATTCATTAGTACTAATCTTAGATGGATTCTAACCATCTCATGATGTATACTGTGTTGACTGGGTTCATTAGTACTAGTCTTAGATGGGTTCTAATAATGTTAAACTGTAATTCATTTTTAAAGCCAATTTAGGAAGCAATTAATTATCAGCAGAGCCCCCCAAAAGTAAATTGAAGAACTATTGATTGGTGAAGTTTTATTGTGTGAATCACACCTGTCAAAAATTTAGCATAAGGTGAGGGGCTATTCTTTGGCTCATGCTGCAATCAACATATTGACATATGTCAACTCAGTTCTGAATTGGATTCACTGAGAGAAGATTGAACACCAGGACTATCCAGTCCCTGGTGAATGTAGTGATGAACACTAATGAAAGCTACATTACTTTCAAACCCCCTTGAACTCTATTGAATTTATATTCAGATTGTAGCAACTTCAGCATTGTGTGACAGTATTAAAAATGTTAAAGTTTGGGCATGTGGAAATTGGAGTCCAAGCTTGTGCATTTATTTAAGTATCTAGGCCTGGGCCTTTGTCAAAAAGATTTTCTTTGAGCACTGATTACATACCTGTTTAATTGTGACTGACCTGGATTTCAATATTTAAAATTTAAGTATTGCACTCTCAGCATGAAACTATTTTCCAAGTTGAAATATGAAATAATTCAGTCATCCACACATACAGGAATGATTTGTTGCATTTTTAATTATTCAGAATTGCCCATACTGTTTGTAATTTTAAGAAATGCAGTTATATTTGGTGTATATGGCTGCTTTTGCCACAAAGGGAGAGTACTGTGCATAGGGATGGGCTGTTTAGGTGCATTTCACAGTATCTAGGCAGAAAAATTAGTCTTTTGAGGTGGACAACAATATCATAGACAAAATTTGACAATGAGTTTTCGAATGAAGCTAGTGTGCAGTGACATCAAACATGAGAGACAACATCTAGGTTCTGTGTCAACATCTAGTGTGATGAGGGAAGCTAATCTGTAAGAGTTGCATCCCTTTATCTACATATTAATAGAGAGCAAGAGGGAAAGAACAGGTACTTTCCTGCTGAAATCTTGTGTTCGGATTTTAATAGTAAACCTACTAAGTAAGAATAACTCATGGAGTCATGTCAAGATTCAAGGCATGGTTGGAATCACTCCACATTTGGACAAAACTTTAATTCCTATGTGGACATTCCACAATGAAATCATCTAAACAAACAAAAATAGCTAGGAATACAAGTAATAATCAGAGGATGAAACTGATTGAACATTTGGAACATAAAGGTAAACATGACAGAGAGCAGTTTCAAGTTAGAAGTATTACATTCAGTATGTACAATATTGGTGAGATCACTGGGAAACAGTGAGGGAAATATGTTTACATTTTTAATTCTTGTAACAGTTCAAGCCGAAAATAAAGAGAAGAAAACAGATCAATACTGCAATATTGTTTCGAATTTTCTTTTAAAATATATCCATATGAATATTATAAATCAAGTCTGCATACTAGGAAGGGATATTATCTTTGTTTTCCAATTTCCACACTTAAATTATCACCCTATGTTCAATTCATCAATAACTTCTTGTATTAATTGAAAACATAAAATTAGAGGATTTGATTTACTGTAAAGGAATGCGCTTTTAGGTTAAACTTGAATGTATTTAATTACTGTTAGGCTGTTTAAAAAAATGCTTTAAAATTTTTCTTGGAAAGTAGAGTGTAAAAGAAGGGGCCTCTTACTGGTCCAAAACGTCAGTTCAGTTTCAGAAATAAGGAAACAATTCACTTGCTTGTTACAGTAGATTAAGTCCATTCATAAGTCCCATACAACATTTTTAAAAAAATCAAACTTAAAGAGTAAGTCAATATATGAAATGCAGACCAACCAATGATACAACTGCAAAATTACATTCTAAGACACGGTTAAATATTTATTCATGTTTATGGTTGTACACTATCTTTCATAAAATGCCAAATGCCTAATTTTTTGAAAAAAAGTCTACATTAAAAAAGAAAGATGCATGATAATAATTGAGTGTTTATATTTCATCTCCAATTACCAGGTCAATACATGTAAAATAACTACATGATAATAATTTAGTGTTCATATTTCATCTCCAATTACAGGTCAACACATGTAAAATAACTACATGATGATTATTTAGTGTTCATATTTCATCTCCAATTACGAGGTCAATACATATATAATAATAAGTGAGTGTTCATATTTCATTTCCAATTACCAGGTCAATACATATATAATAATGAGTGTTCATATTTCATCTCCAATTACTAGGTGCATATAATAACATCAGGGCAGTAATAAATGTCTTGATATTTCAACTCAGATAACCAGGTCAGTACATCATTAAATGATAACTACAGGAAAATAATTGAGTGTTGATATATTGGCTCAAGTGACAACTATATGTTAGTGATAGTAATGGAGTGTTGATATTTTAGCTCACACTGGATATGTATATAAATATATATTAATAATAATTGAGTGGTGTTGATATTTCAGATTCCTGGGTACTTCAGGACAGCCGGTTACTGATATTGACCAGTATAGTGAGATAAATGACTGCCTTGAGATACTGAACAAAACTCTGATTTGGGGTCATTTGGCCCCTACAGCGCCAGATACACTGGGTAAGGGTCCCATCTCATCAATTATCTTTATTAATCTGGGAAAGTGGATTTGCAAATCTGGTTTGTAAGATTTAATACCCATTCCATTCTCCTTGATATATTCTTATGTTACAGTAGTATACAAGTCTGACATGTGTCTAGTATTTCTGAAAAATATTCCAGTTTGAGGATTCTGCAATAGTCTCAACTTTCTAATCAGATATCCTGAATTTGCTTCTAATTGTCTTTTGACATTGTTATTACATTTCTGGCTATGACAGGAGTACCATCCTAGTAGTATCGACATTGCAGCTGCAAATGATCCGATCATTACATTAAATTTAAAAATCAGTTTTTGTTCCTGAAAATCAGTATTTCTGTCGCAAGTAATCAGTATTTTTGCACTCAGGGGTTGGCAGCTATGATATTGCATTGACCCTTGTGTAATAATATAAATTTCTTATTGATTTTATTTTATTGCATTGACCCTTGTGTAATAATATTCATTTTTCTTATAATTGAATACTCTAAACATTTCACACGTAATTTCATGGGAACAAATTACTTGCAACACCAATCTCCAAGTTTTTAAAATTTAATGGCAGATAATTATTTGAAATTCTTTAATATTTATTGGAAGCATATTTGATATGTTTATGGTGAAATAAATGTGATAGTTGCTACTATATCTGTATTTGTATAGTTCTATTCTAGTTTGAATAAAAATTAATAATCCAATACACATTTCTTCTGAAAAATTCCAGAAATTTTATTACACCAAGAGTAAACTTAAACATTAAAATATTAAAATTGAATTATAATTTGAATTAATGTGGAAAATGTTTGACACTTTACAACCAAAATCTTCATCTGTAAATCAAACTCCTGAACAAGGAACAAAGCATATTAATTTAACTTTTAATTTTGGGAAAGAATTTTTTATCTGACCGGTATAGTAGGTAAAATTAACATGATAATCGTTTGAGAGAGGTTGCATAGATGGTGTTCTTATTCTAAGGCTATTGCATAAACCTGTAAATACATAATGATTAGCTATCAAGTTATGGAAGTCAGGTGAGCAACTTTAGCATATATGCAGACCATTATGCTTTTTTCACTAAAATACATATTATGCTTCCCTGTATATGGATTACACTTTTTGAGTACATCTAAAACAAGCAATAAACATTGTGTTTGTCATTTTTATTATCATCTCCTTATTCCCACATATCATACAAAATTAGAGAGTATTCTATCACAGGAAACTCCTTTATTAAAATAGTGTACGAGTACATGTGTTAATTGTAAGTATAAATGTACATCCCTCATTTTCTATTTTTAGCAACTGTATATGACACATTTCCAAGAAAACATGGTTTTCTTAAAGTTAAAATCTTGTTATATGGATTTTTTTATATGTTTGATACATATTTTGTTAGCTGACAATTCTCAACTATAAAAACATGGGTCCAGATATTAAGCCAAACTGGCTGTATTTGACGTGATTCATGGATTTTACATGACCAAATAATGTTGGTTGGATCTTTTTAAACTTCAAAACGTGTCAGATCAGAAGGAGGACAAATTTGAAAAGAAAAATATGACATTGATGCAATACAGCCTGAGCATATTTTTGTCCTTATTGCACAATTTGTGGACTTTATTCCGCAAAAGTTATTAGTTACAGTTAGTGATGTATTTGAATAATTTGTCCATAGATTTTGGCTTGGTTTCTATTCTGTTATGAATCCACATGGATTTGGCCCATTTCTGACAACTTGAAGCAGATGCAGACTAGTAAGAAAACTAAAATAATATTTGTAATACAGTTTTATTTTAATTATGGCATACAATATATAGATTGCACATTTATGCTAATATTATGATTTTTTTCCCCACTTATGAAGTTATGTTATTAAAAAATATGCTTATACTCTAAGGGTTTACATGTATGTATTTCATCATGTGTGTCCATCACCAGGATCATTAATGTAATACTTAATAGTCTACAGTGATCATTTATAAGCCACCAGCATCATTAATAAGATATAATTTCAGAATAGTCCACCAGGATCATTAATGTAATACTTAAGTCTACAGTGATCATTTATAAGCCACCAGCATCATTAATAAGATATAATTTCAGAATAGTCCACCAGGAATATATCTACCAGGATCACTAACTAGATGTATTATTCAATAGTCTGTCAGGTAAACTGTATAATATATTATACTTAATAGTCTACCGAGATGATTAATAAGATGTAATATTGAATAGCCTACTGGGATGATAAATAAGATCTAATATTGAAGAGGCTACTGGGATTATTAATTAGATGTATATTGTAAGTGATTTTAAGACTTATCAATGGAGGTTTTCTCCACTAGTTTGTACATTTTATGCTCCTGATCTGTAAATTTTATCAGTGTATATATTGTATATACACACTTGTAAGTATTCCGTCTGCCAACTGCACAGAACCAAATCTGCCATTGCATTATGTGTCAGGATCTATTTTAAGTTGTATTTCACTTGTACGAGAGTCTTGACAGCAGATATAAACAGTTGATGAAGAAAGACATTTGTGACAATTTCTTACCTCTGCTATAATAATAAAATTAATCATATATTATAGGTTGCTACCCATTTTACAGTGAAGATCCATTTATCATCAAGCATTGCCCGCATATACTCTTTGCTGGAAACCAGCCCGAATTGAAGCATCGTATCCATAAAGGTTAGTACTTTTTTTGTCAAACCCATTTTGATAGGAGGTGAACAGTGTGGTCACTGGCATTCTGGTGCATAATTAGCCACCTGTATCACTGTCCATATGTATGACCACACTCAAAACTGAGGTTAACATTAAGTTTCATTGTTTTTTTTTATTGTTTTAGTGTAAACATAAAGTTAATTTTACTGATTCTTACTAGGTCAGTAAATTGTCAGGTTTGACAAAACTGGTGTTTTTTGTTTTTTGTAACAGAGTAAAATTATCAACTATTTTGGACCCATCAGTAGATGTAAATTTTGTTTGGATAATGAGTTGTAAAGATAGGTGAAGAATTTATATTAAATAATTTGTGTATCAGGAAAATATGCAGAATCAATAATTTACTGAACATGCATTTATTTGATGAACTTGGTGCATGTGATATTTGTTTAGTTTTATTTACTTTTAACGCGATTGTGACTGACATAATCATAACTTGATTATTTTTTGTTCATAATTTTTTAAATGTACCTCGTCTTGTAGTATAGACTTTTTTATCACAAGTGGTACAAATTTATGCTGATTCAAGTTTTTTGATTTTCAGTACATATCTCAATAGTAAATTTTATGGAGCTTACTACATTGCCTTTTATTTCAAAAAGCCAGTATATTATACGAATATGAAAGGATGCCAAACTGAAGTCCCTTATAAATTGACTGCATAATGATGTATTAAATAAAAATACATGTCCCTGATAATTGATTGCATACTGACTTATTAAACAAAAATACATGTCCCTGATAATTGATTGCATAATGATGTATTAAGTAAAAATACATGTCTGTAATAATTGATTGCATACTGACTTTTTAAATAAAAATACATGTCCCTTATAATTGATTGCATAATGACTTATTAAATAAATATACATGTCCCTGATAAATGATTGCATAATGACTTATTAAATAAAAATACATGTCCCTGATAATTGATTGCATACTGACTTATTAATTAATAATACCTGTCCCTGATAATTGATTGCATAATGACTTATTAATTAATAATACCTGTCCCTGATAATTGATTGCATAATGACTTATTAATTAATAATACCTGTCCCTGATAATTGATTGCTTTATGACTTATTAAATAAAAATACATGTCCCTTATAATTGATTGCATAATGACTTATTAAATATACATGTCCCTGATAAATGATTGCATAATGACTTATTAAATAAAAATACATGTCCCTGATAATTGATTGCATACTGACTTATTAATTAATAATACCTGTCCCTGATAATTGATTGCATAATGACTTATTAATTAATAATACCTGTCCCTGATAATTGATTGCATAATGACTTATTAATTAATAATACCTGTCCCTGATAATTGATTGCATAATGACTTATTAATTAATAATACCTGTCCCTGATAATTGATTGCTTTATGACTTATTAAATAAAAATACATGTCCCTTATAATTGATTGCATAATGACTTATTAAATAAAAATACATGCCCCTTATAATTGATTGCATAATGACTTATTAAATAAAAATACATGTCCCTTATAATTGATTGCATAATGACTTATTAAATAAAAATACATGTCTCTTATAATTGATTGCATAATGACTTATTAAATAAAAATACATGTCCCTGATAATTGATTGCATAATGACTTATTAAACAAAAATACATGTCCCTGATAATTGATTGCATAATGATGTATTAAGTAAAAATACATGTCTGTAATAATTGATTGCATAATGATGTATTGAATAAAATTACATGTCCCTGATTTTTGATTGCATAATGACTTTTTTAATAAAAATACATGTCCCTGATAATTGACTGCATAATGATGTATTAAGTAAAAATACATGTCTGTAATAATTGACTGCATATTGACATTAAATAAAAATACATGTTCGTAATAATTGATTGCATAATGACTTATTAAATAAAAATACATGTCCCTGATAATTGACTGCATAATGATGTATTAAGTAAAAATACATATCTGTAATAATTGACTGCATAATGACGTATTGAATAAAATTACATGTCCCTGATAATTGATTGCATAATGACTTGTTAAATAAAAATACATGTCCCTGATAATTGATTGCATTATGATGTATTGAATAAAAATACATGTCCATAAAAATTAATTGCATGATGACGTATTTTAAAAAAAATACATGTCCCTTTTAATTTAATGCATTATGACATATTAAGTAAAAATATATATCCCTTTTAATTGACTGCATAATGATGTATTAAATAAAAATACATGTCCCTTTGAATTGAATGCATTATGATGTATTGAATAAAAATACATGTCCCTTTTGATTAAATGCATAATGACATATTAAATAAAAATACATGTCCCTTTGAATTGATTGCATGACATATTAAATAAAAATACATGTCCATAATAATTGATTGCATAATGATGAATAGAGTGCTTCATTACACATTTGGAATGTATCCTTTATGCTGATAATGCTGCTGGGATTTATTGGCATGGATCTGGGGGTGGGGGCAGATTATGAACCATGTCACTTTGTTCGAATTTGCAGATGCTGAGTGAGTATTCTCAGTAGTCTTTTTCATTTTACTAATAAAAATGAATGTCTAGGACTGCAGCTGCTGTTTCAGATGAATTATATTTTTAAATAATAAGAAAGCAAGCTAATATAAATTATTCATAACTGCTGAAGACTAAAATAACTTGCTACGATAAGAATCATTTTTGTGTCAATTCTCTTGTATTGATATGTGTATCATTCCAGCAAAAGTATTTATATATCAATGAATTGTTTCACCCAGATTGGAGTTTTTTGTAGGAAACTAAGAGCCTCAGAGCTAATAATCCAAGATGATGAAAAAGTTGTATGTATTCTGAGTAAATGAAAAAGTTGTATGTATTCTGAGTAAATGAAAAAGTTGTATGTATTCTAAGTAAAAGAAAAAGTTGTATGTATTCTGAGTAAATGAAAAAGTTGTATGTATTCTGAGTAAATGAAAAAGTTGTATGTATTCTGAGTAAATGAAAAAGTTGTATGTATTCTGAGTAAATGAAAAAGTTGTATGTATTCTGAGTAAATAAAAAAGTTGTATGTATTCTGAGTAAATGAAAAAGTTGTATGTATTCTGAGTAAATGAAAAAGTATGTATTCTGAGTAAATGAAAAAGTTGTATGTATTCTGAGTAAATGAAAAAGTTGTATGTATTCTGAGTAAATGAAAAAGTTGTATGTATTCTGAGTAAATGAAAAAGTTGTATGTATTCTGAGTAAATGAAAAAGTTGTATGTATTCTGAGTAAATGAAAAAGTTGTATGTATTCTGAGTAAATGAAAAAGTTGTATGTATTCTGAGTAAATGAAAAAGTTGTATGTATTCTGAGTAAATGAAAAAGTTGTATGTATTCTGAGTAAATGGAGTATCATACAAAAGCTGATTTCAGTTTTCCTTGTATAACTTATTTGATACAATGTTAGGCTAGTGATACACTGTATTATAAAGGTCATTGCTGGGTAGTGTTACACTGTATTATAAAGGTCATATCTGGGTAGTGATACACTGTATTATAAAGATCATTGCTGGGTAGTGTTACACTGTATTATAAAGGTCATTGCTGGGTAGTAATACACTGTATTATAAAGATCATTGCTGGGTAGTGTTACACTGTATTATAAAGGTCATAGCTGGGTAGTGTTCCACTGTATTATAAAGGTCATAGCTGGGTAGTAATACACTGTATTATAAAGGTCATAGCTGGGTAGTGATACACTGTATTATAAAGATCATTGCTGGGTAGTGTTACACTGTATTATAAAGGTCATAGCTGGGTAAGTGATACACTGTATTATAAAGGTCATAGCTGGGGTGCAGGTCACAGGGCTTAAGAATGTTTTCTTAAAATGTTAATAAGAATGGTAATAAATATACTTACATTCCTCAAATTATACTTTCTTAGTTCTTCAAAACTGACAAACATGTCCTGTAAAACCTGATACAAACAGAAGCTGTACCTAAATTTTGAGTAGCCTCCATTTCCAGCTACAATCCATTAATCTTATTTCACTGAATTGACCCAATATTCCAACCCCCTATAATAAGAGCATCCATCTTGGAAGTGGGAGGTCATGATTTCGATCCCTGGCTGAGTCATACCAAAGACTTACAAAAATTGTACAAACAGCTGCCTTGCTTGGCACTCAGCGTTAAGAGGTTAGTGTTAGGACTGGTCTGCCTGGTGTCAGGATAATGTGACTGGTTGGGACATCATACTACATGCCTGCAGCACGATGCCCCAGTGCTAGACATCAGTATGAACTGCCACACTGTAGACATCGCAACAGTATAATGGAAAAATTATTAAAGCTACATCAAAATTTCAAATTACACACACACATCAGAAAAGCAGAATTTAGTTTGTTCAACATTGAAACAAAATTTATGCAGATTCATTCACAATATGACTCTAAATTTAAATTTTAAGTGGACCTAAACAAAATTTCTTTTTCAACCTGATGTAGAGCGCACAACTACGTTAAAAGGTCGCTGGGTGGAGCTATGCGCATATAAATACTGTTATTGTGTATTGATGAATCTATGGTTGTTTATTTCTTTTGGAATGAAGCATAAATTCAATTACATTGTTTATGGTAATATCTTCTATTGTTAAGTCTTTGGCAGTTAAACAAAATAAGCAAGGTCATGCAATTTTTTCAGAAAAACCTTGTTCATATTTACCCATACAAATACAGTAAGCTATATTTATTGCATTGTTTCTGCTTTCTGCTTTTTCTTTTCTTTCTTCATTTCATGTATGTATGCATCAAAATTCTTTTTTCTACGATCTTTTGTATTTCCACTTCCGCCTTCTTCTTATGTCTGAGCTCCCATGAAATATATTAAATAATTGTGTTCTCTATTCTTTTCAGGACCTCAAGGCCAACGGGTATTAGTATTGACAGTTCCCAAGTTCTACGAAAGCAGTACATGTGCATTAATTAACCTGAGAACTCTGGATGTACAGCCATTAGTTTTTGAAAGTAAACTTGATGAAATAACTATGGAGAGTCTTGTAGCAGAAAAATAAACACCAAAATTCAATTTAAATCTGAGTTGTGTTTATTAAGGTTCAGTAAATTCAGTCTGTATATCACTCTCTAAAGACTGAATGATTGCTTTTGCCTATAAAGAAATATATGGGCCTTGTTATGTCTAGAAAGTCAAGCAAGATATGCCTATCCAACAGAGTGCAATCCGTTACACTATAGGTCATCATGTGTATGATTTTCCAAAACATCAGCAGCGTTTGTAGCATGTTGAATATTGCCAAGACACTTTGCTGTCATTAATAAACAGCAAATGTGAACTAAGATTGATGGCACCATCAGATGAAGTAAAATTTTACAAAAATAATTCTTTCTGTATCTACATCTGTATCAGTGATCCAGGGGGCCCCGATTGGTCTAAAACCCTAATTGTTACGGATCACTGCCATCTCACCTCTGCATGGGTTCGAGTATCAGATTCGGCAATGTAAGAAATCTTGCCAGTAGCTTCTCACTGGCCGGCGGTTCTTTTGTTTTTTTTCCCCAGGCTCTTTTCTCACGTTTTTGTCATGTCACTAAGGCAGAACACTATTTTCTCACGTTTTTGTCATGTCACTAAGGCAGAACACGTTTTTGTCATGTCACTAAGGCAGAACACTCTTTTCTCACGTTTTTGTCATGTCACTAAGGCAGAACACTCTTTTCTCACGTTTTTGTCATGTCACTAAGGCAGAACACACTTTTCTCACGTTTTTGTCATGTCACTAAGGCAGAACACTCTTTTCTCATCTTTGAATGTGTGCTGACCTTAAGTTTTGGCTTTTGAAAACCAGCATAGATGATTGGTGTAATGGCTTGTGTATTGTTACTTTTATTTAAAAATTGCACTTGAAAGGTGTATGCCCATGAGATTTTTCAGCACCAAAAAACAAAATGCTAGCTTTTAATATATAACTTATTTACTGATGCAATCATTCACTTTGAAATGCACTGTAGTCACCAAGCTTGTTGCTGTGATGTTGCCAGGCTGTGATCATTCACTTTGAAATGCACTGTAGTCACCAAGCTTGTTGCCAGGCTGTTATCATTTGCTTTAAAATGTACTGTTGTCACCAAATCACCAAACTTGGGATTCACGAATGAAAGCCACTCTACAAAACCCAATAGGGAACGTGCAACTTGTAGTTCCTATTCTTTCTAACCCCATGTGCCGATTTTTTTATTAGTGGATTAAATCGTTATGTTTCTGATTGGATGGAATACCTGCTTATTAAATCATCTTGTTTCTGATTGGATGGAATACCTGCTTATTAAATCACTATGTTTCTGATTGGATGGAATACCTGCTTATTAAATCATCTTGTTTCTGATTGGATGGAATAACTGCTTATTAAATCATCATGACATTTTGTCATGATTTCTATTGATATAGGCGGGTACAGTGTTGTCATGTATGTGTTTATGATCAAGATTTGTTGTCGCCATAAGGTTAAATTGTCTCAAAGTTGTATAGAAAATTGAACATTTGATGACTTGGAAGGAAATTGTAGAGTGTGAAAGGTAACCATGATGAAATGTACACAGAATAGGCTTCTCCATTGGATGACACATGGGAAGAAGCTAGACTTACACTGGCTGGAAAAGCACAGAAAGTGGTCATGATGCTGAATTTTGGCTGGCAGAAGGGAATGTTTTTTGCTTAAAGTGCTTATCGACCCCCATGCCACCCACTTTCGATATATCCCCCTTGTAAGGATGTGTGGATGCATCTTGAGGTTGCCAAGGTTATCAGGAGTTGTATGTTTCAAATTTAACAGGTACAACCAATGCTCTGCTTAATCAGAATTGATAGTAATGGTCTAGAATTATGACCTTATTTATATTCAAGCCCTAATTGGAAATTTTATTAATGAAGAAGTGAATATTTGGATTGCAATTGGACCTCAACATTTTTATGTAACACATTTTTAAACAAACCAAAAATTTCAATTTTCAGAGACTTTAGAATGGTACACAGTTCTATCTTTGACCTTGCACTGTATTTAACAGGAAATTATGGTAAATGATGATTAAACATGACTGGTACATTAAAGTGCAGCAGTCCTGAAAGCTTCCATAATGTGAAGTACTGATTACAAATTAACATGACAGTAGCAAGACCTAAGTCCGTATTTATAGGTTAACTCAGTCATTGTTAATGTTCCTAGATTATTATTAACCATTAGTGGGGTCTACTTCTGGATGAGCTAGATTTGCCGTAACTGACTAATGCAAAATAAATTAATTTCGAAACATTTGTTCCTTGTTACTGAATTTCTAGAAGGGGTCAAAAGTTGATTCATTGTGCATCTAGGATGCACGATCATGCAAATTCCCCCAAAATTTAAGATTTCCCGCAAAATTTGTATTCCTGTGCGGGCAAAATCGCGCAAAAAATAAAAACTCTAAACATTTTTTTTGTGAAGAATGCGCTAATTTTTTTTAAAAATTTTGGCTGTAATATTCCCGGTCATCACTCTTGGCGAATATGTTGTACTTGCATAGCTGTAAATACGTCACGTATTTCTGTGTCATGTGCTCAATTCTGATTGGTTAATAAGAAAGGTCAGTAGAGCACATTTGATACAGAGGCTTGGCGGGACAACAGGCTTCTGTAAAGGAATTTCAGGTAAGTTATTCTATTTTATTTTCATGTTTTTCTATTGAAATTTAGATGGAAAAATGGTGTATACTAACTATCAATTTTTAATGGTAGATAACGTTTTTTTATAATTAATCTGGATTATTGGTACCTGTTTTTTTTATGTCCTGAAATTCTTTCCCGTCTATACAGGTCACATTAAAGTATCACTGTAACGAGTTTTCATGTCTTTGAAATGATAGTCGTTGTTGTTTCAATAATTTCCTGAGCATGTAGGAAGCACAGGTGCTCGACGCGAGCTTGTGATGTGAAGAAAATAAAACATCCTTAGAAACTCCATGAAAAGATTTTTGTTTTACATTTCACAAATAATTTAATAGTAATAAAATAATAATAATAATAATATACTTTTAAACATTGATTTATCATCAAGCTTTATTTTTTTCCAGGATTGCATAGCAACAGTGATAGAATCTGAGTTAATGCAGAAAGTATGATCTAGTCCATTCATTAGCATCTTAATTGATGAGAGTACAGACATTTCAAATACCAAGAAGCTGGTCATTTATACCAGAATCATTGAACCAACCATGTTTGTTTCTACAACTCATTTTCTTGGTAATGTGTCAGTGGAAGGCCAATCACACGCTGCTGAAGTTCTTTTCAGTGAAGTTGTCCAGTTCTTTGAAAAAAAGGAGATTCCTCTTGAAAAAAACTGCAGGAAGAAACCGTCTAGAAGAAAGGGTTCTAAACAGACTCATGATGATTTCAACTGAAGGACCTCCTCTGAGAGACTTAATCTTTAACAAGGCATTGGTAGAGTGGAGGATGAGGAAGGACAGCAGGCTGTTTAGGAAATTTGCAGAATAATGCAGTCACAATTACAGTCAGTCTGAATGCAGATGTATATATGTTCCTGTTAAGAGTTGACTGTAATAGAAACTGTATATATACTTTCCCTAATTCATTTTGAGCTTTGGACTTTTCCTTAAAAATTATTTTTTGTCATCCATGAACGGAAAATATGTGCTCTTCTGATCATTCTTAGCATGGATTTCTAACCAATCAGAATTGAGCATGTGACACGCAGGAAGTATATGTACATGGCACTGTTTTTTAAGATTGGCCAGAGGAGTGACCCTATTAGTATTAGCAGTCTATGGTTTGAATATTGTCATTAGAAAACATAAGACTTTGATTTCAGTTTTAAGTGTTATACTATAATATACAGAAGACAAAATATGCATTTAATGCACTTATTATACTTGCTATTGCTCTTTTTGAATACATTGAGGTGTTTTTTTTACACCATATTGGAAGCCTCCCCCCCCCCCCCTTATGGCTACATCAGCCCCCCCCCCTCTTTTTCAGATCCAGTGGGGGCAAGTACCCACATTTATCAAATCCTAGATGCAACCCTGTTGTGTTGTGGTCTACAAAATGTTTTTTTAAATGCATGCCATAAGGCAGTGTATTATGATGTCTGTCATCCATCTGTCTGTCTGTCATCCATCTCTGTCTGGCTTTTGCATGATACTTTGCATGATCTACAGTTACTAAACTTTATGGATGGCTTGCACTTAGGGGTAAAGAAGAAACCCGCTGATTTTGTGCTCATAAGTGGATAGTCAAGGTCAAGCAAACTGAATATGTTTGCACAATAATTCCAGTATTTTTCGCATTATGATTTTAAACTATGTAACAGAAAGAAAAAAATGAAACCATCAGGTTTATTAAAAGCAACAGATAATTTATTTCTTTAAGTTACAAGGGAAAATTTAAGAAGAACTTATTAAATTATGAATTAAATACCAAAAATAATCCCAAAAGTTGTATCACAATTCCAAATGTTCAGAATGTTCTAAATGAATTCCAATAATCTTGAATGTGTTGATGTATCAGTAGTCATGAATGATCTGATGTATCAATTGTTGTGATCAAATCACAATGATATAATCCAGAATGTCTTTGAACGAATTCACAATAATCCCAAAGTAATGATTAGTCAAAAAGTTAATTAGAATTTTATAATTCCAATGAATACTTAAAGTAATTAAAAACTCATTTTATATCTGAACACAACAGCAGATGATTATTGTCTGAACTTAAAACATAATATGCTAATTTCACTTGACCCAAGACATGATCGAATTCGCATGATGTGGGTCAATTCAAATGACAATTTTTCACTAAATCGTAAAGAAGGCCTGGCTTTGAACATAAACCCAAGAAATTTATTTAAAAATACAACAGTTAGTTTGACAACTCTAAGCTGATACGTCAGGTTGGCCAAAACTCTACCTCAATGTTGGACAAAGGTCAAGCACATAATTTTAATTAAATATATACATAACACAAGATCCACAGTTACCAAACTTTGTGGATCGCATGCACAGTGCCCCTGCGTGTTTTTAAAAATATATCTAGAAAGTAATTTGAACAAGATGGAAGAATATTTGAAGTTCAGTATTGTAAAAACGTGTTTCTAGTTTATTTGCAAATGCTTGGCACACACAGAACCCTGACAAAATGATCCAAATCAGGCCCCACGTTTGAGTAAGGAATTAAAATTAAATGTCAGGCATAGGAAGCAAAGATTTAGTTTGAAAGAATCAAAATGGTTTTAACACAATCACATTTTTATTGTAGCAATAAATAGGTAAAGGCAACAACCCTCTTGTAACGCAGAACAAAGTTATAAAACCAAATAGTGCATGACATTTGGAAATAAACTTTGAAACAAGTTATATTGTATTGAACATAACATTTTCTTCCATCTTTTTAAAATCACTTTCTCTATAGATATATGCAGGACCACTGTGCAAGCTATTCACAAAGTTTGGTAACTGTAGATCTTGTGTTGTGTACTTACACAATTCCGTGACACATTCAAGGCCTACATATCGAAATTTTTTAAATCCCAAAAAAGGAAAGTCAGATAGTTTCAATACTCGTTAGCTTAAAGGAAGAGGGTCTGTCATTTTGACTGACATGCGTTTCTCTTATTTTTAATTTTCTCATTTTTCATGGTGTTTGGCCAAGCATTTACTATTTTCTGTTTTGCATTCAATAAAAAGCAGAATGATTATTTGCCTCAGCCTCCTGGCTTCTGCGCAAAATGAATAAAGGAATCAAAATACTTACAAAATTCCCATAGCAAACCTATGCGAACATCTGATACAGTATTAGAAATTCAGTAACATGTTTCAAACATGGGCATCCAGTACAGCGACAGAGAGGTGCTGGTTTAAGTATTGAGAATTTCAAACTCAAGAGACTGATATTCTGTCAATAAACCAAACAATGCCTGTATTCTTTGTCAGTTACAACTGGGATAAGCTCGCAAAAGGCTCTTTTTTTTTAGTTGAATTTAACTTTCATTAAATGACTGAGAAGACCTATGTTTTGGGGATTTGAATATATTCTTTTTGCCATTTGTTTTGTCACAAGGTAGATGGGTGCAAACAAACGGGATAGTGTGAGTACTTTGGAATTTGCAAACCATTCAATTTGTTTTTACCTCTTACTGTTTTTGAAAATATATAACAAATGCACACAACTTAGTCATTTTATTCAGTAATTTATAATTTTTAACCTGTCTCTATGGAGACCCTAATACTGTTGATGTAATGATGGATATCCAATCCCCTTTAATGCACGGGAGACATTTAATGAAGAAGTGTGGAAAATTTTTGACCAGGAAATTATCGAACCTTTAAGTTCCCGGTACTCGAACCCTGTTGTATTGGTCAGAAAGAAAGACTGGATAGACCGTTTTTGCATTGACTTTCAGCAGTTGAACAAAATGACTGTGTTCGACGCAGAACCAATGACAGACATGGAATTTTTTGTTTCAAAGTTGGCAGGTCATAAATACATTCCCAAATTAGACCTTACCAAGGGATATTGGCAGATACCAATCACTGATAATGTCAGCGAGTTAACAGCATTTGCGACTCCCAAAGGTCTTTATCAGTTTACACTTATGCCTTTCGGTTTAGTCAACACTGCTGCGTCGTGTGTTCGTCTCTTGCTCAAACTGTTAAACGGTATGGAAAACATCAACAGTTTCATAGATATATTTTGTTGATACACATTCATGGGATGCACATGTTAAGGTAATAAGGGATCTGTTCGATGGACTTCACAATGCAAATCTTGCATCTAGTCTCACCAATGTAGTATAGGATATTGTAACATAGATCAGTGGAAACCTCACCCAGATAAAATAGGAGCAGTCAGAGATGCACCTAGACCAGAAACTAAAAAACAGGTAAGATCCTTACTAGGTTTGATTGGGTTTTGCAGGAAATTTGTCGCCAATGTTTGCGGCTTTTGCCAGCCCATTAACAAACTTGACTAGGAAAGGGCAACCGAATAAAGTTCCCCGGGGTGTGTGCCAGGAAAAAGCGTTGAACGCTTTGAAACAGAAACTGGTAAGTGTACCAATCTTAAAGTAAGTTGCCAGAACTTAACAAAACCATATTGCTAAGGACTGATGTGTCCGATACGGGTATTGGGGCTGCTTTGCTACAGGAGCAAGAGGGGATGAAATTGGCCATTGCTTATTCAAGTAAGAAATTGCTCTCTAGGGAGCAAAACTACTACGCGATTGAGAAGGAGTGCCTATACGTAGTATGAGAGATAGGAAAAATCCATACGTACCTTTTTGGGAGAGAATTTACCTTACAAACAGACAATCAGCCGCTCTTATACATTAACAAAGCAAAAAATGACAACGCACACTTGATGCGTTGGGTGTTGTCGTTGCAACCGTATAGTTTCCGAATCAAAGCGATTCGAGGATCAGAAAATGTGGGTGCTGATTTTTTAAGTAGGATAGAATTAACAGCTCATTTTCGTTCAGTATTCCAAAATTGAATATTTGTAACAAGTTTTTATGTTTAAATTCCGTGGTTTTTCGAAGTGAAGGGGGAGTTATTGTCACGGAATTGTATAAACCCTTTTATTTATTAAATACATGTTCTCTAGTTTCGTTTTTTTTTTTTGTACAATGATACCCGATGATGATTATTGTATATTGCTTTGTATTTCGAGATAGTGAGTTAGGTCCATCCAAACCCGCACGTGCGAAGTGCTTTCGATTGGAAGAACCGAATACCTACATAGAACAGACAAAATCTGTATAAATACCTCACTGTAGGTACAGGTCTTTACTTTACGGATAGTCTTGTCAGAGGTCTACTATATGGACTTGCATATCTTCAGTATGGAGTTTCTGCAGCGTCCACATGGTTTGGAGTGTCTAGAGTGACCCGAGGCTTCAAGTTATTGGAGTGATCGAGGTGACGTGTAAGCTGTAAAGCCAACCACAAGAATTAACCGTACGGCGTAGCAGCTGTGAAGCTGAACTGTGCTGATGACGGAGTGTATCTCCTTACATATAATCTTCTAGCCGTGGTAAATTTTGGGATTTGTTAGACCCATTGTATCATTCGAGACTGTAAAGATAAGTTGTATATCTGTCCCTTTTTGTTTGCATACTTTAACTATCTGAGTGAATTCATTTTAATACACTAGCAAAATTCCACATTGTTTAATAGCTGAGTAAACTAGATCCATCTTTTCATTGTGTAATCAATGTGAATCATTCACCCCTTGTCTTTGTTTTTTTGTAAAGTAATTTATAGTTTTCTTTATTACATTTGTGTGTTATTATGTTAATAATCTCATATTTGGATTAAATATACATGCACATTGCATCTTCAAGTCATTCATTATTAAACATTGCATTTTTATCATAATCAAAAGTGTTATGTTGTGAATCCGAAAATCCCACCCAGTTATTTTATTACAATAGGATGGTGATATACAGGAGAAACCAAAGACATCAGTTACAAAAGAGACATTACTAGAGATTTATAATACATATGAAGATACTAACAAGGAGGTCAGTGAACTGAATGACAAGATGCTATTAGTCATCAATGAGCCAAAGCAGATGAGAGATTCAAACAAAGAGTGGATGTCTAATAAAAAAGGTTGCAAAATATATTTTTTATTATGTGAACTTTACAACTTTTCTGAATTACATTGTGTCTTGTGAATATTAGAAACTGTAAGGGGTCAAGGCATAATAATACATCTGTTATATCTCACCAGTTTATATGCAGTGATAACAACTTGATTGAAGACAAATTATTAGGACTATATATTTTAGTGGCAATTGTGTTCATTATCATAATAATTATTATGAATGTCATAAGGCTAGATCTTAATTTTGACTACAATTAGTCGAATTTTCCCAACTCAACAGAAGCTATTTAAAAAATACATATGAAAAATAGAACTTTCTCAATTTTGAATGTTTACAAATGTAGTAAAAATGAAGGGAGAAATGAATATATTAATTTAAAAGAAAAGCATAAAACTCGTTTTTAGGTGGTGTTGTTATCATAGGGTTTTAACATTCTGTTGCAATGAATGGTCTGACAGTTACAGGTGAATTGTCTGACAGTTACAGGTGAATTGTCTGACAATTACAGGTGAATGGTCTGACAGTTACAGGTCACCTAATGTCAGCTCCAGGCTCTGACTCCGTGTTAACTCTATATACCTTATTATAACATTAACGTAAGAAACTAGTGTATATGTGTTTTCTCTGTTTAAGTTAGTTGTCATCTAGCCATTCAAGTAGTTAGATCAAACCATGTTTTGTGTTATTTACCTAAACATAACAGGGGGTACAAACCAACGGGATGGTGTCAAATCAATGCATAAAGAATAACTCGAGTACAACATATATATGATTCGATTAACATTGCAGTTAACTTTATTAAAGGTACAACTGTGTCAATTAAGTTGTAGATTTCCTTCAATAGGGGTCGTCCATTTAGTACGTACGCATGGAGGGGGGGGGGGATAACCCAAATGCGTACGCTTGCTTGCGTATGGGGGGGGGGAGGCTACTGACAATGTACTTGCACAGCGGCTAGCTTTTGGATCTAAAATTTCTTTAAATGCGTCATTTGATCTGCATTGTCCGTCACTTGCACAATCTGAAATTATCAAGCGCACATGTCCTGTGTGCGGCGTGTATAACTCGTCGCAGGCCAGTGTAAGACGACACCAAAGCATTCACACTACTGAGTCTACCGACACTGAAAACTTGAATCAAACCTGGATGATGACGTCAGCGAGGCTGTGGATATTGAGACAGCGGCCCAGCATAGTGCAGCTAATGCTGTTGTGATTCAGCCTGACGTTAAGCTTGTTGCTGAAATTCCTGTTATACGTAACCTGTTTGACTGGGTTGAGTCGGCGTTTGTCTGACCTTTAGCAGACACTGGCGAACTTTTTAAAGGTTTAATAACATGCAACTTATTTCTGTTATATATACAGCAGCTTAGGACTGTCTGTTTTACTCCGTTTCATTAAACATTTGAATATTATTAATCCTGTGTCATTTCTGCGTGGATGAAATATTAGAAGTTCAATACGAGTGGGTGGGGTGGGGGTCATTCATACGTATGTACGCATGTGTGTGTGTGTGTGTGTGTGTAAAAAGTATGCATGCGTACAAGGGGGGGGGGTCAAGTTTTGTCTTATTTTTGCGTACGTATTAAAAGGACGACCCCATACACCACCACCCCCAATCGCAGGAAATGGGCTTGTTCACTAATTGCATTAAAAATACTTTCAGACGACTATATTACAGGTAGTTTTCCTGGTAATTGGCTTTCACTAGAGAAAACAAACAATGGTAATAGAACAGTTTAGTTTTAGAGAGACGACAAGAAGTCGCAAAATCGATGCTATATGCAAGTCTGGCAAGGACGTTAGCTGTCGGAGATCTATCCGGTTCATTTCCTTTGAAATCTTATTATTTCATTTACTGTTGGATTTCGAATAGCATGGTTTGCTGTTAATTAGGTATGACAAACTGTATAGCGACGAATAAAATATGGTACACAATGAAAGACATTTCGTTTAACCAAACTGGTTTTCCTAAGAAAGCCGCACAAATCCTGGACCCCACACCCTAGTGTAAATATCCATTTTAGGGTTTCTGGAAATTGTTTATCTCTAAAATAGTTATTTTCGTAAGTCCATTTCTGCGGGTTGCAACAATCATTTTTCATGATTTTCTTTGTCTTCGGTGTTTGTGTAATAGTTGCCACTTGATCTGTGAGGTATCATCTTCAACACATGTGACCTTCTGCGTGTTATAAGAAGCTAGAAATAGAAGCAGAAGCAAGAGAATAATTGGAAAGGAGATTAAATTTCAAATGTTAACATTTTACATAAAGATGCCATGTCATATTGTTTAAAGATAATGACTTGTGTCTAAAAACACAGTCCTTTCATTTTTTTTGGTAATAATTCATGCTGTTTTCATAACAAAATTAACCAAAAAGTTGCGCCAGAAAACAAGTATTTTATGGTATGGAAATAAGTGACCTTGAGCTGTCTGAAATTCAGTTTATTTTAAACTTTTTGTTAAATTAAGTGTAATTTGGAACTAATCTGCAAAAATTAACACAAGCATTCCACAGTGAGATCATTTTTTTTTTCATTCTTTACACTCCTAGGTAAATAAAGATTGAAACAGTGACGAAGCAGCTGGTAAGATCCTTGAGTAACGAAAGGGAAAAATCCCATCATTAATACCACTGACTGAAATAATTTCCAGGTCGAATTGCCAGATGTGAGAAGATTAGATGCCATTTTTCAAATAAAAACAAAGAGAAGGAAAAAAAAAATCAAACTATTTTCTGTAAGATTTCTATTGTATCATGAAACGAATCAGGTGAACTACGCCCCATTTACAGGTGGAAAAGCGTTCAGAGAGATTTTTTTAGCGTAGGTGTCACTGTTTGCGATGCACAATGGCTATATCGTTAATAAACAATGGCTATATCGTTGGGGGTGCGTGAAGGTTCTAGGTTAGAATTGTAAGAGAAAAGGCGGAACTTGAAGATGAAGGCAGCGTATTTTTATTAAAGAATTCTGGAGCTTCTATTTTGAAGAATATTATGTAAGTTAAATATTGAAGTAGCTAAAGATGGCCAAAATGCTTAAGTTTTGGTAAGACGTCAGTATTTCAGATTTGTGCCAAAATCGTTTTGTAGGAAAAGAAAATTTAGTGAATGTTTGAATTTAATACAAAATATCATGTTTTGTAACTTTAAAGGTATTATATTTCTAAGTTGATTATTATGGAGCATGGAGTTGATAGCGTTTTAAAAGTATGTCAGTACTACGAATACATATAATTTCTTTATAAAGTTTAGACAATCTCAAAACATTTCATAATTAATATTATCTAAAAAAGTGATTAGGACTCGATGGCCTTACACTAAGCAACAGTAAGGGGCAAAAACCAGCAAAATTTGTAAAATTCAACAAATGATTTATTTCTCAAGAATACAAAGTGAAAATAAAAAAAGAACTTACAGTAATGCGAATTAAATCCAAAATAGTCCAAAAGTTCTCTCCACAGTCCTAATGAATATAATTTAGATTAACATTTAGTGGCGAAACAAGATCCAGCGCTGACGGTGTTGGTGTGCATGTGGTCTTGAATTTATTAATGTACTAGTGGCCTGAAGTGTGATGATGTGCTAACAGTCATGCAATTAATCACAATAATATAATTAAGGATGTCATTTTCTGAATTCACAATAATTTTAGTTAATGTTCCCGTACGAGAATATTATTGATCACTTTGTAATAATTTGTTTTACTAAATAACTCTCCCGAATCATAAATTGAATACAACAATACAAATAATTATACTTTTCATGTTATCGCAAGAATGAGTACTTTTTTCAAGTGAACAAGAGCATATACAAAATAAGACTGAAAGGAAGAGCCAGGATGTAGGTCCCAAGTTTATGTAGAAAATTTGTAGAAAATTCTAAGTTATACACAGAAAATCTGTCACTAAAATCGTAATAAAAAAACCTGGGAAACATCAGGTGTAACAGGTTCTTCAGGGTGGAATTACAATATCATAGATCCAGACCCAAAATAAACATACTTGCCATTATTGATAACGTTTCTAATATTATCACTCGCTCCTAAAGAAATATTAACTTTGTAGTATGTTGACAAGATACATCAAGGTCCCTAGTTAAGAACAATGTGAACTTGACTTTGAAAAGGTCAAGTCCAAAATACCAATATGTATAACCTACGATCATAGAAAAAAACAACCTAATAAATACAAATTAAATATACATAACGATATGAATGCAGCTTGATCAAGAGAACATCTAATTAGTACCCATGTATTTAAACATCACAATGCATTATATCATTAGAAGAAATGTTTTCAAAATGTAATACATGCAATCTTCTCTTCCCTGTAAAGCAAACGACAGAACTCGAGGATGAATTCTATGTGGAGGCTTTTCCCTAGCGTTTGGGAGGCCGTTTATATAGTTCTGGGGCACGCGGAATGCTTATCTTATTCCATAAAAGGCCATTGGATAAAACAAAAGTTGTGGACCTGCTGGTCAAGAGCTCATGTCACCCGATTTCAGATTTCATAATTTCCAATATATATTTTCTACTTTAAGAAACATGGGTAAGGAGGAATTTGCCAAGATCACTAAATGTCTTCATGTGTCAGCTATAATGGGTAATGCTCTTAAGTTACTAGCGTAGAATAAAGTCGGAAACGCTGTAATGTATTTGTGGAATCTGAAAAAGTAATGCGACATTTACCCAGGAAATATGCTGCCTTTATTAAAATTACAAAGATTTGACTTGTAACAAATACAATTTAATCTTTATGAAAAGTCTTGGAACATTCAATCGTAACAGAACTGCCAAACGGTTTATCAACAAGATATTTGTTACCTCCGAGTTTGTTTTTATTCATATCTTTAAATCTTTCGGAGTCATCCATGACTTTAAAACACCAATTTTTCTTCTGTAAAAGATAATCAAGTACTATACTAATAAGAATAGATTAAAGAGGTTCTCGGCACTCTTATTTACTTAGTGAACCCCTTGGGGTGCATGATTGAGAGTTAATGTAAATCTTGATGTCAGAACTGTGGTTCAGACTGAGTAAAAAAGAAAACTTTGGTGCAGAAACTGTTAAAGTCAAATTAACAATGTAGGAGTCTCTGATGCATAAACGAGGGCAAAGGGAAGCATTGATACTATTATCTAGTGTTACGGCCTAAGGGTTTAAAATATGTCACAGAAAGAAGCTAAACCAACAAATTAATTAGAAACTTAGACAAATAATGTACTCTTCAATGCTATTACATAAATAAAGCATTACGGAGGTAATTGGCAGTCCTCGGGTACAATTCTACAAGCAATACATTATATAGGTACTACTTGGCAGTAAATGTTACGATTTTCCCCATGTAAGTTTTTGTGTTGTGTGTGTGGTCTCTTTCGAGTCGTTATATTATTCCTTCTCTTGTCCCCTCTCCCCACAAACAAATACATGGTCTCCAAAAACATGATGAAAAACCAGTGATCACACCTCCATTCGCCATCTCACTTGAAACAGACACGTGGAGAAAAAGGAAAATACAATATATAGTGCCATAATATTAGGTTGATGGCGCTCCCAAAAAGGAGAAATTGATGACGATTACTTTCTTAAAATGATAGTCTAGCTCAAAGACGTGCAGACTATGGAAAATTATGACAGTGATTTATTTGTCCAAAAATACCATATCACCATAAAGCTTCTAATATATACATTAAATTATTCGAATTACGAAATGATTCCGGACACAACACAGACAAGAAACATAAAATAGCCTGATACGGCTAGTTCATATAATGAAATGGGTGCTCTTGAGAAGACATACATTGAGCTAGCTCCGTTATATATATTTTAAGCAGAATGTTTAGGGAGTGTCTGTTTTCATCATCAATGTAATAAATCTTTGTATTTGATGTTATCAGTAATTGTCGTATGTATACATTAATGTAATAAATCTTTGTATTTGATGTTATCAGTAATTGTCGTATGTATACATTAATGTAATAAATCTTTGTATTTAATGTTATCAGTAATTGTCGTATGTATACATTAATGTGTAATAAATCTGTATTTGATGTTATCAGTAATTGTCGTATATATATATATTAATGTGTAATAAATCTGTATTTGATGTTATCAATAATTGTCGTATGTATACATTAATGTAATAAATCTTTGTATTTGATGTTATCAGTAATTGTCGTATGTATACATGGTGACTGAAATAAATTACAATGTCAAGGCTGCCTCTAACAATCAGGAACAAGTTGCTTGATTTCCAGGCTGTACGTTTTGAAGACTGAGGATACTTCACTATTGCTTTAGCTAGATACATATTTATAGCTAGATGGTTACGCGCATCTCACAAAGTCAAGGAAAATGACCTGCATATTTATTCAGGTATAAACTTTGAATCACTAAAATACTTTAACGAAATTTCAGCCATTAATGAATGTATCACGCCAAAGATTCAGTGTCACAGTTCTGACAATATGCTTTAAGGATTTTACGTGTGATAACTTTATATTTTATTATTTATAACTTTTATATCGAGTTTTATTACCTGCACACTGAATATTTTAAATTTTTGTAGTTGGTGTGTCTAATTTGTTAGAAGGGGTATTTCTTTTTATATTTTCTTGTGCAATTTCATTATATATTTTTCGAAATTTACATTTAGCTGACACAATAAAATCACTTTTGTGCTAAAGGCTACAATATACATGCACATATTGGTCTTGTTTTCAGTCTGAATGTCAAGGTCACCACCATGGAGGTCAGGGTTACATAATTTTAAAATACCTCGAATTTATAGTTATCATGTGTATCTAAACTTCAGCAACTTGCATTATGGGAAGAACTGTAAGGTACTATTGGCTTACCCTGGATGTTTAATTGACGAGATTTACCCTGGCTGTTTAATTGACGAGATTTACTCTGGCTGTTTAATTGACGAGATTTACCCTGGCTGTTTAATTGACGAGATTTACCCTGGCTGTTTAATTGACGAGATTTACCCTGGCTGTTTAATTGACGAGATTTTCAGGTTGTGAGTACTATTTTTCTCATCGTGACAACATATTTGTTTAAATACATCATTGCATGTTATGCGTTTTGTAAGTTTCAAGGATTCATGAGTAACATATTTGCACCAACCAAGCATGTATGTGATTCTCTTATAATTTCTGTAAATCTTCTGAATATATGTTATGTTTAGTTCAAGTACCTTAAGGGATAGTCAGTTGTCTGCCGTCCGTTAATACAAGTTTTCTTATCGCTACGTCTGTTAAATTACTGGGAAGATTGCCACAAAACGTATAAAATGGTGTAGTGGGTCTCCGTTTGACACAGGTTTTCTCTATCTATCTGGTGCCTGGTGAGTTCAGTTGTTGCAAAGTAGATTTGACATGCTTTATCATGGCAATATATATATATATATATATATATATATATATATATATATATATATATATATATATATATATATATATATATATATATTATTTTAGGTGTGCGTAAAGCTGAATCGTTTTCCTCATACTTCAGTTGTTGCAAAGTAGATTTGATCACATTCATGAAATGCTTCTTTATATATATATATATATATATATATATATATATATATATATATATATATATATATATATATATATATATATATATATATTATTTTATGTGTACTTTAAGCTGAAGTGTTGTCCTCATACTCATGTTGTGGCCAGATGAAAGTGTGAGCGGATTGGAATCTGCCCACAACCCACGTCATCTTTATCTGCACTACTATTACAAACTTCAATAAAATATATTCTTTTCTAGATCACACACACACACAAATATATATATATATATATATATATATATATATATATATATATATATATATATATATATATATATATATAAGCGCATTCTAGAATTTTAAACCTAAATAAGGTAACAAAAATGCTGATACCTATTTTAAATGGCTATATCGTGTGTACTACAATAAAATTCAGGCTAGAAGCGATGACCCAGTATATAATGAATATATTAACGATATAAATAGATTTTTAGAAGAAACTCAACAACAACAACCCCCCCCCCCCCAAGTATCAGCTACCTCCACCTCTGCAACAAATAAAACAACAAAGGATGATGTTGGAAGCTGAAAAATTTAGAAGTGATCAAATAAAAGGTGAAACAAAAAAAGAAGGGGTGGAACAAATAATAGAAAAGGTGAAACAAATGGACAAGAGAGAGAGAGAGAGAGAGAGAGAGAGAGAGAGAGAGAGAGAGAGAGAGAGAGAGAGAGAGAGCAAAAAGAAGCCAAACGGCAGGAGAGATTACGCTCTTCACTAGGTATGGAAAGGGATCCTGGTGATGACTCTTCTGGCGCTACTACAGGAAGTGGTTTGGGAAATGATCATATCACTTGCCCTAACAACGTCATCGCTGACGTGGATAAACTAGAAATTCTCATAGGAGGAAAACGCGCTGGAAATACGTCTCATTAAATTATCAACGAAATTACGACGATTATTTACCGGTGGTATCATGGACATCAATACCTATCTGGAATTTATCGATGAAATTACAGATGGCTAAATCCCTTGAAACATAATTTAGATCATGGTGAATGATTAAATAAAATTATCGTACACAATACGTGTCGTAGACCAAGAATGCTCAGAGTAGTAAATTCACGATTACCAGTTTATGAAATAACCTACGGAGATGGACTTGGTAATGTCTTTCGGGGTTAATTTACCAGGATAGCCCCAAAAGCAATGCCAATTGAAAAAACAATTATCAATGAAAGCTATCGATGTTATTCGCGACAAAGCTCCTAGCGCAATCGGTGATGTTGCCGGTAAAGCGTTTTCGGCGGTCAAGGACAGAATTTTACGGTTATTACGACGAAAAAAAAAAACAACTGAAATTACCATCTACTGAAGTTATGCCTGCAAATGAAAGTAAAATAATAAATCAGACCGCAACGCAAAGATTAATGGATCTGGCTGACGCATCGGTAAAAGAAAAAGAAGATAACATAACCGCTAGTATGATAGCAGGAAGTGGTCTACGTAGATAATTACAATTTAGATCATAGTAATTACAATAAAAATGTTTAAGCGAGAAATTGATACAGCGTTGGAGATAGATGAACCAGTTCGTAAAAATGAATTCTTGCGCGATTATTAATATTATTCTTACGATGCAGTACAACCAAATCAACGTGGAAGAATCGAATTATGAGTTCAAGATACAAGTCGGTATTTCTTACTCGCTGAGGCATTTATCGATGTCGAAGGTCGACTTATAAAAGCAGATGATACAGAATATGGAATCGGTGACAGAGTCGGTTTCGTTAATAATGGCATCATGGCGAGATTCAGGAATATGGATAAAATATACCAGGAGTGCAATTATAAAAAATGTTCAAAAACGATTATCAACGTCAGGTGGTGTATTAACAGGAGAACATTCCATGAACGGAAATAAAATAACTGTCTTGAGAGATCCAACATCAGAAGAAGATGCGGCAACAAAAAGATACGTTGACACTGTTGATGGTAAATTATCTACGTTAAAAACCGAACATGATGCAGTTAGTGGTAAACTATCAACTTTGAAAACCGAATACGAAATTCACACAAACGATCACAATACCGTAGACGGAAAATTATCTACGTTGAGCTGAGTATGACGTTCACGTAGGTGCGTTTACAAGTCTCCGTAGAAACTTCAGAAAGATCGATGAAATTACAGATGAATTCTTCGGAAAACCATTATTCGTTGATACGAAACTTTCTGATATTAAAACATCAATCGATACAATTAAGAACACACAGGGAGATGTTGTGAGTGATGTTCATAATATTATTATTAAAAGTGATCCCCTTGAAAAATATCAGGGTAAAATTCTCCACAAGCGGATTAACAACGTCGTATACACAATATCACCAGGATCAACAACATGGTCTCAACAAAATAATACTATCAAACATACCGCGGAAGTTGCTGGCGTGTACAGATTGTCTGTGTTTAGTACTGCAAAATTCGAGATATTTACCACGTATCCATGGCGTCACTCAATAGACAAGTTTTCTGGAACCGTATCTGTTATATTAAACCATGGAGACGAAAAAAAAAAACCATTTATCCTGGTTGCATCCGACAAAAAAATTAACTGCAGCAACGATCTGGTGGTGTCTATAATTTGTTGCCGAAACACCTCAATTGATTACAGCGTAAATGATATGTACTACAGATACAATCAAGCGCGTGAGTGGCAAGATAAATTAAAATCTGTCGTTGATACTTACACCATAAAAGTAAAAAAAATATCACAGACGTGTAATTGTCATTGACATATTTGTATACTCAGTCTCCGCGGTTGTTGCTGGAGCCAGTCTTTTATTGTCCGCGGTAACAATGACATCACCTGCGATCATAACGATCTGTGTTTCAGCGTCAACAGCTATCGCTGGGGATTTTAATATAATCGAAAAAAATAAACGTGCACGAAGGAAAAATTATCCGATTATGCGGTGATGTTGCACGCGGCAACGGCGTCGTATTCTAAACTGTCTCAGTTAATATCTGAAAGCCTGAACGATGCTTCAATATCAGATTCTGAGTTCGCATTAATGACTAAAATATTCTCCGAAGCATTGACTGTGATAGAATCTACACCCATTAAAGTTACAGATAAATAGATAAATGTCAGCATAAGAACTATTGCAACAGATAGGCACTGAAACAACACCGATGAAAACAACATTGATATCAGTGAGCACAACCAATCCTGAATTCAGTATTAATTTTCCAACTGCAATTTAAGCAAGGGAGATTGCATTTGCACAACTACGACTCTATCATAGTTGGCCAAATATCAGATCTGAAACATTTGGTGGATAAACCAGATGGAACCCCATATTTCTTTGTTGTTTCTAACCCCACAGGCAATTATCAGATTGAAAAAATCAACGATGAATTCTAGCGCAGAACAAAATCAGTAACAAAAAAGAATAAATAAATAACTATTACTGTTCACGAACCAACATTATCATCTGTGATCGAAATACAATCTCCCGATTATGTCGTAGATATTTATCGATCTTCGATAAAAACTGTTTTAGGATGGCCTGATGAAACTCCACCACATCCTGATGATGTTCTCAGATTTAACAATAATCCAGATGCTGAAAGCAGACATCTTTCACCAGAGATTGTAAATATAACCTCAACGATTGCAGTCAATCTTGTATGTGATGCAATCGATGGTAGTTATCTTGGGATATCAAATCAAGCTCAACAAGGATACGTTCTTTACACATTTACTCCAATGGTTACTCCTGGATCATTGATCGTGCGAGAACCAATCAATCTGAATTATCTATGAACGCATAATTAATACTCGTCAAGAATTAATTTTAAATTCACGGACCAGAGTGGACACTTGATTGAAATACGTGGCAAGGTTTGACTGATAAATCTCAATATAAAATCTTAAGATTTTTATCGTAAACGATTTGTTGATCTTGATTCACGAATAAATCTGATAAATATTATATATGTACCAGCACGTAAAGGTTTTTATACATGACAAGGAAGCACTTCGAAATGCAATCAAATTAATATTTTACACAGTCTTCATTCAACATCGTTGATATAGTCATTGATGAGTTCGGTGACGAAGATTTTTTACTGACGCAAGAAAAATTAGATAGATTGCGGCGAGAACATATTTCTATGAACATGTGTGACCGATATCACATTATAAACTACGCGCATTCCTGCATTAAACTTGATGCACTTAAAAAAAAATATTATATAGTTCTGAATAAAAATCTGATTTCAGTAAAACAGAATATTTCTTTACAGATTTAATGAAATTTCATCTTTTTATTAATCCATTTGAGTCAATTTTATCGTAGAAAATCTGTCAGATTTCTGATTTTGAAAGGTAAAAACCCCAGCATTCTCTAAATGATTTATCGATAAATCGTTAGTTTCATCCTTTTTTGGTCTGCTTTTTCTATATTTTCGTAAAAATATACCCGAGTTTAGTTGATTTATGAGCAAAACATGGTAAATTTAACGATTTATCGATAAATCATTTAGAGAATCGCTCAGGGTTTCACCCTACAAATATTACAATTTTGATAGATTTTCTATGATATTTCGACTAAAATGGGTAAAAAAGATGAAATTTCAGGAAAATTTACAAATCTAAATAAAAAATATTATAACAGATTAAAAAATATTATAACAGAAAAATACAAGATATTATAACATAATAAAACAACATAACTTTAGAGGAATTAATCCAAGCTGCCATCGGTAACATCGTTTTCATTTATAATCTTTTTTAGTTGTCTTACGCGTGTGTTGATAATTTTGTTCTTTCATATTCGTGAGACATTTTTGATTTAATATTTTCTACTGCGATAGAAAGTGGTACAAACTTATCAACATCTTTATCTTTTACCATTGATAAGGACTGAAACATTATAGATTGTATTTTCTTTATCAGCCTATACTCTGTTGAAAGTGTATAACCACCTTCAAAATTTTGTTGTTGGATTAATTCGAAATCACAAATTATTTTTTCTGGATCGAGTTGTATATTTATATTTTCATTTTTTAATTTTCTTTTTACTGCAGATATTATAGCATTAATATTTTCGATGTTCATATAATAAGATATATATTTAAATTTTTAAAAAAAAAATTTATTTTGACCTTTAACCCCTAGGTCACCGCCGTGTCCTAGCATGTTCAAGGCATATTAAGGACAGCACAACCTTTAACCTGTTAGGTCACCACCGTGCCCTTGCAGGTTTAAGGCATAATAAGGACAGCACAACCTTTAACTCCTAGGTCACCACCGTGTCCTAGCAGGTTTAAGGCATATGAAACATATAATCTTAATAATTAATGACAGCACAACCTTTGAACCCCAAAGGTATCACCGTATCCTAGTAGGTTCAAGGGCACATGAAAAACACAACATTAATATAATACGAATTACGATGACCTCTCTACAGATTATGTACACACACACACCCGGATATCAAACCCGGGTGAGTAAAACGATCAAACACCATGATTCGAATCATGGTGAGATGTGTGTACATAATTCTGTTGAAATTCGATTTGTTTATATTTTTTAGAGAAGGAAGATTTGGTAATATTTTCTGCGACGCGCTGAACCGAGCGTGTGTTAACATCAAAATATTTACCAGCTGTATTTATTGATGGGAATATTATTTCTTCGTCAGTCACAGTATTTACAGATTTTATCATCCGTTTTCTTATTGTTTTACATCTACCAGTATTACCGTATATAGAACTCTGGTTGTGACAGCTCAAAGATTAGATAAAGTGTTGTGGAGTTTAACTCCATCAATATGATCTATGATAAGACCGTCTTTGATCACTCCACGGAAACACTCGAACACGAATCTGTGACAGTTGTCTGTTCTTAATTTATTTATTTCATTGAAACTGAACTTGAGATAACCAGTATTAATAACATTACGAACTGGTTTCTTTAGTTGACAATTCCTGATAACACCATCACGATTTGCTTCGTAGTTTGTTATTATAGGATGTCTCATAAATTCCTTTTGCTCCATTATATATAAATATCTTTTGTTCTATTTGCCTTAATATTTACTTTGAAATATAATCAGATAATCTTCCCTGTTTGTTTTAATCCATTCGCTATCATTTTCCTAATCATAATATCGTTTCAGTTCTCTGTATATTTTACCATCACATTGCACACACAAGCGTGTTTCCTCATACACCAAATTGTATGCACGGTTTCGGTCCTAGACTTCCATCTCGGACACGTTGCGAGTGGATTCCGCAGAATTCGTTTACGTAAGATCTGTTACAAGGAGTAACAGAGCCGATCATCAACCACTTGCTGAGATTCCTTGTTTTGATCATTATATATATATATATATATATATATATATATATATATATATATATATATATATATATACGTAATTTTTTTAATTTAAATACTTGTTTTGATTATAATGATGGAAGAATTCGAGAGATTATTCAAGATCGAGCTTTCTAAAAATAAAAAAATTATTCTTGACAGAATATTCCATGTGCCGATGGGAGATCAGCTTGATCCGACAGATAAAATCTTGATCAATAAAATAAATGACGCCAAGAGAGAATTTCAGAAAAATGAAGCATCTCATGTGTGGTTGATGTTTAAGATTATAAGTGACACTAAAATTATAGATGCTACGATGAACGACAAACGAGCAGAGATGATCATTAACTACCCTGACGATAGAACATATATTTTAAAAATCTAATTTATCGTACTATGAGATACAAACAATAGGATTATTCGTGATAAACCTGATCCTGTCCTTCATAACGAAAATACTGCCATACTGAGTAAAGGTTACAAACCAGGGATGTTGACCGGTATTGATAAACTATATAACAAAAGATCTTATCCTGTAACAGCGGCTATCAATGGGATATATCCGCTTGAGAAAACCAACATTGATCATCTGAAGCCGATGAAATTCTCGAAGATAAATTGTGTGGCCGAACGAATAACAGAACATTTCATCGTCTCGACTCGTGGGAAGGGGTTAACGGATAACCGACGTAATATAATAAATTCGTGGGCAGAAATAGTCAAAGATACCGGTGAATCTATCAAAGATGTTGCTGAACTAGGAAAGAAATTGAAATTCCCTATAACCGTATAAACGATAACAGGAGAGATCTTATACAAATCGAAATATAAATCAAAGGGAGCTTCAATCGAAATTGTTGATCATAATGAGCATGCGTGGACTAATGCAGTAACAGTATTTCCACGCACGAGGACGGTTAAATTCTATAACGGTGATATGTTTGACTTTATTAACGAAATAAGTAAAAACGATCCTGTATCCGTGTGGTTATTTAGTTCTGAAAATGAATCCGATGAGTTTGTAAGACCAAATGGTGATATTTATCGAACAGAATCCCTCCACGAGAAAATGAGAAAATACACCCCTGACGAAAAATTACTCGGTGAATGTTTTACTGTTCTTTTAGTTGCAGCTCATTTTGCTAGAGATAGAAATTGCTGGAAACCAATTCGGTTTGATTTCCTTGATGATATAATATTAAGTTGTGTTAAATATGGTGATGGTGGACTGTGGAACCTTGAATACTCGCGTAAAGATGTTATCTCGGTTGATATGGTTGCATGTTATCCGGGAAGTTTTCTAGGATACGGAGAATGTTCTGGGTATTTTAAAAGATTCGGTCGTCCGACACACGAGATGACGCGAGTATCAATAAATGGACCATTACCTGATTTTGTTATTACTGGATTCGCTTGTATCGAATCATTCGAGTTTACAGAAAATCTTCATCCGATTTGTTATGCTTGGTTCGGTAGACATTTTTCAGAAAAGAAGTGGGCTCCAATTTTACTGTTACGATATATGCTTGATTGTTTAATTTTGACGTCGTTGATTGTCAGTGAAGCGATTATATCATACCGAAGTTTGGTTACCACAACAAAAGGAATATTCTGATGAAGAAAATCCTGATAAAACCGACTTTGAAAATAAAATTACAAAAGATCTTGACAGGAAAATAATAGGTAAATTTACCCAAGGAAGATCATACGATCATAAACGACATTGTATAAGATTGATAATGGACGATGCTGAATTAAATTTTATAATCGCTGATACCACGAAAAGAAATACATTTAGAACTCGGGATATAGTTTTGTTATCAAATGGAACTAAGTTAGGTACAATTGTCAGTTATATTGACGGTGAATCACCGCAGTATACTCATTTAAGATCTTCGATGATAAATACAATTCCAGAGTTTGCTGTCAGAGTAGCTACTGATTCGTTTTATACCAGTAAAAATTTTCAAGATTGCTAGACCAACTAAATATCATCAATCATGCACCATGGGGTGAATGGAGAATAGAAAAAGAAAATATACTCAGTTATTCTGAATCAGCAGATGTTCCAATAATAGATATTTACCGTAGAAATAATCAGATATTAAAACCATCGTCTGCACCATCAATATAGGACCCCGTAGCTAGACACAAAACGATTTATCTCAATGCATCTGGATGATCAGGAAAGAACAATTTCAGAATTCAGATATGATCGTTTTGACACCTACACACAGACTTGCGCGAGAAATGACCCAACGAGGAACACAGTCATGTACTTATCACAGCTTTTTCAGATGGAGCGGAGACGCATGGAATCCTGATCGAATGGGATATAAATTTATTCCGAAGATCATAGTTTGGGATGAAATATGTACTGTATCGCTGGAAAATCTAAAAATATTTTTTGATTGGTTGTTGACGAAAAGCACTGCTGTAATAATGTGTGGAAATCATGGTCAACCACCACCTTTTGTTGGACGGTCTCCACACGAATGGCTAAAGAGATCAGTTGACTATTACGAAGAAATAACTGACGATCATAGAGCACTTGATTCAACATTGAGGGAGTTTTAAAAATTAATCAGATTACAACCGAATAAAATTCAATGTGAAGTAATGCGTAATATAATTTCCGAAACCTGTTTGAACGACTTTTGGAAATGATCTGATAGTTGCAAGTAGAAAGATAGTTCGTGACACACTTCAACAAAGATTATTTCTGCTATATAAAGAAAAATTCGCAGAGTTGCGGTACCATTATGTTATCACCCAGCAGATACACGACGACATAATATTCTCGATGACATACCAGGACAGACGGAAAAAAAAATCTCGTGTTGAATGATATTGTTTTAGTTGATGTCAATGTTGTTGATAGCGCGTTATCGGATTGGACGCTAGGATACTCAATGACAATACATTCATCTCAAGGATTAACTATTTCTGATACAGTTGTCTGGGTTGTGGATGATCATATCGAGTGGTCGAATTTAGTTTATCTTGCGGTGTCTTGCGTCTAGAAAATATCTCAGCTACGTAGGATTGTCGTGGATGCGCAGAAACCACTGCCAATGTTGACAATGATATAGTAAGAAAAAAATTAGATAGCTATAAACAATGTGATAAAAAAATAAACGCGACTTTGATCTTGACATGCAATTTATAATAACATTGAAACAACAACAGGATAATCACTGTGCAAGCTGTAATTGTATAATGATGTGGCAATACTCGAGTAAAAATCCTAGACAATTTACCGTAGATAGAAAAGATAACAGTCTTGGTCATACACGTACCAATGTGATGTTAACTTGTCTTGAATGTAATCGGCGTAGAGGTGCTAGTTAAGTGAATGTGGTGGTAATTGCGTATCCTCGGGAATTACCTGTAATTGTTGTGTAAATCCTCGTTGAGGAGCAGTTGAATCTAATCTGTAGATTGCAGGTCTACCTGTGGATCGTACCACGCTGGGTATCTTTTGTAGTAATACTCCAAATAGGATGTGTCGCTCTTTTTTTCCCCCTTCAAGTTCACCTCGTTCGTATAAATACCTGACGATGACATTACCTAATTTTGACTGCGAAGAAACATTATGCAGTTTTGGTATATATTTCCTTGTAATCGCATTAGTAGGTTTCATGGCAGTTGTCCGAGTAACCTCATTGTTTAATTCAGCTATCACACTTGATAGTCTTGCAACCCATTCAAGAGATCTTGTATTCTGAATGAATTGCTTCGTGTACTGCTATCCAAATAATCGTGCAGCATGTGTTCTATTAAATCGTTCTACGATCGCTTGATCACGATGAATTTCAGTATGTCCTCGTCGTATTTTAACATTATGTCGCTTCATTAATGATGCTGCACCAAGAAATTCTTTGCCAGGATCAACTTGTAATAATTACGGCCATCGCAAGGGTCCTCGTCGATAAATCCGTTCGAAGGCAGATGCAATTTCAGTAGCTGTTTTAGTTGATAATGGTTCTGCTTCTTTATATCTACTTGCAACATCAACAATGGTTAATGCGTATTTAAATGTTACTCTACGTATACGATCATGAGGTAAAAACAGAATATCAGCCTGATAAACTTCATTATGAACATTAACATCGAAATGTGCGAACTCGATTCGTTTAGGCGGTGTTAGGTAAATTTGCCATATTGCTTGTCGTGCTAACCACGCTGCGGCGGTAGAACGTGTGACAATTTCTGCATTAGCGAGTTTATCGATTGCTGCTCTACCCTTCCAGTATCCTCTTTGGCTATAATATATTGTTTCCATTATAATTAATTACAGAGCACCTGTTGATAATTTGGTTTTCATCGCAGATTTAACCAATCATTTGGCTAATCCTTCCTTGAGATTTTTTTTTATGGAATTCAATGCATGAATCAATTTCACATCTGCGATATGTCGTTGTTCTAGATCTTTGCTTTTATAAGCTACATCATGAATGTGACACGCTTTATCGATTTCATTTACCGGATATTCACCGGATTTTGGTTGATCTTGTTCATCAAGTCTGATATCAAGTCGAGTGCCAGGACCGTAGTAATTATATCCTGGAAGACGTTTTTCTCCGGGATATTTAGCCCACGGAGTTCCTGGAAATTTTGACATTAATGTTGCAATGTCACCACCGGTTTTTTATTTGGTAAAAAGGAAAATTTCTTTCTGCTACATGCGGAACAATTTCCACTGTATGCAATTCTTTTATTTTTTGTTGTAACGGTAGATAAATCAGTAGTTGGAGTTTTAACTTTACAGCGCAAGCAATATAAATCCATGATATAATATTATACCATGGATGTAATTGATTTTTCAGCGACACGAAAACGAGAACAGGTAAAACGTCATCCAGCGTTACCAAATTCGATCAGAATGATACTAATAAGCCCGTATGGATCTGGTAAAACACAATTATCACTTAGTTTGATAATGAGATGGTTGAAATGGAATAAATTGTATATTGTAGCACCATCTGTAGATGATCAGAGATGATACAAAGTACTTAAGGAATTTAATGAAAACGCACGATAGCTGAGCGTGATGATATTATTGATTTTATAACCGATATTGATGACGCACCATCTGTCGATGATCTTGATGGATTCGTTAATAATTTAGTTGTGTATGATGACGTAATGCTAGATAAAATATCAAACCCGGCAAGAATATTTTCTCGAGAAAGACATGAAAATACTGATGTTATTTATGTAACTCAGCGGTATACACAAATTCCGAAAGTAATCATAGATAATTGTAATATCTTAGCTGTATTTAATGGAATTGATACACATACGCTAAGAAATATTCATCAGACCTGGTGAAGCGGAGATATGGATATAAATAAATTCAAAAATTTCTTTTCACGTGCGCAAGCAACACCGTATGGTTCTATAACAATAAATCTGCATGATCCCAGGACAAGATATCGTGTAGGTATCGATAAAATATTTGGCTAATTTTTAGAAGTAGAGAGCGTGCACCCGCGTCAGATTGACAAAATAACGATATCCTCTAACTAAATTAAATAGATACTATTTGATATATGAAAAATTGTACATGGCTGCGTCAAGGAAGCACAGACAAATGTAATAAAAAAAATGTCGTGGAGAATACTGTAAGAAACATAAATATATACTATCAAAAATTCCACATGCTGATCCTCGACATTGTGTTGGATGCAATGTTGACATTCGAGGACAATATCGGATTTGTAATGAATGTGGTGGAAATAAATACAGAACGTTGATGGCGTATTAGCGTCGTAGGGTCGAAGAAGGAGTTTTGATACCTAGAAAAGAAACCCCTCCAACCGAGGAAGAATATTGCTCAAAGTTCAAAAAAGTCTCAGATTGATCGTTCGTCTGAATTATTCATTTTGTTTGATTTATATACAAGATTTTTTTTTATCTTCTTATTGACAATTTATCACATGGAGAGAGCAGCAGAGAGGCTCGACTACAACATTTGTTTGGGTCAATCTAGGTGCGGTCATTGAATTGACTTCTATGTTAGTCACCATAAGTCGATTTGGTAATTAAAAAGGGTGACGTTTTGATTTAGTCTGTTCACCCTCTGTGCTGCTAAGGAGTACGTGAGTAGTATAGTTGGATACTTTACCAGCAATGAGAATTAGCATTAGAAGACCACTCTGGGATTATTTAAGGACAAGGTTCATGCGGACAAAAGGTTGCGTCTGTTCAAACAGCCTTCTCACTCCACATAAATCTTTCTTTTATAAAAGGGCTATTTCAGACATGGTATGGTCCGGGTTGAATAGCATCGACGAGAACAGATGAATGGAATGAAGTGAAGCACGGTTATTTATAGTGGATGAGCGGATAGAATCAAAATCGAGTTCTTTCATCGATCTTAACACGCGTTAAAAATGCGGAGTGTGGAGTCTGTCTCCCAGTCCAAAGAAAGCTACATATGATGTCACATTCCTTGTATAGGTGTGCTAGCGTCTGTGCGCAGTGAATAAATGCCACATTGTTAGAACATGATATAAACTAAAAAGACGATGAATGGAGAGCGCACTGGCTGTGGAAATGAGTTGTGATGGCATAGCATCGGCTACCAAAGCAAACACCTATCTACTTCCAAACGAGATCGATTTTGATTACGATTTAGTGAATTTTCTCGCTTCTACACAATAATTTGTTCATGTACCAGCACCTTCGCCGCCTTCTTCGTCCTTACCACACGTTGAGGAATTTAGACAGAGACAGAAAGAAGAATTGGAGAACTTTTTGCAATAACAGAGAGAAACAAAACAAGCCTTTCTCATTCAACAGCAACGGCCAGAAGAAGAAGATGCAAATACAAAAACGACATGAATAAGAAGATGCAGAGAAAAAAGAAGGTCTAGGAGAGGAGGACGGTGAAAATCAAACGGTCACGGTACTCTAAGACTTTTTTTTTTGCAGAGTTTAGGAGTCTGAAAGAAATGTGTCAGACTTCTTTAATACGACTCAAGAGAAAAATACATTCCCGAGCCAAACGGTCCAATCCCGTCCACGTGCCTACTAAACCTTTAATACCAACCCTAGTGATTTCTTTTACCAAATCATTGATAGTAGCAGGTCCAGAAGTAGGTTTTGGCATTGGCAGAGGATTAATGTAGCTAATGCTCTTTACTTCCTGTTCCTTTTATTTTGCAAATATACACCCAATGGACCCTTTTAGGGCACCTAAACCCATCTCTCTCCAAAATAGATAGTATTTTTTGCCAAAGTCAATTAAAACTCAAAATCCCCTTTTTTTCTTTGCCAATGATGGATTTATGTGAGTGCACGAGTGTTGGTCCTTTCATATATACAAAAATGAAAACCAAGAGACACTTATGTATTCATTCTGGTATATTCTAGTACAAAATTACAATCCAATGTCACAACACATCACTGTAAAAGGTTCATTAACTTCTTCTGTGTCTGTTTACTCTCTCTCTCTCTTTCTCTCTCTCTCTCTCTCTCTCTCTCTCTCTCTCTCTCTCTCTCTCTCTCTCTCTCTCTGAATTTAGGTACATACTGGTTTAAATAAAAATTATATTAACTTTGCAATTAACATGCAATGATATTTATTTATCATGTCTTGGAAATAACAACTTGTTTTCAATCTGTATGAAGTAAACGAAAATGGTGATATCAGGTACATCGTGCGTGATAACCATTCTTACGAAGAATCCAAAGAACACGGCTTCATTCAGATCGCTTCCACCAGCATAGGTATATGCCATGATATATTCATAGCGAGCACATATCTGTATTCGAATGCTATCATGGTGTGATCCCAAAAGATATCATAGATCATATCAACTTACAGAGGAAAAATGCAAACGAGGTGGCACAGGTAAATACAAGATGGTGGGGACTCTGACCAGTGATTGCAGTTAATTCGGATACGCAGGAGCAAAAACAAAAATATTTTCATCATTCAATTAAGCTGGAAAAGCACGAAGTGATAATTGTCGAGAAGTACAATTTTGGTGCACGGGAACACAGAACACAACGTTTGCCAACGTAAATAATGCACGCTGCACATTTTTTTAACTTTGCCCTAAGTCTTCATGAAAATATTTTGTAAAATAGTGTTATACATAATATATTCATCCGATTCAATTCTGCAAGAAAATTTGACTCTATCAAAATCTGCCTCTTAACGTTTGAGATACCATAAGCACGCCCACTTATTCCATCATCTAGGATAAATGTTTTGTCGTCTTCGGCAGATATTCCAGTTTTATTTGGCATATTTGTACATACTTATCCAAACGAGACGTATTCAGTTTGACGTATTGTTTTGCTCCAAATTGCGCTGCCAAATAATTACATATAACCGTAGCTTTTACACTTTCATTGATGCCCTTAGCTTTTTTAATGCGGCATGTGGCTTCTATATCCGAAATGTTTTCCACTTAAAATTTTAGCCAGAAGATTTTATTTTTATTTTGTTGTCTCCTGCATCAACAACCCAACCTATTTTTCATTACAAAACTGTCTTTCCAAACATTTTAGTCGTGATTGCATAAAAAGGTTAATCCATATCAATAATAAACAGCTAGGCGCCGTCGACATTTTTAACTTTGGGTACATTATAGTGTAAGTCATACATAAGATATTTTGGAAGCTCGAGAACAGCAAATTCAATACTGATGGGCTTATTTAGTTTCATTTTTATTTCTATGGACTGCGATTAAGTTTTTATCAAAAACGTTTATGGAGACGAAACCCGGATTTGCAACCAGTTTTTCGAGTATCACCACATCATTTATATTTTCTATATTGACTCATTCTGTTCCCATCGTTTTGCCAAATACAGAATTATTCATCAGCTTAAAATAATAATTCAAAATTTATTGTTGCGAATACTCTTTTGCATATTTAAATCAATGTAAGACTTCAGCTAAACTTCTTGCAATGCGGTTAATTCTATCAAGCCATCGATCCCAAGTCAAGACACCGTTTCAGATTTTTGTAGTGGATTGATCTTTTGTTTCAAACAGATATGGAATTACTTTGGAAATTTGCCAACGCCAATATCTCCTGAAGTTCTGCAGAATACTAAATAAGCATCTTATCATCAATATGTTCTGGTGCCAACGTATGGTCACTGTGCGCGTGATGAATTTCGTTTGGATACTCGAGGTTAACTTCCAAAATATAGCCCGCGTCATCGTCACTATGTTAATGTTAATCTAAAATGTTTTGAATTTATTGAACGGCTTTATTCAATGGAAACCGCACACAGGAAGCTTTTGAGACATGATATTGACCAACTATAAAGATTGTGTTTGTATGTCCAGACACGTCAGATTTATATATATATATATATATATATATATATATATATATATATAGGCGCCGTCGACATATTTAAGTACATTATAGTGCAAGTCATACAAAAGATATTTTGGAAGTTTGAGAACAGCAAATTCAATACTGATGGGCTTATTTAGTTTCATTTTTATTTCTATGGACTGCGATTAAGTTTTTATCAAAAACGTTTATTAAGACGAAACCCGGATTTGCAACACACACACACACACACACACACACACACACACACACACACACATATATATATATATATATATATATATATATATATATATATATATATATATATATATATATATATATATATATATATATATATATATATATATATAATTTTCTATTATCATGCTGTTTGGCAATGATATAAATTTTAACTCGGATTCTTTTTCAATATAATTATATATGTCAATGTCAGTTAGCAACTCATACTGAAGTTTTGTTATCTTGATCGCGACATCACATGACGGTCCAGAACACGAATAACACAGAGAAGACTATAAGTTGTGATATGAACAGTTTCAATTACGCCAGTAGACAGCAGCATACCCGATCTTAAATGCAGATCTTGATACTCGCCATGGTTTCTGATATCAAATTTATTGCAAATATTGACTGCATGGTTTTAGCCTGTATTAGAGACATCTGGCTCATCGAATTTGTTGTAGAATTCAGTGATGTCTTATCAAATGTTCGTAATGTTGTCATGTAGTCATTTGGAAAAATTCCTTTGTAAGTTAACAAACGTCTTTTGCGTAGCTGAAAAGGCTAGCATTCTTGACAAGCTGTCAAAGAGATTTGCAAGCTGTCAATGAAATGCAATGCAACTGAAGAAATTAATAACTATTTTCCTAAGTTGTTCCGTATAGAGGCTTCTTTCTTTTCAAACTTGACAACATTTGTTTCGATGTCATGCCAGTCATATCCTCTGAGATTATGAAATGCTAAGAGAATGAATTCTGCCAGTCATAATTTCAGAATGTATTTGCTTTGTGCTGCTCCACTCTATCTGCCAGTGAAGTGGCAGTGATCTCAAACACGGTCTTCTCTAATTGCCCGCCGTTGAATCCAACTTGATCAAGAATGTAATACAATTTTCTGTGTCATCTATGTCACTAATTATTATTTAAATAGAACACAATTTACGTAGCCGAGTTATCCTAGCAAACACCGTATGAAATTCTCGTCGCAATTAACATTGCAATAAAATTTAAGCGACTTGCTAAGCTCATTGTTTATGCAGATGACTTTGTAAGCGTATCCGAAAAGGACAACCTTCTATAAGTTTTCGTATAATATTTATTTGGATCACTATCTGCGCCAGAGAAAGATAAAATTAGTGATTCAAAATCAGCACATATTACAAAAAGAACCCTAGCTATGTGAGATAAATGTTCCATTTTTGACACATTATTATTATCTGGCATTATATCACAATCACTGCCATTGTCAATGAGAAGGTCGTTGAAAGAAAAACATTTCAGTAGTAATATTGCTTGTTGCATTGTCTATTCATCAAACCAGATACATTCTTTATCCAACCAGATACATTCTTTATCCATCCAGATACATTCTTCATCAAACCAGATACATTCTTTATCCAAATGTAGTAGCCGTGTTTGGTTTCATTATGCAAAACGATGCTACGAAATACATATACAGTGGACAAAAGCTTGCGTTATTTCTAACACCCAAAACGTATACAGATATATATTTAATCTCTCAAACTTTGGCATGTTATTTATTTCCTCTGGAAAAGCTCTCTCAGAAAAATGTAAAGGAGCTTTGCTTGATTACTCATTTAAAATATTTTGCTACAGTAGAAAACACCGACTATCGGTATCATTATTCCAAACATTCACGAAACTGGTTAGATTTGACGTTTGCTTGCAGAGTAAAATATAGCCGATTTCTTAGCCCTAAACCATTTACTTTTTCCCCCGTGGCGCCTGATATTGAACAGGTGATTGTTACAAAGACGGTCTGCTGTTCCTTAAGCTTCGTACGATTCGTTGATTGATCAGACTGAGCGATTCTGACCACCCATCTTGCTAAAGTTGAGGCTAAAGCATTGTATTTCTGAATAATGGCAACCGTTCTCAAATCAACTACCAAAATGCTCTTCTCTAATAACAAGGTATGCAACATACAGCATACTGGTCGCTGACACTCTGTCGCCTCAAATGGCATTCAGCTTGGACCCATCGATCATGCCGATCACACATAATTAATGTCGCACTGGGGTTTACTGATCGAAACACGTATACCTATAGTCTATTTCATCCTGTCATACAAAGAGTATTACGCAGCGTCATTTTGATCATTGTGTCATGGTTTATAAATATAAAGAACAAAAACAAACTTTCCGGTAAATGATTTTATATCCTTGTCCACAGTATACAGAGATAGCAAGTGGTTACTATTCTTCTTTAGGGTTTTAAAATGGATATGATTTCTAGCATGAGCTTAGTGAGGGATGGATCATAAATGAAACTTTCCAAATATGCCCATATTCTGGCGTGAATTACCCTATATACCTCCATGTTTCGTTTATATACTTACACCAATATTTTGTCAAAAGCAATTGACACAATGTACCATGCTTTCAGTTACTCATGTGTCAAATTTGCCCAACACGCACACATATAAACAACTGCAATTTCAGAGGGTGAAGAAACAATTACACAACATTGAAATCTTAATTATTTTCCCCTTAGTCCCTAATCTTTCTGTACAAAGTACGTGACAATGGCTATATAATTTAACCCAAGAGAATTTCAGTTCTTAAAATCCCCATTATATTCAAGGCTGACCAAAGATTCCCATTTTTCACATCATCACACAATCTTAAGTTTCATCGGTTGGTTTGAAAAGACATTGAAGCCTGGTTTTATCAAAATTCTTTGAATTTGTCGCATTGATGTAATTTTAGCGAATATAAAATATTAAAATTTAAAACGATGTTACTGTATACATATTTGTTTTTTTTTAATTATACTCTAATAAATCCAATGAGATAAAATCGGTATAGTTCATATGACATGGACAGTTAACGATGGAGTAGCACCAGCTCGGTAGTAGGGTGGGATGGGATGAGGGGTGAAGGCCGTACAAACCATGATTCATTTTATGTTATTTATATTTAATTTGTATTTTGCGATTGACTTTTGTCCATAATTGACGGTAGAGTTTTGGGTCCACCTAAAAATGTCTTTCATTTTGCAAACAACATATAGCATAGCTAGTTTTTTGTCTATGATTGTAAATTATTATTATCATCACCATCAGCACTATTATTATTATTATTATTATTATTATTATTATTATTATTATTATTATTATTATTATTATTTGTAGGTACAACAGGTTTACTTGGATTTGAGTGCAAGACATTATTTTTCCCCACGAGAATTCCTGGTGTAACTGACGCTCACCATATTCGATACTAAGATTTAGTAATGAATCCGATCATGTTGACAACCCTTCCTCTAATTATGGTATAGCTTTTTATATTAGGGTTATTTATCTTAGAATTACTCATTACTACTTTAACAACAGACTAGTGGAATCAATGTTTTAGTAGGATTCAGATTTAAATTTAGATAATTTATTTGTTTAAACCGTTCATTGAAATTACAAAGTGCTTTTTGATTTGAGGACAAAATAACTGTTTTATAACTGTATTTTTGCTTGGAAAATTTTGAATTTTATCATTGTGATACATTAAGACTGAAAGCACATCGATACTATTCCAGGGTATTAATACATCAGGAAGTTTACGAATGGAATTAAATTTGCTGAGTTTTACTAAACTTGTTTGTTATGGTTATATTCTGTTACTTACTTTAAGAAACATAATCGTAACATAATATTAGGTGCAATCATCCAGGATACCAATTTCTTTAAAAATAATCAGAAATAAAAATTTGTTTTTGAAATTCGTATAAAGTTTTCATTAAAAGGAAACTCGATAAGACGCGTTTACTTTTAAAGAAATGTTTTTACAAATCGTGGCATCGTGGCATATCAATGATACAGCGTCAGTGTTATAGTTGGATCATCATCTTCATCATCAGTCTCGTGACCTAGTGTGGTCGTTGAGGCACTGTGCTGCTGAACATCTGACCAATTCCCTCAACTTGTCTCGATCATGTGCCAATGCTTGTGGCTCCGCAAAACCATTCCTTGTCCATTCTGTGATGTTGTCAGTCCACTTATTTCTCTGTCTACCTCTCCTTCTGCCACCTTGAGCACCCTGACCAGCTCCATTATCCCTATACATTCCTATGTTCAAATCTCCATGTTAACGAAGCAAGGCACTTTACTCCAATTGCCTCGCCACAAAATACCTGCTTCCATTGCCATGATGACCAAAATCAAACTTGTATTTCCAAACTCATATGTCTATGTCTCTGTCTATGTATCTAATCCTATATCTAACTACGACTCTATTGCTCTATCTGTCCCTAGAGTAACACGTATTCAGATCAGTCCTTCTCACACGTTTCCACTTGATTGAGGCACAGGAGTCTGACGTTTTATCAATGAAGTACGGCGAAATGTCTGACAATATGAAATACCCTTAACAATAAGTAGCCCATTCTTTACCAATTTCTACCCTGCAGTAAATATCGTTGGTGACTAATAATTGTATCGAACACGGCGCAGAATCTGTTTTTTTTAAAGTTACCGGATCCAGCAACAGTCGTAAATATTTGAAGTATGATGACGTCATCAACCGTTATTTCTACTATCAGAACTATGACTACATATTTCTGTTCTGTAAATTTAAATAAAATTATAAAATGATACAATCTGAAATAAAAAGCAAGATGAACATTTTAACTTGAGAAATTACTTTCATCATGTTATTCGGCATATTTACTGCAGGGTAGAAATTGGTAAAGAATGGGCTACTTCCGGCCGGAGATCAGCCTACATTGGCTAATGTGACCGTACTTGTGAAAAAAAGGTTAATTCGCCGGTTGGATTCAGGACATGGTCATTTAAAAGCTATGCGTTGGTAAGTAACTGTCTTTTGAATGCATGTGTGTAGTTTTTAAGTCGAGCGAAGGGTTGTGGTCCCGCTTGCATTCCTTGTGTTTATATATATATATGTTATTGTGAAGGGTATTTCATTTTGTCAGACATTTCGCCGTACTTTATTGATAAAACGTCAGACTCCTGTGATTGAGGTCAGCCTCTTGCAACAGTTAGTGTCCAGTACCGTGACGTCACCACTGTTTAATTCCTATTGTCGGTAGATCAACCCAATCCCTTGTCTCTATGTTCATTTTACCTTGTCCGTAGAATATTCCACTCCTTTTCAATCCTCCCCATCCCACAATTTGTCCGTAACAGGCCAGTTCCATTATCCCTACACATTGCTATGTTCAAATCTCCAGTTAACGAGGCAAGGCACTTTACTCTAATTGCCTCGCCACAAAATAACCTGCTTCTGTTGCTGTGTCCTGATGACATAAATCACACTTAAATTTCAAAACTTACATGAAATGGTACGGATTCATGTGTTATCCTTCTCCGTAGTTCAGTCTCTCGAGGTTAATGGGTGTTTGTAGTGACCGATCCGACGTTCTGTGAAAGCAGTACAGGTGCACATATTACTCGGAAAACTCTGTTGACTCAGCCATTAGCTTTGACAGAAAACTGGTGACTCAGCCATTAGCTTTGACAGAAAACTCTGGTGACTCAGTCATTAGCTTTGACAGAAAACTCTGGTGACTCAGCCATTAGCTTTGACAGAAAACTCTGGTGAGTCAGCCATTAGCTTTGACAGAAAACTCTGGTGACTCAGCCATTAGCTTTGACAGAAAACTCGATAAAACAAGTCTGGAGAATATAGAGTCCTGTTGGAGAAAAATAATTCCACAATTCCATTTCATATCTGAGTTGTACTTATGAAGGTTCAATAAGGCCTGTTTTTAAACCACACTCAAAACGTTCAGAAAAAAATATTATTCCAATAATTATAAGTGAATCTGGAAATATAAGTTTATATTTTGGTCATCACTGCACAAAATTCACTTTCCTGATCTTTTTATTAGGATATACTATCTATTCATACTGACGCCGATGTTTCTGTCATGTCGTTGAAGAGAAACAATCCCTTTACGATGATATTTATGGTTTGTGTTCCTTTTATTAAAAATACATTGAAAGATATATATCCATCAAATATTGCAGCTTAACACTCAAAATGACGACTAAGGCATGTATCCCATTTTTACATCTGCGCTATTAACAGTTTATTTCGCGTCGAAACGCGTTCTGGTCACTACATTAGTTGCTGAGTTACTTGTATCATCCAGATTGTGTGAGGATTATTTTGAAACTATTGCTCATTTACGACTGTTTTATACACGGGTATTGCAAAATGATTATATACTCGGCAATGAAGGAAATTTGTAAAACACGAAAGGTCATTAACAACTGTGTCATGTTCTAGCGTAGCTAAAATTATTGTCAGCTTTGTGATGTCGCAAGAGATGACGATTGGATAGTATGACACCTTTAAACAAAGCGTATATCATAGTGATGCAGAATGTTGGCTGTCATCCAGGCACACAGGCATTCTATCACATTTAAGAGGTACTGTGCTCTTTTAAAAGTTTTCTTACATACCCCCTCCCGCCTCTTGAGATAGATGTGGAATACCACTCCCTCATACAGAAATGTGGCTGCATCTTGAGGTTGCCAAGGTTATCAGGAGTTGCATGTTTCACATTTAACAGGTACAACCAATGCTCTGCCTAATAATCTGAATTAAGAGACAGTAATTGTGAACTGATTTAATTCAACCCCCACATGGAAAATTGTGTTGAATGGTCTTGAAGATTTTTTAGACTTTGACGAAGTTACGACGAAATTATGTCTTCAGTACGTTAATTCTATGTACATTTTGGTTTTCCTTTGGTTTCTCAAATTACCTGTATTTGTCGTAGAGCACGCCTTCGTCTCTCTCTCTCTCTCTCTCTCTCTCTCTCTCTCTCTCTCTCTCTGTGTGTGAAAGCTTTTCCACCTGTAAATGGGGCGTAGTGAAAATACATTACAAAAATAAAGTGGGAAAGCATATGCACATAAACAATAAACATGGGTGCAATGTGGGGGCTGGAATATATTTACCTGAATCGTTTCATGATACTTTTTAAATGCAATAGAAATCTTACAGAAAATAGTTTGATTTTTTTTCCTTCTCTTTGTTTTTATTTGAAAAATGGCATCTAATCTTCTCACGTCTGGCAATTCGACCTGGAAATTATTTCAGTCAGTGGTATTAATGATGGGATTTTTTCCCTTTCGTTACTCAAGGATCTTACCAGCTGATTCGTCACTGTTTCAATCTTTAATTACCTAGGAGTGTAAAGAATAAAAAAAAATGATCTCACTGTGGAATGCTTGTGTTAATTTTTGCAGATTAGTTCCAAATTACATACGATTTATCAAAAAGTTTAAAATAAACTGAATTTCAGACAGCTCAAGGTCACTTATTTCCATACCATAAAAACTTGTTTTCTGGCGCAACTTTTTGGTTAGTTTTGTTATGAAAACAGCATGAATTATTACCAAAAAAATGAAAGGACTGTGTTTATGGACATAAAAGTCATTATCTTTAAACAATATGACATGGCATCTTTATGTAAAATGTTAACATTTGAAATTTAATCTCCTTTCCAACTATTCTCTTGCTTCTGCTTCTATTTCTAGCTTCTTATAACACGCAGAAGGTCACATGTGTTGAAGATGCCTCACAGATCAAGTGGCAACTATTACACAAACACCGAAGACAAAGAAAATCATGAAAAATGATTTTTGTTGCAACCCGCATAAACGAAAATAACTATTTTAGAGATAAAAAATTTCCAGAAACCCTAAAATGAATATTTACACTGGGGTGTGGGGTCCAGGATTTATGCGGCTTTCTTAGGAAAACCAGTTTGGTTAAACGAAATGTCTTTCATTGTGTACCATATTTTATTCGTCGCTATACAGTGTGTCATACCTAATTAACAGCAAACCATGCTATTCGAAATCCAACAGTAAATGAAATAATAAGATTTCAAAGGAAATGAACCGGATAGATCTCCGACAGCTAACGTCCTTGCCAGACTTGCATAGCATCGATTTTGCGACTTCTTGCCGTCTCTCTAAAACTAAACTGTTCTAGCAAATACTTTACCACAAAAAAGAAAAACAAACACAGAAGAAGAGAAGAAGAAAAAAATTAAAAGATTGAGTTCCTTCATTTGAAAGCCTTGCCTAACGAAAACCATCATATATGGCATTTGCTTTCAACAAACAGCATTATTAAACAGGAACAAAAGTGTTTATGTTTTTGCGTACGATGACAAACAAAACAAGTGTGACTTGGCCAGTTACGGAATGGTTATTTGCGTTAACAGTTTCATATATTTCTTTCAAACTAAAGTCTTTCCAGACAATAGAACAACGCCTATTTTGATATGCAATGCCCAGATTGGTGGCTACTATGATAATCCAGATGTATCTGGCTTTATAACCAGAGCAATGAATCACATTTAAAAAAATAACGTAGAAATATGAATATAGTAAACAAGTAATTAGTTTAATGTAGAAGTGAACTACTGATACTTGTGGATTCGAACAACAGTAGGTTTACAGCAATTTATCGAGTTCGGCTTTGATAAGAGAAAACGAACGTCTTGTATAAAATGCAACCCAAGCAAGCTTTAGACGACTCCTGTTACATGTTTATTTATTAATTCACTCGACAGAAAACCCCCAGCATAAACAAAAATAGCTATTCGTTTATTGAGCGTGTTACAGCAACCAGATGCACACCGTAATTTTCGGAATTCTAAGGCAATATTAATGTCGTCTTCACACAAAGACAGTCTATTGATGTAAAATTACATGTTGCTTGGCCCCTAATGGTTTTCGTTATGCAGGAATTTCTTATGATGGAACATTATCTTTTATGTTTTTATATTTTTTCCTTACAGTACTAGCTCGAAGAGATAATGTAATGTCAGTGATACTACTATGAAGTTGTAAATAAACTTGTAAACTTGGAAGTCTGAATTTTCCCGGATCAATATTTGTCCTTTAATGTGTGTGTGTGTGTGTGTGTGTGTGTGTGTGTGTGATTTTTGAAGTAGCTTTAACAATTTTGCTATCATATCGCTATGATGTCTGAAGCAGCAGAGAGGTTGAACCGACCTTATTATAGAAGCGTCCATTTGTCAATCCGAGAATTAAAAACGTAGGCTCCTTTTTGAATGCAAACACTTCGTTGGTAGATTAAACTAACCACCCGAACACTTATTCAAGATCACAACCTCCATGTTGCTGTACATTAAATCAATCTCTTAACCGAATACGGGTCATGTAAATTTATCGTTATAAGTGCATGTGAGGTAGCTTGGGCTTTTGAAAATAAATTTCTAGAAAGATTCTAATCAATATCACCGCTACATCATGTGTGATGAATATTACGTAAATTGTGAATATCAACTCCATTAAACACAGCAAGAATATTACAGTTGTCTCTGATCACTGTTGGTATTTGTGTCTACCGCTGAGTAACATAAATCACAGCTGTTTGGATTGGACTGTTTATCTAGCATCACATCATCGTACACAACTAAATTAAATATAGATCCATCAATATCATCTACAGATGGCGCTTAATTAATATCATTTATCAACTCGATAATATCATTATCATCTTCATTAGCAGCAGAGAGGGTGAACAGACCACGTTTTCAAGCAAAAATAAGGCTTCCTACGAAATCTCATTTTAACCGAAAAAAAATAAGTCTCCATTTAGCAAACGGAGACTTTACGATTTTTCAATCAATTTTGGTCGCAGCGATGTGGTCATCACCCTCTCTGCTGCTGCAAGTTAACAAAAAATAATAAATGATTTCAACCGAATATTTGATCGAGTCTTTAGGACGAAAATCATTTATGATTTCACAAACAAACTAATCGCTAACACCTCATCTTGTAGATCAATCAAATTATTTTACTCGTCAGTGAGTCGGAAATTAATTCTCGTTAACGAATTATTATGGCATCGCATGTAGACAGGATTAATTGGGTTTTCAATAATTAGGAATCCTGGATGAGCTGTTGGTGCAAACGAATAAAGAATATATCCCTGCTGAGCTTGATTTGATTGCTCTAGATTAATTTGATAGCTTCCTTCAATTGCATCACATGTTAAATTGAGCACAATCACCGTTGAAATATTCACATTATGCGGGGCAATATGCCTACCGCCACCATCTGGATCATTATTATACCTGAGGAGGACAGTTGAATCTGGTTTTTGTATCGCCTTGATATCGGTTCTAACAATTCTGGTTAGTTCATCAGCGTTGTATTTGGGAAACTTGAAATTACGCAGATTGTCTTCTGTGATATTGTAATCGGTTAGGAATCGTTGTTTACTGTCGCTGTTGTCATTAATTATTGTTTGAATAATAAGTTCATAGATATATTCCATGTCAGATATAAGTTGATTTATTATTTCAACGTGTTTTTGCGATTTTGTTTTCCGTAGTTGTTCTAGTTGTGTTTCATATTATTGTTTAATTTCATTAAAATAACCACGGACGTCAGTTAGCGAAAAGGAAATAGTAACAGATGAGTCAGCTGTTCTTTTAATGATAAAATCCCATTGCAATGTGTCTTTGCTGGTAAATATAAATCTATCGGAGATTTTTCCTTTTCTTATATCAGATAAATTATCTCGATACATGGGATTGATTTCATGATATGATTGTACGTCCGTGGTTAAGTCGGCGGTGGATTTTTCCGGTGGTTTTTCAGGCCATTCTAACACTGTTCTTAACGAGCTGTTATAGATATCTACAGCGTATCCCTCTGTGCTTATTTCGATTGACAACGAGAGCGTCGGTTCATGAACTTTAATAGCTATTTTTGATTCTTTTCCAGTGATTGATTTTATTCTACGCTGAATTTCAGCATCGATTTGCTTAATTTGGTACGACCCAGTTGGTAACGAAACAGTTTCCCACGCTGGAGTACCATCGGGTTTATTCTTATACGAGAACATCAGTGCGTTATTGGGTTGCTGACCGCCAAATGCAACAGATCTGATATTAGGCCAGCTATGATATACTCGTAATTTTGCCAGCGCGATCTCACGCACTGGAATCGGAGAAGGGAAGTTCACACTAAATTGTGGGTTTGTTGATGTTATTGATATCATGCTTGTTCGTATCGGAGTGGTATTCTCCGCGATTCGTTGAAGCAGTTCGAGTGACATTATTTTTAACGCTGTCTTCAATTTCCAATTTCAACATCGCGGAGTTATACAACTGGGTCATCGTGGAAAATTCAACATCGGATGTGAACGAATTATCTATCGACAGCGAGATCGACACGGATAATTTCGAGTATGCGTCAAATACCACCCTGTACCGAGCTGTATAATCGGCGAGTTTTTTCTGAGAACACGATGATAACTTTTTAGTTATCGCGGTGGCGACTGCCGCAATTGTTGTTGCCGCGGAGATAGCAATTGGAACTGCAAACGGAGCCATCATGGTCACCGTCGACAAAATAACCCCGGCGCTGGCCATCACACCGGATACCGAGTACACGGTGATGTCGATGATTGCTACGCTGCGTCGGTACTTTTTCATTTTTTCACGATAGCGCTCAGAAAGTAATTTCAAGTTCGCGGAAAATTCTTTCACGATTTCTTATCGATATCGATGCGATTGTGATACATCTGGGACTATTATCGGTTCAATTGATTTCGTCGATGTCATTACTATTTAAAACATGCTAGTGTTTTCAATTATTCGACTGTGTACCTGGATTTATGGTCGATGGGGGGAATACCGGATACAAATTCTAGCGTCCAGGGTAGCGACTCCCTAACCCCTGCCGCTGGCCCGTCGGATGTAGTTATATCAATTCTAATAGGGGATCTTATTCGGTCGGGCGCTTCGGGTATCATATCGTTTATATATGTTACTGTGTTAACACCTGTTATATATAATGGTCCCGGACCGACTCTCAAATCAAATTTACGGCGATGTATTATTGTAAATCGATAACAACCCGGTATACTACCATATTTGCTGTGAAAATATAAACTATTTTCATTTCCTTGGATCCAATCAAAGGTTCCACTGGCAACTGTGTATACGATGTTATCAACGGTTTTTACGTGGTGTGCAATATTTACCATATCGAGTCGTTCGGTCATTTTTGTAAAATCATCTTTGACGGCATTAACTGTTGTTTTACTTTCATTGATAGCCGCGATAATTTCAACGAGAGTCATGACTGCCACAAGTGGGGTTCCAAAAAACTTATCAACGACGTCGCTGGTGGGGTTTTGTACCTTTTCAAAATTTTTTTTTAGATTAAGAATATCGTGTTAACGTCGAGATAGGTTTTATTGATTTCGGTATATTTCATCATCGTTCCATCGCGGCGTTTAAAAAATGAAAACAAAAGGAGGTTAAATCCAAGACCTTTTTGGGATTTATAATTCCCGTCGAGTTCAGAATATGTTGTCGTGATATTGTAACTTTTAGAACCCTCAAAGAACTTATTAACAATTTCGTTTGCGGTTATTTGTTCGTCAATAGCTTTTTTAACTTCAGCGAGGGTTGGGCCTGTCAGAGATGTGGTTTCAGACACAGGTGTTCTCCCCAAAAATTTATCAACGATGGTATTAAGTGTTGTTTGTTTCACCATAAACATATTAATATCTTTGAGAGTCATCGTAGATGTAGCCGGGACACCAAAGAAACTATTAGCGACGTAGGCATTGTGAGTATGCTTGCCAATAAACTCGCTAATTTCAGCGAGAGTCATGCCTGCCTCAAGCGGGGTTCCAAAAAATTTAACAACGACGTCGTTAGTGGGTTTTTGTACCTTTTCAAGATTTTCTATTAGTTTAGAAATATCCGTGTAAATATCGAGATAATTTGCCTTGATTTCATTTTCATTCATCATCCTCCCCGCCTCCTTGTTAAAAAAGAATAAAGATAGAAAGTTTTTAATTTGAGCGAGAGTCATGCCAACCACAAGCGGGGTTCCAAAGAATTTATGTACGACATTTTTGCAAAAATTATTATAACCTCGTATATACTCATCCAGATCATGGCCGTGGGCTGCAATCGCGTCGGTGATCGTAGACACACGTGCGCCTGGTTTAAATTGTCCATCGTTGGAATACAGCGCAATAGAGTTTTCAGCGGCGTCGCGCTGCAGTATCAAAATGTCATTCACGGATATATTACTGGTTTTCACTTTACCCTGGAGATCTTGAAATACAACTATTTCGTTCGGGTCAACACTTGCTAAATTTAACGTCTCAGCGATTTCATCTTCAATTATTTTTTTTACAACCTCGATAGAATCCGCAGATGTTTCCTCGGTGGGTTCCGACATTGACAGAGATCGTCCCCAAATATCAATCATTATTGTAAAGACTCTATTATTTTCAATTTATTTATTCTCTAAAATTACCTTGTAATTTCCCACTCTTGTATTTATTTACAACCAGATGAGGTGGTTTCCACGGAAATCCAAAGGATTTTAATGAAATCTCCGCGAGAACATTTAATACTTCACGGCCGCATATCGGTGGATCATTTAATTGTTGTGTTGGCAGCGTGGAATAAAAAATCGGAAACTCTTTGAGTTTCATCGAAGAATTTATATACCGCATAAACTCGCTTGGCGGAGCTAACCCATATGAATCAAAATAGACAATCCCACGCGGATCGATCGCGTATGCAACCCAGTGAGTTCCCGATCCGTTACTGTTATCAAGATTGATGATACCGGTTTCAACGCGTTTAGGTTTTCTCGGTAATTGATCTCTCATAAAAACCCCTCTGAAGTTTTGTATCGCTAGTTTTTTAGGAGCATCAATTAAATCAAAATTGGACATAGGGAGAATTGGGCTTTCAACTAATAAACCGTTTCTGGTATTCTTAGACCGGACCCGTGAACGGATCTCCCGCTGTACTTTGAATACGGGGTTCCTGGTAGGTACAACCCCTTTCCCATTTTTTTATATCCTTTCCCAGCTGCCTTTTTCAACGCCATCCCTGCCGCGGTCCCAACGGCTCCCAACTTCGCCGCTTTCGCCACCGCTGGAGCAGCCGCTGAAATCAATGCTGGTATTGCAGCTAACAATGGAAATATACCACCTGATTTTATCATGTTCGCGATTGCAGCTTTCGAAAATTTTATTTGAACTCCTCGCTTATTTTTCATTGCATCATTGAAATGTTTTATGTGACGATCCGTTAATGATATTTTATGTGTACCGCCGGACATCTGAGCTGGTTTCAACGTTATTGTGGTTCCACATTCTTTAGCGGATTTTGATCGCAATTTCTTGACCTGACCATCAGTCAGCTTGACACTAACAACACTATATGTCATTTTATTGTAAAACACATTTATACTTTCAATTGATCTAATTGGAAACTCTTCAAGTTTCATTTACAAATTTTCCACTGGTGCGTCAATGATTCTCATTCGTCCGCAAGCCCCTTCTAACAACATTGATTTGTCGCTGAGAATGACAGCAACCGCTCTATAATCAACACCACCAGGATCTATACGAGCTCGAAAATGTATGTCAACAACGGATTGCCTTGTTAAATCAAGATGCTCCAGCGAAAAGTAATAAATCGGATATAGGTTTTTAAAATCAAGTTGCGATATTTGTAAACCGGTATCAACATTTTGATCACGACCCATATATGACAGCATCCGATGATACACACGTGCTATATGGTTGTTTTTGTAATTAAGCTGTATATGCTCGGTTGGTTCTTGTTGTCCGTTTATTCCCAGCGAAACCTCCTTGACTCCTAATCGATCAAATATCATATGACTGCGTTCTTGGGAGCCTAATCGATTCCGATTCTGCAGCGCTATAAATATATGACGTGGAGCTGAAACGCCTTGTTTTGATGCCAGGTGCCATGTAAATGTATCAGCAACATTATCCTCTTTGGCATCAGTTGTTGTTAGCCAACTTATCAATGATTTGCCACCTGTGTTCATAAATGGAAGTAACCGCTCTTCCGTGGTAATTGATGGGGTCATTACTGGCATCCACAATACTATTTTACTCAAAACAACTTTACCATCAGCGGCACCAGTACGCCAAATTGCATCATTGTCATTGCCTTTTCGCACTAACGCGATTGTGTATTTGGCTCCATAGATGACTTTTCTGACATTTCTGCAGAATCCAAATATGTGATGGAGTGGAATCGCACATGAAAAATATCGCTGCTGTCCTTGCAATGCTCCTTTTCGTGTTGCAAATCCTAAATTGAAATTACCATTAACGCCTCTGAGAATATCAAGCGCAGCTCCGGGTCTAGCTCGACGTTCTGGATTAGCGGCTTCTTGTTGATCGGCTTCTGCATTATCTCTTGCTGTTAACACTTTAATGTTTTGAAGGTGGTCAGCGTTATCAGAGGTATCCTTTGCAAACATCATAGATGGACCAGCCGATCTTGTATAATCATCGGAGTATCTTGCTAGCCCGATTATTGTTGTTGCAACATCAACCTCGCGGTCTATTGATTCAATTTCTTTTCCATCAATGAGATATCTCGCGCTTTCAAATAGCGCCATTATGTCATTATTAACAAAACCAACTCGGATATTTTCGTTATCTGCATATGGTGGATCATTATGAACAGCATCATTTGTTACGAGTTTTCCCTCGATTTCAATAAATGCTTCACATGGCAAAAAGTATTTACTGGTATCTTGAACTTGAAGTTCGATTCGCGATCGTAGGTCGGGTTGTACTGCATGATAGGAATAGTATTGATAATCGCGGACGGAATTGTCCTTGGGTACTGGGGCTTCTATATCAAACGCGGGATCAGCTGTTCGTTTAAACATTATATTAACATACTAGTGTTTTCAATTGTGAAACCCTTTGTAATCATCGTCGTTTTTGTTTTCGTTTCAAACCACTTCCTGCTATCGCGTTCATGATAGCGCGATCTGTTACCGGTGAAGCCGTCAATGGTGACGGAGTCACCGAAGCAGCCAACGACGCTAACTTTTCTTCCACTGCGCTATTTATTGCTTTGCTGATTTTTGCAGGCATCACTGTAGTTGATGGCATCACCGTTGGTTTCTTTCGCACCAATGATGTTATTTTATCTTGCGCGGCAGAAAATGCCTTTCCGGCAAGATTTCCAACGAAATCTCCGATTTTGCTGTTTCCTTTATCACGAATAATATTAATGGCTTTCATTGATAATTGTTTAGCTAACGGCGCCACTTTTGGAGCTATTCTTGTAAATAACCCCGAAATAGTATTGCCGAAACCATCTCCGTAATATGCTCTATAAACAGGCAATCGTGAGTTCACCACGTAGACGCTTACGGGTTTATCATGGTTGTAGTGTATGATCATCTTGTTATAAAACTAGTAGTTTTTCAATTAATGATCAATCGCTAAGATCTATAAGATTTTCATCATAACAATGAGCGTCTCTGTGATTTTCAACTAATTCAGCAATGAGTTCTCGATATACATCAATGTCCATGATACCGCCGGCAAATAATCGTCTACAGATATCAGCTGCTTCATTAATTACTTCCGGTGAGTTATTTCCGGCTCGTTTCCCTCCGATGAGAACCTCTAACCGTGATATATCACTGAGAATGTTACCAGGGCATGTCACGGTTGCGTTGAAATCCTTTATATTTTTAATCGAATATCCTTTTCCGCTTGTTTCCTCAGTTGTACCAGTTGCGCCCTGACTATCATCAAGTAATTGCCTTTGTCGGCCTCGACTTTGTTTTTCTCGTTCTTGTTGTTTTTGTATACCATAACTATCAACTCTTACTTTAAAAGATCTATACTCAATTGTATCCTTTTTCAAATTACCAGTAATCCCCTTATTCGTTTTATACAACCAATTAACCCATTCATCTGGCTTATTCTACTGTTTTTATACTCGTCTTTTAAAAAGTCCTTTCTAGAATGAATGCTTTTGGCGGCAAAATCACCAAAAGTCGTATAATCTTTGAGTTTTATTAATTCAGGTTGTTTGATTTCTGTTATAGCTTCTTCGGTGAGTTTGTCTATAAAGGGAACACCTCTGGGGGTGACGACATCAACGGGTTGTGGTTCAGGCGCAGAATCATCAATATCAGCTAATCGTTCATACTCGTGTTGGGTTTTTATATCACTGGATAGCTGTTGTATCCCTGCGGGTGTTTGTTCGGTCTCTGCTGCTATCTTTTCAACCGTATGAAGCAGCGGCGCCTTCTTTGCTCGTTCTTTTTCAGGAATATCTCCGTATATCGCTGCTTCAGTTAACTTTTTCACATCTTTGGTCGCACTTGTTATCGGAGTAAACAGTTGTTCACTTGACACAGAAAAGTCAGTCTGCGCTTGTTGTCGTTGTTGAAGTTTCTCGCGAAGTCTGTCTCGAACCGGTATAAACTTTTTAATTGCTGCTAGCCGCTCTCGGGCTAATCTAGTTGTAAGTGATTCAGCTACCTTATATTGTTTGTGAACTGAATTTTCAAATGTGAAACTATCACAATTAAAAGATGAGTTATTAAATAATGTACCATCAAGCTAACGTATCCATCTTCGACAGGGTTAAACTGTACGACACTATCCGCGAGTGTTTGAGAAATAACATCGCTGGGGGTTTCAGAATTGTAATATCTGAGAACGGCGATGAACGATTTGTAATAACGACGCGGCAACAACAACAACTACGTGAAAATGGAGGCGTCGCGGTGATTACTTGCTACTACGACCAGATCATCCAGTAGGCACACAACTGCATGAGCAAGCCCAAACTGATGAGTATTCTTTCAGGAGAAAATCCTATGTGAGTGTTACAAAAAACGCTAAAAAAATATCAGTAAAAAATTTACTGAAAGCCTATTTTTTATAGTAACGCTCACGTGGTTAAGATTCTGGTTTTTCCTCGTTTAATATTTTTCTAAGATCACGAACCTTAGAACTAATTTCAGCTCGTTTTTGATACTCTTGGCCGAGCTGTTGACGTATTGCTTCAACGGTGCTAAATAGCGTTATAAATGCATTAATGTCGTTACCGTACAAACAAGCATTGATGGACTTTTGAATTCCTTTCACGAGCCTGTACATCTTGGGTAAAACATAACGACCCTTACTAGACTGATACTCAATTTCTTCATATTCTGAGGCAATCCTGTCGCAGTCGAGATCTTCAGATAATACTACCCCTTTTTTTTTAAATTTGAGATTTCAGCAATTATAACATTTATATCTTTGATATCCATATTTTTATAGTATACTGTATCTCTAATTATTAAAAAAAAATAACACTCATTTGGCAATCTCGCTTGCGCGCTATGACGTCAGAGAGACCCAGAGGTTACATATACGACAACACATCTTTGGAACTCCTAGGTTGCCTTCGCATCCATGTAAGCCCAAGGTGACCCGAAACATACATCTCCGGCGGGAGGCCTAAGGTGATAAACGTCATCTTAGACCTCCCAGAAGATATGCTTGGGGTGACGTAACAATCCCATATATATCTCCACTCGAGTGTTGTGGCAGATTGTAGGCGTAACATATACTTAATTAACTTAATTAAGGATGGATATATTCAATGAAACGATGATGGAATTTGTGATGTAATGATGTGGGACGGCACAAGACAGCACAAACATGAAACGACGGGGCGGATTTTCTACGGCCAATCCAACCAATCAAAAGCAACCCAATTAAATTAACCCGGTTGCATGATTGTGAAAAGCAACCACACGCCTGGGTTAATGGCGTTGGCTAGTTTTGATCGGTCACATTGACCTTCGAAAGCCCCAGGCTTAATACCTTTGATATGCTATATAAGGTGACTAATACAGCAGCGTTGATTCACGTGTGTGTTATTTTATTTCCTCGAATTACTTATTAATGCTGTTTTACAACATTTAAATGAGACAAAATATTTTAATAAAACATTAAACAAAATAATACAGTTGTTAGATAACAGCGTGTATTTTCCCTGTTCTAATTCTCTAGACAAAATACATTATCGATTAGATCACAAAGAGCTGTATACAAGGAATTTTAACCACGCCCACCTACTTCAATGAATGGGAAACGCTAGTATTTCCTGCTCGTTCCGGCTGAGCGAACATAGGTAATGCGCTGGATTATAAAGAGCGTCTGTACTGAAAGTTTATTAATAGCTGAATTTAGATGGTCTAAATAAATACAACTGTTTAAATAATGCAGTTTTAGCCCAAGCGACAATAAAACATTTTAGAATTATTTAAAGTTGATAAAAATACAACTCTAACGAAACTCATGTATTATACTCCATTACAGTCACGTGGGCGCGCACATGTCAATTATACCTCTCTACAGGTAATAGCAGACGACAAATTCCTTTGACGTCATAATACAAGGGAACTTAGTAAGTAGAGTGTTATGAGTGGTTGGACTTATACATAAGGATTTATCTCCTTTGAATCGTTTCAGGTGTATACGAATTTTATTTTATGGCCATTGTTCTTTGAGAGAGCTGTTTTAATTATATTTTCTGCAACAAATCGTACTGAAGTCCCACAAATGTCAAAGTATCTACTGGCTTCATTTATCGACTGAAAGCTTCTCTCTTCATTATTTTCTAGCCATTCACGCCATTTATGTGATCAATCACAAAGCCATCTTTAATCAATCCGTTATGACATTCAAAAATAATTCTATGACAGAGATATGTTTTATTTCTAGCACTAAACAACAAATACCCCATATTATTCAGATATCCTAACAACACCATCACGGGATGCTTCATAATTAACAAGCACTGGGTGAGGTCTGAAATCTTGGCTCATTTGTATAATAATACTACTTATCTAATTTATTATCTGCTTTAATTATAAACCTCTGGATATAATCTTGAGGGGTTTTGATGACCTTGTCATCGCTAGGGTCATTGACGGTATTTTTTATTCGTTTGTCATAATAGCGTTTTAGTTCCCTGTATCGTTTACCCCCACAAGCAAGACACAACTGCGATTTTCCCCTTACACCAGCCCCACATCGGAGGCACGGAATGGGGCCAAGGAAACCGTTGCGAACACTTTGTAAATGATACCCACATAATTCGCTTCTGCATGATTTGTTACACGGGGTTGTTGATCCAATCATTAGCCACTTGCAGTGATTCATTATACTATATTTTTCTATTTAAATACTTGTTTTAATTATAACATGGAGGAGTTCAAGAGATTATCGAAAATTAAGCCCTGGAAAAATACTAAATTTAATCTCGATAGAGTCTCTGATACACCAAAACGTCTAATCGGTGATAGAACTATACTGGGTAAAATCAGGGAGTGTTTTAATGAATTCTACCGAGACGGTGCAGTATACTGTTGGTCGACATTTCGAATTATTGATGAAGATGTCAATGTACCCAACATCGATGCTACTATGAACGATGAAAGAGCAGCTGAGATAATTTCACACCTTGGCCCGCCACGGGGCTGGAAATCCAAGGGTAAATTGCAAAGCTATTCCCAACAGAAGTATTTTTTCAGAATAAAATTCATTATCGAAGTCGAAGGCAAATGGATTATCAGGGATAAATTTGAACCAATCCTCAAGGATAAAAAACTGTCATTGTAAGTAGAGATTCCAAACCAGGAATTCTAACTGGAATTGACAAAACCATACTACGACAGATCTTATCCTGTAACAGCAATTGTTTATGGGATATATCCGTTAAATGATAAACCCGATATTGCAAAACTAGCTCCTATGAAATATTCTAGTTCACTGAATTGTTTAGCAACACGGGTAATGGAACACTTCACAAATGCATCCCGAGGAAATAAACTAACTGATCTGCGACGTAGGAAAATAACCGAATGGGAACTGACAGTGAAACAGCACGGTGCAAAGATTTCTGATATAGCTAAATTAGAATCATCATTAAAATTCCCAATATCAGTAACGACAATAACCGGAGAAGTATTATACGAACCGAAATATCAATCGCGAGGAGCTCCAATTAAAATTATTGATTATAACAAACACGCGTGGACGGCTGCAGTAACAATATTTCCACGAGATAGAACCGTGAGATATATCCCTAAGGAGTTCGTCGGGGATGTTTTTTATAATGAGAAATTATTCGATGCTATTCACACGCTGTGTAAGGATGATCCTGTGTCAGTGTGGTTATTTAGAAGTGATGAAGATCCCGAAATAGGATTCGATCAATTTGCAAGACCAAATGGTGAATTATATCGCGTTGAAGAATTAGATAACAGAATGAGAAAAATCGCTAGTGAATTTGCCTTGCAATTTCCATTTTCATCGGTGAAATTGCAAAGCAATTTCCATCCAAAAGAGATTTGATTCCATGAAAAACTACTCGCGGATAGCTTCACAATTCCATCAGTGGTAGCTCACTTCGCAAGAGAAAAAAACTCATGGCGTCCAACACAAAGTGATTTTCTCGAGGACGTTAAATTGAGTTGCGTCGAATTTGGTCATGGAGGACTGTGGAATACAAAATACCATCGTGGCGGTATGATTTCAATTGATATATCCGCGTGTTGTCCTGGAAGTTCCCTCGGGTACGGAGAATGTAGAAACTATTTTAAACGATTTGGACACCCCACACATGAAATGACTCGTGTTGCGATTAATGGGCCATTACCTGATTTTGATTTAACCGGATTCGCTCGTGTGATATCATTTGAACTCGCTACAGGGTTACATCCGTGTAGTTATGTTTGGCTTGGTAGACATATATCTGAAAAGGCCTGGATGCCAATAGTGTTACTACGATATATGATTGATTGTGGTATGCTAATATCGTTGATTGTTTCCGAAGCTATTATATGCTATCGAGCTCAGAAAGAAGTTTGGCTACCACAACCCGATCTAGATCGTATAGTTAGCGAACAGCGAAGACAATTTCCAGATTTCAATGAAGAACAAATCATGAATTGGTCTAAGGAGTTATTTGAAATTAAAAAAGAACAAGCAAAAGATTTTGGACGAAGAATAATCGGTAAATTTACCCAGGGTGGAAGATACGACAATGCAAAATATTCTTCGCGGTTGATCATAGACATCGCTGAATACGATTTTATTGTAACGGATTTAACGAAACAGGGAAAACTTGTAAATCGTAAAGACGCTTTCCTATCAGATGGAAGACGATTAGGTACAATTGTTACCTATTGTGATGGATATATTAAACAATATACGCATTTGAGAAGTTCTATGCTAGCTTATGCTTCTATCAATTTATTTTCGATGATAAATAGATTTCCTAATACCGCAGTTAGAGTAGCCACTGATTCTATTTATATCCACGAGAAATACAAATCAGATGTAGCTAAATTCACAGATCCAGAGGCAAATTGGGGTGTTGGAGATTTAAAAAGGAAACGCTACATGAGTATTCTGAATTGGCAGATGTTACCACGGATGAAAAGTACTTAAAGTGTGATGAGATTCAATCCGAATTTTCTTATGCACCACCGGTATCTGATCCAATATGTAGATACAAGACAGTTTATTTAAACTGTTGTGGTGGGTCAGGAAAGACAACTCGTGCAATTGAATTATATCATAGAAACGCTAGCGTTTCAAAATCAAACATGATTGTCCTAACACCAACTCACAGACTCACCAGAGCGATGAAACAACGAGGGGTAAATGCCTGTACTTATCATAGTTTCTTTCGATGGAAAGGCGATGAATGGACTCCTGATCGAATGGGCGATAAATTCATTCCTGAAATCTTAATTTGGGATGAAATATGCACAGTATCGTTGAAAATATTACAAACATTTCTTGAGTGGTTGTTATTGAAAAATACAAAAGTCGTCATGTGCGGTGATCACGGCCAACCTCCACCATTTATCGGTGCATCCCCACATGAATGGCTAAAGGGTTTTGTAGACTATTATGAAGAAATTACCACTGATTATAGATCACATGATGAACAATTACGCGAGTTCAAAGCGCTGATTAGATTACAGCCGGATAAAATCCAATGTGAAATAGCGCGTGAAATAATTTCAGAAACTCCAATGAATGATTTTTGGGAAACGTGGAGACCAAACGATTTGATAATTGCAAGTAGAAAAATAGTCAGAGACACACTTCAGATGAAGTTATTTGAATTGCATAAAGAAAAATCTGCAACACTTCCAGTACCGTTGTTTTATAGGCCTTCGGATACACGAAAACAGAATATAGAAGTTGATATTCCAAGACCAAAATCCGAAGGATTTCAAAGACAGAATTTAGTGTTAAATGATATTGTGCTAGTTGATATCAGCGTCGTTGAAGATGCATTGCGTGCTAATAATTCCCCGTGGACGCTAGGTTACGCAGCAAAAATACATTCTTCACAGAGATTGACTATATCAGATACGATTGTTTGGATGGTGGATAATCACATCGAATGGTCAAATTTAGTCTATCTTGCAGTATCCAGAGTACGAAGAATAAATCAACTTCGAAAAATTGTTTTCGATGATGACACCACAATGGATGATGCTAGCATCGTTGATGTTAAAATTATTGATAAAAAACTCTCCGGTTATAAACAACAAGACAAAAAAAAAACAACTAGAATTTGACATTGATGTTGAATTAATAATTACGCTGAATCAGCAACCGAATAATCACTGCGTAAGTTGCAATTGTATAATGCGTTGGCAGTATTCGGATAAAGATCCTCGCCAATTTACCGTAGACAGAAAAAATAACAGTCTCTGTCATGTCAGAAACAATGTGATGTTGACTTGTCTTGAGTGCAACAGACGCAACGGCGCTAGTTAAGACCCCGCGGTGGTAATTGAGTATCGTCAGGAATCACTTGTAATTGTTCGCGTGTAAAACCCCGCTGAGGGGCAGTTGAATCCAATTTATAGATTGAAGGTCTACCAGTTGATCGTGTTATAGTAGATATCTTGTGTGCAGTAACACTCCAAATAGGATCAGTAGCCCTTTTTCTGCCACCTTCAAGCTCTCCTGGTTCGTATAAATATCTCACGGTGACATTACTACCAAGAATTGGTTGGGAAACACTATAATCTTTTTGTGAAATAATTCGAATTTCCATTTTAGGTATAGACTTCTTTTTAATCGCGTTGATAGGTTTCATGTTGATTGTTCTAGTAATCTCATTATTCAGTGCGGTAATCACAGCTGGTAACCTTTTGACCCATTCACGGGATCTTTTTTCTTGGATGAATTCTTTTGCGTATTGATATCCAAATAACCGCTCAGCAATCGTCCGATTAAATCGTTCAACAATTGCCTGATCGCGATGTAGTGCAGTATGCCCCCGTCTGATGGTGACATTGTGATCTTTCCTCGCTGATAAAACAGCGCCTTGAAATTCCTTGCCAGGATCGACTTGTAATAGATTTGGCCAGCGTAGTGGGCCTCGTCGATAAATCTTTTCAAATGCAGAAGCAACTTCAGGTGATGATTTTGTGTTTAGCGGTTCTGATTGTTTGTATCGACTCGCAACGTCAACTACGGTTAGCGCGTATTTGTAACCGTTGTCATGTGGTAAAAACAATAAATCAGCTTGATGACCTTCGTTGGGTACAGTAACATCAAAATGCGAGAAATTGATTTGTTTAGGACGCGGTAGATAAATTTGCCATATAGCCTGTTTGGATAACCAATTAGCCGCAGTGTCCTTTTTCACTTTTGCGGCGCTGGCGAGTTTACTGATTGCTGCTTTACCCTTCCAGTATCCTCTCGGAGAATAATAAATAGATTCCATATTATTAATTACCAGCACCTAACATCACTTTACCTTTCATAGCCGATTTTACCAACCACGAAGCCAATTTTTCTTTCAAAGATTTATCAGGAACAGCATTTAACGCATGAATTAATTTCACATCAGCGAGATGCCTGTTTTGCAGATTGCTGCTTTTATATGCAACATCATGAGCATGACACGCCTTATCAATAGCGTTTATCGGATACTCGCCGGGTCGGGGCAGATTTTGGTCATCAAGTCTGATATCTAATCGTGTTCCGGGGCCACAGTAGCTATATCCTGGAAGGTGCTTTTCTCCGGGGTACTTTGCCCATGGGGTTCCAGGGAGTTTTGCAAATTTGGCTGTGATATCACCTCCTCGTTTTTTTAAAACATCTCCGGATTGTAAAATCTTTGATTTTGTAGAAATAAATCTAAACTTTTTTATACCACATGTTGCACATCTACCAGTAAGTGCTGATCTGTTTTTTTTAGTTGTAACCGTCGTCACATCATTTGTGCTAGTACGCGTTTTACACTTCACACAATATAGATTCATAATTTATGTATAGAGATATGAATATAATTGATTTTCAGCGACTAAAACAAGAGAACCAGTTAAGCATCATGCAGCGCTACCAAACTCTATCCGCGCAATTATAATCGGGCCATCTGGATCCGGCAAGACGCAATTGTTGCTCAATTTAATAGTGAGATGGATGAAGTGGGATAAGTTGTATTTAGTTGCTCCTAGCGTAGATGATCAGCGTTGCTTTGAAGTGTTAAATGATTTTAACGAGAATGCATCAGAAATTAAGGGTGAGAACGCCATTGATTTTATAACTGATATTGACGAGGCGCCATCCGTGGATGACCTTGATGGGAACATTAACAATTTAATCGTATACGACGATGTGATGTTAGAAAATCAAAAAAACCCAGCTAGAATATTTTCCAGAGGCAGGCATAAAAACACCGACGTGATATATGTCACTCAACGATACACTCAGATTCCAAAAGTGATCAGAGATAACTGTAATATTCTTGCTGTGTTTAACGGCGTTGATACACATACGTTACGAAATATTTGGCAGACATGGTGTTCCGATATGGACTTCAATCAATTAAAAAATTTCTTTAGTAACGCTCAGTCGACCCCGCATGAATTTATAACAATAAATTTACATGATCCTCGGACACGATATCGTATCGGACTCGATCAAATATTCGGTTGAAATCATTTATTATTTCTTGTTAACTTGCAGCAGCAGAGAGGGTGATGACCACATCGTTGCGACCAAAATTGATTGAAAAATCGTAAAGTCTCCGTTTGCTAAATGGAGACTTATTTTTTTTCGGTTAAAATGAGATTTCGTAGGAAGCCTTTTTTTGCTTGAAAACGTGGTCTGTTCACCCTCTCTGCTGCTTCATTTATCGCCGCAGCGTTTTCGATAAAATCTTTAATTACGGTGCAGTACCGCTGATCATCAACTGACAGAGCAACTAAATACAGTCTATTCCATTTTAGCCACGTCATTATCATATTACGTAAGAACTGCGTTTTACCACTTCCAGATGGGCCAATGATAATCATTCTGATTTGGTACCGCTACATGATGTTTTACCGGTTCTCGCACTCTTCTTGCAGAAACATCAATTACATCCATGATATATAATAAATAATATGGATTTATATTGTGTTAAATGCAAGGGGGGTACTTCTACATGTAAATTAATGACCATCAGAATGAAAAATAATAGACCAACACTTACTAGTAGGTGTGAACAATGTGTTACCAAACAAATTTAATTTATACCCCTGACACAGTCAGGTAACGAACCACATTTTAACAAAACACAACACGTAGGTGATATTGCAGCAAAGAAAACCAAATTACCGGGGACTTCATAGGTTAAATACCCTGGAGAAAAACATCTTCCAGGATATAATTACTGCGTTTCTGCGACCAGACTTGATATTCGACTTGACAATCAAGATCAACCAGGTCAATATCCGATAAATGAAATTGATCGAGCTTGTCATATTCATGATGTAGATTATAAAAATAAAGATCTACATCATAGCCATGTTGCATATGTAAAGTTGATTCATTCGTTAAATTCCTTAAAAACAAACATATTAGATAATCTCTCGCTAATTGGTTGGTAAGACCCGCAATAAAAAAGTAACTTAGCTTTAGGTGCTGCTAATTAATTAATTACCTGTATAATGAAATTAATTTAGTATAGCCCATGAGGATACTGGAAAGGCAGAGCGGAAAATTTCTAAACTTGCTGATGCAGCAAATGTCGAAAGTTTCGTTGCCGCAGCGTGGTTAGCACGACAATCAATATGACAAATTTATCTACCACCGCCAAAACAAATTCAGTACGCACATTTTGATGTTAGCGTTCCCAATAAAGTTCCTCAGGCGGATATTTTATTTTTACCACATGATTCTGTCAAAATATGAAGACGTCAAATGACATAAAAGTATGCATTGACTGTTGTTGACGTTAGAAGTAGATACAAAGATGCAGAACCACTGTAAACTAAACATCAACTGAAGTAGCTTCTGCTTTTGAGCAAACCTAACAACAAGGATCTGGACCACAATGTGGTCTACGATGGCCCCAATTATTACAGGTTGATCCTTGCAAGGAATTTGTTGGTGCAGTATCATCGCTGATGAAGCAGCATAATAACAAAATCCGACGAGGACGTACTACAGTTCATCGTAATCAGGCGATCGTTGAGCGATTTAATCGAACACTTGCTGAGCGGTTATTGGATATCAATATGCGGAGCAAATGATTCAGGATACATGCTGAGACTTTTATAATTTTTGGCGGTTGCGACATTTCATGACATAATCGTTATTTTGTCATTGAGTAGTTTCCAATATTGTTTATTGATAAACCTCTCAGATGATATAAAAACATCTTGATCAAAATGATATTTTATCCTGGCGTCGTTTGAGAAATTATTCGATTGTCGGAGAAGTTTTCTTTCCTATCCTTGGGTAATATTCGACCAATATTCTGTATCTACTTCCCCTATAATCTGAAGAGAGCTGATAATTCCCACGAACCTCTTTTTTCCATTTTATACAAGGCCCAGCGCAGGATAAATATATCAACCCACATCGGATATAGATATCAGTTTGTCATTTTGAGGTCTCCATCATTGATGTTGAAACTATCCAAATTACTATATAATTTAATATGTTTAATAATTTTAACATCACATAAGATACATCCGCAGCAAAATGTCATTCATGTCTTTTCTTCTTAGAAACTCCTTGGCTGTTCGAGTTTTTTTCTGAAGTTACAAAATATTTTGTACTTCGAATTTTGTAATAGATTATCAATGATCTGTATTTTTTCCGCCGCTCTTTCTGCAGATCTCCATATCGCCTCGCAGGCCTATCTTTTCATTTAAATATATAATCTGTCTTTATAATTAATATAACGAACGAAAAGATTAACCTAAAAAAATGATATAAAAAACAAACTTTAAAACAGTGAATCAAATACAGAATTACAGACTTCTATAGCTGATATCTGCGATGTTATTCCTGCAAGTTTTCCAACCAATAATATTGTAGATTTTATATATTCTATATCTTTAAATTATCAGAGGCAAACATTTTCATGTTTGTTAGGAAAAGGATCCAGATTGCAATTACCCCATAAATTTATTTGAGGAAAGTAGCGAGGAAGATGTCTCTGATACAGCCTATACATATTTTTTATTCTTCGAGATTATTATTGTTTGATGAATGTTGATTCGCTTGAAAAGTCCGTCTTTTTCAAACATAAAACAGACACGATACACGCTTTTAGATGTGAATGTATGCCTGAATACGGACTTTCATGATTAATAGTCCAGCACTTCGACAAATTGATGATGATTTTGGACTGGTTGATGTAATAACAAATGTTCGGTCACTAAATTTATACCTGAGTTTAGATTAAGATATCCAGTCTTTGATAAAGATTCATTTTTTCAAATCAATTACAGGCATAAACAAGTCACATTTACAGTCGCTGACGAAATAATAAATCAAGACCAAATTATTGATTATTTTGCAAAATTATGTGATTGTGCACGATCGAATATTTCTGTATTCGAAACAAATAGCTGATATCATATTCTGTGCAAATCCACGCATGTAACTTTAGAAAAAGAGCTAACTCAGAGAGTTAAGGAAAATAATCCAGAACAGCATCTAGATTTGAAAGCTGGACTTCACAGCATATAACTGGCCAAGACGAAGTCATACAAACCAGTCAAAATAACGAGACAAAAGATGTATTTCACATGAGTAAGAATGATTACCATTATAGCATCAGCGACATATCTAATGAAGAATTTTGAAGATATGGAATTGTTATCAACTGAATTAACCGGACTACATGAGCATTTATTGGGTATTGTCTCACGCATCAGAAATGCGTATGTCTGACGAAAACCCGAGCATTATTGCAACATCTGCGAGAGGAATCCTGGAATCATTATTATTGGATTGATTGAAAGTAAATGCAACAATTGTATTTCGATTGTAAATTTAGATCGTTATGTTATAATTTATCCAATCTCCATGAAAGGCAGGTGGATAATAATCAACCGCGGTGAAGAATCAATTGATGAGGAAATAAAGAAAATCATATCAGGCGATAACAGCAATTCTGGATTATTTGAGATTATTAATAAATTACCTGAACTTAAAAGAGATCCTGATTACATCATATATCTATTAAAATATGAAAGTAAACAAAATTATATTGGAGAATTTAGCGCAAACGTATCAGATTATAAATATAAATCCATGCCAGCTCACCTATATATATATATATAAGTCTGCAGACTTTAATTACAAAGCGTACGTCGCGGAAGTCTTGGACTAAAACCGTGTTTGAGATGCGGTGTTGGAGTTAGAGGAGAAACACGGTTGTGTGTTCAATGTGTATGGTAAAAATTAGAAAAGATATTATGATAAAAAATAATCACGATAAAAATGAGAGTCATAAGAATAGCTGAAGACTATCTCGCTAGATTTTCAAACAATAATTTAGACAAATAATATTATTATATAAAATGGAAAAAGTAGGTTTAAAGACATCCCATGATCAATAATTATGAGGCAGCTCGTGATGGTATCACCAGGCACTGTCGACTAAAACGATCAATCGGTTCTTCTAATAATAATGTTTTCCCTAATGTTCTGTTTGAGTGGGGGGGGGGAATAGTACCGTTAATAGCGTCAATTGATTTTTAAAAATTCATTGATGTTAAATCCAGGAAGTATACATTTTGTTATATTTTTTTCGGTTATTTTATAATATTTAGTAAATGCTATCTTTTCAGGGTTTTTAACAGGACTAAGATGTTTAACACCATCAACATTTGTTTCTTCATAAGATTCATGAATATTTTCATCGCCACTAGCAAATACAGTTCCAACAATAATTTTAGTAATACATTAAAGGTCTGATATAACTTGATTCAAACGTTGTATTGTTTCAATGATTTGTTGTTTTGTATCATCGATGTAATAATGAGTTAGACGAGAAAAGAAACATCGCATGTCCTAAGTTATTATGAATGCTCAGACTTAGTATAGTACGAAATAAACAGTCTATTAAGATATTCCTGATCGATTGATGGATATCATAGTCAATCGAGATTGTAAAATGTATTTTGTATTTTAGGAATTCTAGTAATTTAATCAGATAACTCCACAGCGATAATAAATTTGTTTGAGGAACTCGCATATTTTTTGCTTCTGGTGGTTCTTGATATTCTGGTGGAATTTGGGCCATCCTAATCGATGATTGATACATATATACATCATAATCCATAGAAGTTATTTCATTTGAAATCTAAAAATGTTGGTTCATGAAGATAATAGCTATTTTTCATTCTCTTCCTATGCTAGATTTAATTCTGCGCTGAATTTCATCGATGGTTTGTTCGATTTGATAACTACCGGTTGGTATTGCAACACGTCTCTCTTCAGGAGATTTTATTTTCAAATTTCAGAATTTTTCACCTGCAGCCTACCGAATGATTTTGAATATTTCACCACCTATGATATACTCATAATTGTGCAAGCCCAATTTATTTTACTGAAATTGCAGCTGGAAAGTTGACGCTGTATTCAGGATTGGTCTAGCTTGCTGATATCAGCGTTATTTTTATGGAGCTGTATTAACGGTGATCTGTCGCAGAGGTTCTTGCGTCGATTACATCATCATCATCATCATCATTATTATTATTATTATTATTATTATTATTATTATTATTATTATTATTATTCTAAATCAGACGCAGTTATTGCCTCGTCATAAATCTATATCATTTCTGGGAACTTATTACCTGATATCATTTCATCACTAAGGCCTAATGATATCAACGAATATAATTTAGAGTATACTAGCGCTGCTGCATGTAATGTTATTATATAATTATGCAATTTTGCATTTATACATGTATATATTTTTTTTCTATGATGTTTAGAATACCAGTAGTTGTTGTTGCAGCTGAAACTCAAATTGCTATACTGCTGGTGCCGTCGAAAGCGATGGTGTATTTATTGATAGCAAGACGCCAGTTCCAGTGATAAAATCAGACTCCGAATACATAATTATATCAACGACATCTACACTATGCGATATTTTTGTTAATATTTTTACTTTATACACATTAACGATATTTTTCAATTCGGCTTGTCACGCACGCATTTAATTGTATTTGTAAAGTTGAACATTGATTGGGATGCTCATTATACTAAGTAGGTTGCAGTTTAGCAAGTTTATTCAAGTTCCACTACAAATGTTTCCTCATCGTTCTGATTCAGTGCTACTAATAGTATCCTGAGGATCCACTAAATGGATAACGACGCAGTTTAAATGCGATATATACTGTAAATGCTGTAACACCGAGTATTGAAAACCTATGCATTCCGGTAACTTCAGCGCGATATTTAATGGATTTATTAAGTTGTGACAATAATACTTGTCCAGACGCTACCGTATATACTTGGTTGTAGGTGATCATTTTTATGTCAGAAAGTTTATTATTAACGACTGTTGGATTTCCAAAATATTCAATGATGTTTCTGTTTGTACAAAAACTCAAAACCTAGTTTATATGAGCAGTAGTATTAGATTTAAGATTGGTTACATCACTATTGATTGCTATTGACGAGTTCGTCATTTAATAATTCAGATATTTCATCGCTAATGATTTTATTTACATTATCGTGTGATATTTTGTCAGTTGTTGGCTTTTGTTTAGAGGAAGATCGTCCATAAATACCTACCATCATACATGTTTTAAATACTTGTGTAATGCATATCATGTACAACTTTATGGGGTGGTGTGCATGATAAAGATACAGCGTCGAGTACAGCAATCTCTTCACGCCCACATACTGGTGGATCAGTTAGCGTCTGTGTTGGTAATGTCGAATACCAGACTGGAGTTTGAAGTCAGTCGACATATATTTTAACTTCTTTGGTGGTGCCAGCCCATACAATTCAAAATAAACAATTCCACGTAGATTGATCGCATATGCAACCCAATGAGTACTTGGACATGACTGTACGACATCTTATATCATGAACGATTCAATTACATATTTTCCACTGGAGTGTCAATAAATCTCATTCGTCCACCAAAACCTTCAAGTAACATCGATTTATTACTAAATATAACAGTGATTGCTCTGTAATCAGCACCATCTGGACATACACGAGCTCGAAAATGTATATCAACGACAGATTGTGTAACTAAATCGAAATGTTCCAGTGAAAAGTAATATATTGGATAAAATCTTGTAAAATCTAATTGTGATATTTGCAAACCAATATCTATATTTTGATCACGTCCCATGAACATCAATAATCGATGACACGCACGTGCTTCATAGTTTTGATTAAATACCAATACTTTATCTTCAGATGGTTCTTGATGTCCATTTATTCTCAGGGAAACATTGGAAACCCCAAAATGTATCAAATATCATTGGGTTTTGTTCTTGACTGTTTAATCGTGTAACATTCTGAAAGGCAATGAAAATATATCGCGGTGCAGAAATACCTTGCTGTGATGCCATATGTCTTGTAAATAAACCATCAACACATTGAACCCTATCTGTGGTTACCGTCAGCCATGATAATATTGATTTACCGCCCTGATCTATAAAATAAAGTACCTTTTGTTCTTCAGCAAGTTATGGAGTCATTACAGGCATCCTCAACGAAAGTTTAAATAATATTACTTTACCAGCAGCAAAAGAGTCACCATGGCGCTAGATAGCACCATCATTATCATCACCCTTTCTAACAAGTACAATTGTATGTTTGGCTCCAAAAAGTACTTTTCGGACATTTCTATTAAATATAAAAATATGTGATGGTGGAATTGCGAATGAAAAGCTTCTACGATGACTATCTAACATTAATTGACGTTTTCTAAAACCTAAATTGTAATGTGGGTTGGCTGACTGTAGCATTGAGAAAGCAACGCCGGGGACATCTATCATACCAGTTGTGGTTAAACTAAAGTATCTAGTGTTACTTGTCTAAATGTGGTCTACCATTAGGATGGTCAGAACCGTCCTTAGCAAACATCATTGTCGGACCGGCTGATCTTGTTATTAACAAGAGCAACACTGGTATCACGTCCGCATGTTGTACTGTTACCGACATCTGTCACAATTTCTACTTCTTCGTCAATAAAAGCTTCACCGGGTAAGATATATCTACTAGTATCTTTAACTTGTAATTCGATTTTTCCACCCTTATTTGGTTGTCGTGCTTCATAAGGATAATCGTGATAATAGTGATTCATCCTTTAGAACTGACGCATCCATATCGAATGCTGGATCAGATATGAGTTTAAACATTTTATTATAATTGTTATCGTCTAACACGAAGACCACTTCCCGTAAAGCTCATATTTATATTTTCTGATATTGGTAGACTTGATCTATTTACTGACAGTAGTTTGATTTGTTACTTACAGAGTAAATGATCCTGTCCAACCTTAATGCAGACTCGACAGTAACTTGATTTGTCACTTAATTATGTGCAACCCTAATCCAGACTCGACAGTTGCTTGGTTTGTCACTTAGGAAGCAAAAGATCCTGTCCAACCTTAATTCAGACTCGACAGTAGCTTGATTTGTGACTTATAGAGTAAATGATCCTGTCCAACCTTAATCCAGGCTCGACTGCTGCTTGATTTGTCACATACAGAGTAAATGATCCTGTCCAACCGCAATTCACACTCGACAGTAGCTTGATTTGTCACTTACAGAGTAAATGATCCTGTCCAACCTTAATCCAGACTGGAAAGTCGCTTGATTTGTCACTTACAGAGTAAATAATCCTGCCCAACCTTAATCCAGACTGGAGAGTAGCTTGATGTGTCACTAACAGAGTAAGTTATCCTGTCCAACCAAAATCTAGACTCGACAGTAACTTGATTTTGTCACTTACAGAGTAAATGATCCTGTCCAACCTTAATCCAGACTGGAGAGTAGCTGGATTTGTCACTAACGGAGTACGTTGTCCTGTCCAACCAAAATCTAGACTCTACTGTTGCTTGATTTTGTCACTTACAGAGCAAATGATCCTGTCCAACCTTAATGCAGACTGGACATTAACTTGATTTGTCACTTACGGTACAGTTCATTTCTTCAAAAGTAAAAGTAGATAACGTGATCTATCGTGGATAAATATATGACATATATTAATGGATTTCAAATGCTTAATATGGTAGCAAACATCTCTTTGTGTAAACAAGACAAGAGCAAACAACACGAACAAGAAAGACAACAAGGCATAGACAAAACAGCACAAACGAGAACAGTCAAAGAGCTTTTCCAGAATATTTGTAAGCACGAAACTCGATCTCAGTGTAGAAAACTCATCAATTTGATTTATAGGAATATGACTCCATAGCTTTTTTGAGTTTTAATTTATTTCTCTGTGTCATATAAACGTCTTCGACTTTGATGTGCTACATGCTCGAAGTTCTATTTAAAGTATTATATCCATTTTGAGTTTATTATCTCCAAGGGTTTCGAGAATCTTGTGAGCGTTTGGTTAACACTCTTATCACGGATAGTATCGAATATCATATGAAAGTTCGGTTGGCGCTCTGATTACTGGCATTATCAAAAATCGTGTGAGTTTGGTTAACACTCTTATCACAGGTAGTATCGAAAATCATGTGAGAGTTTGGTTAACACTCTTATCACAGGTAGTATCGAAAATTGTGTGAGAGTTTGGTTAACATTCTTATTACAGGTCATATTGAAAATCGTGTGATAGTTTGGTAACGGCTCGGAATACTGGTAGTATCTAGAATTTGCTGAAATTTTATTTTGACATCTTTATAAACCGCAGCAAGTAAATGTTGTTTGTTGTTCATTTGTGTTATATCAAATACTATAAGTGGTTCTTTTCTTACTGAAGTCCTGTGAGGTAGGAAGAGTTTTCATGGATGCATTCATAAACCTATTTTTAGTATGGCTCGTCAGATATAGCCACATGCAAAATGTTATTATCTGATTTGGAAATATATTATTATTGGACGATAATATGGAAACAATGATTTTGATTCAGTTCAAAGATTTAATTTTGTTTTTAATATTTGCTAATCGAGAGTTGTTTTTTCTTTAATTCTGATTTGGCTTCCGTATCCATTTATATCAGCATTTAGAGCATATTGTTTTTAAATTGTTCATTTCAGTTTTGTATGTGGCAGTTTATTGTACTGTTATGAATAACCATATTAAATGTTATTCCAGAAATACTTTTTTTCCTAATGTCTTTTTAAATTTTATTCATGGCTGTAAAAAATTGAAGTGATTTTCCATAGCTGGATTTTGTACGTGCAAAGGGTAAATTTCAAGATAACAAAGAATGTAAAATTGCAAGGTATCTATAAATAGATAAATCTATAAATATATGCCTAAGCTTGTGTTGACAGTAAATAATAATAGAATTATTGGTAAATATGTTTACGAGTTTCAGCCTATTTCCTACACACACACACGTGCGCGCGAGCGCGTATACACATGGATATTGTCAGGTACAATCAATAGAAGATGGCAGCTTTTCTTTATTAAACGCAATTCATTTTTAACCAGTAAATTTGAATTATTTTCTGGAAAGTATATGCGGAAATAATTGGATGAATCATTAATTAACAGGTGATCGCTATTTCAGCAGGGATAAAATCTAAATAACATCAAAGATTTTCATTTTGTTTAATCGTTTTGTCTTCGTGATGGACTCCATTTTAATCATGATTCTCTGTTAAGCTGTTGTTTGGGAATTCCTAAATTCTTCCTGGGTTATCTCTGTAGCATATTTTTATGTTTTCAATGAAATTAATCTCCACCAGTTTACACAGTCATAACTCTGGGATGGGATCAATATTTATAATACCTGACTCGAAAGACCAGAAAAAACACATATTTTAAGATCCGTGACTTTATTCCGACTTATTTTCTAACATTAAGGTTCTAATTAATATATTCACAATATTCCGGAATAGGCATATCCGAAAACAAAGACATTATTTTATTTGGCCAAGATTTATATTGTAAGGATCGTCTGAACTAGTCCAACGAATTTCAATGCACTGTCATATCCCGACTTTAGTATTGTTCTATAAAACTACATGAGCGTCTATGCTAAGACACTCATAAACTATTCGATAGCCGACTAATGAGCTCCTGTCTGTGCCCAATCATTTCACAGTAATTGATGTCCAGCTCAACACAACAATGCGCATAAGATCTGGAACACTACGTCCAACTCCTTTACCATGGCTACCGGTAGTCAGCAATATTCTTCCTCCACATCTGCGTTGCCAGGAAGAAACCATAAAAGTATTGGTTAAGGTCTTTGCCAGTGAGAAATTTCGAATGTACATGGATATCACCTCACATCCAGCAGTCAGTTTGATTTCGAGTCGCCCAGTCTGGTTAGGTTCGGTACCGGGAAATAAATTATTTGTTAAATTTTACAAAGCTTGTTGTCGTCTCTAATTTCTGTTATTTATTTAAAGAGTATAATATGATTCTGATTTCGAATTGTGTTTGAGGAGCACATATTTTCTTAGATTCAGGTTGATTAATCGGGAACTAATTGTAGCTCATTTGTCTAAATTTGCATTTTTCGCTTTCCCAACCTTTACAAATGTTCATATTTGAACAACCCAAAAAAATATATCGATTGCTTTTCTATAATATTTGGGTTTCCATAGCACATTATGGTTTTATATGTAATCTTTTTATGTAAGGTGTACTGTCGAGTGCACGGAAAGGATAAAAAAGAATGTCGAAACAACCAATACGACAAACTGTGGTAACGACATGATAATGGTTAAGACAAACTATTTGGAACGACACATTACATTTTTAAGGAACTATGTGGGTCAAACATAGAAAAATGGGTCTTTGCTACTAGTTGCGAATATGCTGTATTTATAAACATTTTATTATTTTTTTATCTGACCACTGGTTCAATGTAATTCTAAAATCCACAGAAGCTTGATAGGAGTCAGTTCACTGTGATGACATGATTGAATTTATTGGTTTTATTTGATTCTGTTTTTTGGCATGTTGTGTACCTTACTTTCAATTTTAGAGTAGTGAAAGGAAACGGTTTTCTTCGAAAGGCAGCAAAACATTAATATTTGACTGCTGTAATCGCCTTACATATCTGACAAAAAGACTGAAAACACATTTTACTGGAAATGTGATGCACACCGACACACACGCACGCTACCGACTCTACCGTTAACCCGTAGTTACTGATTCACAACTGTATCTTCGATACAGGTTTAATCGTTTTCCACAAAATATTTGGTTGTTTTCGTGTCTGAATTCAAGAGACCAATATGAATAAAATGTATTATTTATTTATTGAGACGTAATCAGAGGAAGCCACAACCAAAATTAATTTTTATGCAAAACGATCTTTACTTTTTTAATATCCCTCGCTACTTATGCTGTCCAATAGAGGTTCGTTTTCAATTCAGTAATAATAGAGATAAACATGCTTAGGTAAATCAAATTATAATCATGACAATAAGAAATAATGAATAAGATGAATTGGACTCTCGATAATTTAAAGCTGGATCTTTGATTTAGTGTCCATCATGGTTTTCAATGACCTGGTTACATTCCCATGTCGTTGAGAAGGAAAATCAATAGTTCAGGCATTACCATTGTCACCTTGTCTAGTTCAGCAACCGGTAATAGATCTCTATAATCGTTATTATCTCAATCTAATTGATATCCCGCCTTTTGTCAGTATATTTTATGGGGATATTCAGATAACAACACCGATATCATTATTGCACTTTCATTTACCCCAAGCAGACGGATTGTTTATAATAGTTTGATCATTACTATAGAATTTGTTCTTAACAACGAACATCATTACCTTGTTTCACAACTTTTTTTCTTTTAAATTTTGAGGATTGTTTATTTTATGGATGAATTCTTTTCTAACATTTTTTTACATACTACATCATTTCGCAGTATCTTTTATAATTTATCATTATTGGGTCACCATTAACTCGTTTAACCTAAAGTTTGTTGGTTTCTAAAATCACACATATTAAGACCCTTGAATTCTTTCAATTTTGACCTTGAATTTGATGCATCACGTTGCTTTGAAATTTCAATAGGAACAGTAGTTAAACAAGAAGGGAATTTTTTTAGGGAACGTTTATTGGCTGGGTCCACACCACGAGACAACATTATTTCAGTATTTCGTTCAAGTGATTAACAGTACTCCCGCTTCTTAACGTACTATGGGGAAACGTGATGATTCTGTCCCTGCCACAATCTACGAATCTATTAGAATCATCATTAATTTCCTTAAATCATGGCATTCAGTTTCCTGTCTAAAGTACAAATTGAGCTCTCTGTGGATTTAGGGTATTCATTTTAATCACATTTATTATACTTGAATCACTGCCAATTAATCATGTAAGATTTACTTCAGTTATTCAGTAGCTCTAGCTAGGTTTTGGATTTTGTTTCTTATAGAGCATGGCAAGTGGCCATTCGTTGGCAATGGAAGTATGTGTATTACAATTGGCAATTTCATATATATATATATATATATATATATATATATATATATATATATATATATATATATATATATATATATGTATGCATGTATGTATGTATGTATGTATGTGTGTGTGTGTGTGTGTGTGTGTGTGTGTGTGTGTGTGTGTGTGTGTACGCTGTATCAGTGACATACCAAGAGATGTGTAAATATACCACTCATTGTGTGAATGTTTCATTAAAAGGAAACTCAGAAAGCAAATATTTCATGAAATATTTATACAATGAGTGGTATATCATTAATACAGCGTATATGTTATGTACAATATGTTATACATATATTTAATTTATATTACATACAAATGCACATATTTACCCTTTGAACGTAGATAAGATTGAATACAGGAAACTGTGTATTGATCGAGTGAATGAACTTCTCAAATCCCTGCCGTGTGTGTCCGCTACAGAATGTAGTTCTTTTTGGCTATTCACAATCACTGCTGCATATTTATTACATGGAATGTTTCTTTTTTATAGTTTCTATGTTTATTCACAATATTAATATAAGACACACTTATGATTTAAACATGAAAGACAACGTTGAGCACTAAAAACATAAGGTTATCTTCTTGAACACTGAACGACATATCGACCCATGGAAATTAGTGTGGAGTAGAGTGTAAGCGAAGCGACGAACCAGCATGATGTAATTAAATTATTTAATATATGTACAGTTGATCTATGTCACTATTCTGCTTTAATTAACATTGCTACCGACCATAAAAGAGCTCTCTCTCTCTCTCTCTCTCTCTCTCTCTCTCTCTCTCTCTCTCTCTCTCTCTCTTTCTCTCTCTCTCTCTCTCTCTCTCTCTCTCTCTCAATCTCCCCTCTCCCCCTCCCCCTCTCCCTCTCTCTCTCTCGTTCTCTTCTCTCTCTTTCTCTCTCACTCTCTTTCTCTCTCTCTTTCTCTTTTTCTCTCTCTCTTTGTCTCTCTCTAAATTTATCTTTCTCTTCTCTTTCTCTCTCTCTTTCTCTCTCTCTCTCTTTCTCTCTCTATCTCTCTTTCTCTTTCTCTCTTATCTCTCTCTCTCTCTCTCTTTTCTCTTTCTCTTTTTTCTTTCTCTCGTCTAGTTCTCTCTTCTCATTTTTCTCTCTTTCTTTTTCTCTTCTAGTTCACTCTTTCTCTCTCTCTTTCTTTGTCTCTTTCTCTCTCTCTCTCTCCACATTTCCTTTAGCATATTTGACTGCATTTTTACCATTATTTTATTCGTCCAGAGCCATCGACTGTTTGTAGGTTTTCATCTGTATCTTGCTTGGATGGTCCAGCTATCCCTACACCCAGCCACCCATCCATACATCCATCCATCCATCGAGAGAGAGAGAGAGAGAGAGAGAGAGAGAGAGAGAGATATGGGTGGGGTCTATATGGACATTTTCATATTTTTAAATAATAATCGACTTTTATAACACTGTAATACGTTTATGAAACAACAACAATAAAGCATTACATATATTACAGTATGCGTAACCAAGAAATGTACACTATATATACACTGTAGAAAAATCCCAAGGAAAATGTACACATACCGTTAGGACGTACATATTCTTGTAGGTTGCTCTGTGTGTAAGTACAATTTCAACATTTTTATCCAGCCCAATTTCATTTTCTCTCTCACTCCAGATTTATGCGTGATTTGTTCGTTATACATGAGAGGGGAGATGGTGAATGGAAAAAGAAAATACTGCTATGTAAGTGTGATCTATATTAAATTCATTTAGAAAATGGTGATTATTCATAGTTTTTCATTCTTCAATAATCAATAATGAGTGAAAAAAAATAGTCATCGCTCTATACGCATAGATCAGACAGCACACAGTTGCAAGTATATTTATATAAGGGTATTATCACGCGATGGGCAGAACACAATTGCTTTGTACAAAAGCTTTTAAAGCCGTGTTATTTTTAATTCATATCGTGGTTATACTTGGGCGAGATAATGAACTCTATGTAAGTTATCTAAATCATTTCATAATCGTATATTGCTCTCCATTTGTTCTGAATAATAATTTACTGGCCGTACATTCAGCGGTACGTTTCGTCCAATGGATACGTTTCAAGTCATCTCAGTGTCCACCTTCTTACGCATTTTCTGCACTCTTTCCCGTTGCATATTTATTTCCGTCATGGTGTTTGCCCGAGAGTTCATGCTTGTCTTTCTTGTTTGATTATCATTAAAAAGCTGAACATCATATTCAGTTTTTCTCCAATTTCATTATAAGCCCTCCATCCAACTTATTGTTAGTTGCTGTTATGCTATTAATTTTTCTATAATATATAAATATAATAAATAAAAAGTAATTTTGTTGCCAACTTCACGACCTAATATAATTATATTAAATTAATTCTTCATATTTGAAATTTATCAACCGTGACTTTTAGGCGTTATAGTCTAAGATTCAAAATCGGGCATTGATTTGAATTCTTGCACAAGTATACGAGTATTATAAATGGTTTTCTATTCCATCTTAAGTTTATCTTAATAATGCGATTGGTTAACTGATTTTTGTTTATTTACAGAAGTTTATGTGATATTTAAAACACAAGAATTCTGGAAAAATAGGAATTTGATTGGATCATAAAACAAAATAATTTCATGTTCTTGTCCTGAACAAAATATCGACGTTCATCTACCAAAAGCTATACACGTACATACGTAACAATATCGTTATATCTCTGTTAAATTTACTTTCTCAGAATTGTGCAATATTTTTCCATATTGCATTGCTTCATACTGCACAAGACGTGTGTCTGATAACAGTATCGTCTGTTAGGAACCACTTTAGATTGTAAACGAACAATTTACCCTCATGTAGCAGATGCAGACGCCTTTGATTTTGTTTTCTAGATTTGTCCGTGAATGAACTAAACAAGCTGTTTTGGTCCATTCAAAAGTAGAGACCATAAAGATGACGTTGAGGGTGAATTCATCGAGTCAGAAAATAACCTTTCAAACAAATCAAAGACTGAACGTGAAATCCACAATGTCAATACAAACTTGGGACACAACCTATCCAAAATACCATTCTGATCATTGAAAGAGGTAATTAGAAGAAATGTTCATCACTATTTGCAAATCAAATGGTTGATACAATGTCACGTTCTCTCAAGGGTATTATATACAAGTAGCACAGAAAAGCAAATAAAGACCAAGGGTTATCCAGTCACCATCATTGACGGCCCATTTTACAAGTCACTCCAAACTTAATTCAAAACAAATGCAACTGAAGAAGGCTGGTCTTGGTATTAAAACAAGCCGAAAGCCTCTGAACCAATACATCATGACAGCGAAGAATTCTTGTTTCCGCTGGCGAAATTGGCTGCCACATCGCTGCGGCTTGGCTACTTTCTCCGTTTCACTTTCTGAGAAAATGTTTGGATTTATATAGTAGATACAAGTCATACAGGCCATGTAAATAGCTGTGGTCCCTCCAACAAAGAACATACATGTGGCAGGGCGTAAACATACGTCGTCTATAGCTGGTAATAACAATCACAATACTCATTCTAATCTTTCCTCAAATGAACCTTAATAGTCATGTCTTCTAATCAGAAATACATGTGTTCCAAACATGATCCACATAGTGAATTTGACTCTGATTTCGACTGCATTTGATATCCTCCTTACTGCACTAAATACGAAATAAATGTTATATTCCATCGGAAACATAAATTTAATTTTGCGTCATTATGAGAATTTGAATAAAAGGGATTTATATTTTCCCCACCATATGGTTAAAAAACGTCAATGACAGAACAGAAATACATGAGCAGCTGCATACAGTCCAGTCCCTCCAGTCACATGTAAATCGTTCCGAATTGACCCAGCTAATAAATCCAGAAAAGTAGAATGAAGTTGGACTATTAGAAAAGTAGAATGAAGTTGGACTGATAAATCAAAACAACAACATAAATACCTTCCCCTTCAAACCTCCCTCCTCCCAATCTTTCCATTCCAGACGAAAATAAAAAGTTGTTGATGCGTTAATTCAGAATATGACTAAATATCAGTTTTAAGTAGAACAAAACGAGTTTCCGTTTGAAGCAAAATACCGATTGCTATGTGTGTAAGAATAAGGTTACTGTGTATTGTTGAACCTGCAGCTCACTTTGGAATCGATTATCAACTCAATTACTTTGTGTCTTGCAGTGTGTTTATTTCATTAATAACCAGCCTTAGGTAGAAAACCAAACTGGGTATGAAATGAAAGATATGAACTCAATTTTGTCTGTGCTATGTTGTTTTCCTAACGTCATGCAGTATTGCTCACAAAAACGTGTTCATATTTTACAGATGCAGTAACCTGTTACTTTTGTATTTATACTTAACCGTATCTCATCTATTACACAGAGCAGTTATTGTAGTTTCAACTGTTTCACTGGGAGTCGTATAACTCTGTATGTTTTTAAGTAACCCGGATGTACCATTTGTTAATTAAATGTGAATATCACCGTATGGGTGTAAATATGAAGATTGTAGTGAAAATCATTTATACAAACATCTTGTTAACGCAATATACATTGTTCCTATATTGGTTATAACTTCTCCACATTAACCATCTCTGATGATAGATCCATATTAAAATCATACTTCGTTATAAGTGCACTACATTAATCATCTCAGGTGATAGATTAACATTTTAATTATATTTGGTTATATATTCTGTACATTAACTATATCTGGTGATATATCCATAAATTGAATCTAATATGGTTATATGTTCTGTACATTAATCATCTCTGGTGATTGATCTTTATTTGAACCTTATTTGGTTGTATAAGTTCTCTACATTAATCATCTCTGGTGATTGATTTTTATTTGAACCTTATTTGGTTGTATAAGTTCTCTACATTAATCATCTCTGGTGATATATCCATATTTAAATCATATTTAGTTATTTGTTCTATACATAATCCATAATGATAGATGCAGATATCAGTCGTATTTATTCATAATCATTCTGTTATTGTCATTGATGGATTTTATACAAACGCGTATGGTGTCAGATGCATTCAGCGTTCAGTCACGTTAAAAAATGGCATCTCATTCATGAACGTTTGCTAAGTGCCTTCACTAAATCCAATCACAAGTGAGCGTCCTCCTGATAATGACTTCTAATTTTAGTGTTTCGAAGGCGAACTCGTTAACATTGAACGTAATTCGCCAGTGGTTTCCGTGCCAAAAACGTTTGGGGTTCAGCCAGCTAACTTTGTCAAGATAACTCTTAACGCACAAACAATCTAAGGCAGAGAGTGCAACCTCTTCAGCAGACTTTAAAGTCTCGTGCACAGGTAAGTCTTCTGTCATCAAAGATGTTTTTAATGCTGGTCAGTCTCAAACCCATGCCACATCGTTATATCATTTCGTACAATAGGCTATATATCGGGAAAAAACTAGAACATATGCTTAAAATGCCATTCCATTCCATCTAAAAGTTCATGCTAAAATATGGAATAATATATTAACTGATCCCATTAAGAATGCTCAATTTAGCTGGAGTTTTTAAGTTGGATTGGACATTAATCACAGATTAATGAACAACGCAGCAATTCAGACACGCAAGACCTATTATTGTCAATGGTACAGCTCTTAAATTCATCCAACTAATTTTCCACCATTTGAGCTTGGGTCTGTTTATGTCACGCCGATCCAAATGAACAGGCGCCACAAAACATATAAATCAGTACATTGAAGCTGAATTAATTTTAAATATGATACCATCATATTAATTGAGACACTAACGTGCGACTGTAATTGTAATGCAGCCACTAATGGTTCTACATTTTATTTCAATCAAGCAGACACTTCTTGAGGTAAAGTTAATTTCTAAAGCAGGAATACACAACTATTTACATTCTGTAGCGAATAATTTCAACGCATGGATTACCTATATGCCAGCCCAAATAAGATGCAAATGCGAGACATGTTTTTAAATCAGAACATTATGTACCCAAACCCACGTCACTTCCTGAATTACGTTTTTAGGTTTTTAGACCTTTTAAAATCGTAGGAAAATGGTGTATACAACTTTAAAACTAAACTTTTGTAGCTTCGAGGGAAATGTGTAAAGCTGTTGCTAAACTACGACTGTAAATCATAAAACCAGAGTTTTGCATTTTACAGTGAGAGAAATGTGTTAATATTAACTTAGGTGTTCAGAGAAGCATTATTCATTTTGTTACGGTATTATGTATGAACAAATTCGTTCGTGTAGTTCAGGTTTCTACTTAAAGGATATGGATTTTAAATAAGTGCACTAATTTACCATTTCAGCGATAATGATTGCGCAATATTTATTAAAAGATTCAGCTAATAAATATTTCATAAACGAACTATGTATTCACATTGTCTGGCTGTTATTTTCACACAAAGCAGCTGATGCTACTAAAATTATAATATGAGGATTATTTGGCATAGTAAAAGGCGACTCAAAATATATCAATAATTCAAATTGTTTTATGTCTCGAGATTCTCAAGGTCTGGAGAGTGTTTTGCTGAATGGTCTTTGATTTAAAACGTTTACAAAGAAGTCAATATTTTGCTAAACCTCCCCCCGACTAACAATTCTAAGATCAGTGGGTAGAGTAATTTACTATTTTGAGAATATTGCGAATTCATTGAAATATATTCATGATTAAATCTTTGTGGCACATCAGGACATTCGGAACTATTGGAATTATGATAGCAAAGTATGCTATTAAGCACAACACATGCTTTCATTCTTTAAAAAAGATATACTTTATCCGAATGGCTGGAATATTGGTCTCAAGGCTTCAAGCGATTTAGACACTTTTAAGTTTGTCACAGAATGTTGGGGTTTCGAGCCCTGGTAGTAAACTGTCAGTTATATATGTTTACCGGTAATCCAGATTTGCATAAGATAGTTTTCTATTTTACTACCGGTATTTTGATCTTACAAGCAAAACAATGCTACAAATTACAAACCTTCTTATCTCTGTGAATTTAATCATTTTGTTCCGCAGTATCCGGTTGTTTAGTACTCTGCCGTATGTGCTACGTGTTTGAAACGTGTGTGCATTTGCATAATAATCATATCTGATAACATATGATCCAATACTGATTAATTTATATATTTGTTACATTTGTACAAACGTATTAGTTGGTGAAGTGTAATATCTTAGTTTTGTTCATGTATCATGTGTTCTTAATTGTCCAAAATCTTTACTGAGGAACACTGTGATACCCTCCCTCTACCTGCCTCTCCGTTACTACATCTTCAAATTCGCTGTATGGAACTATCATCATCATCATCATCATCATCATCATCATCATCATCATCATCATCATCATCATCATCGTCATCATCGGTCTCTTAAACTAGTGTGGTCGTTGAGTTACTGTGCTGCTGAACATCTGACCAGTTCCTTTTACTTGTCTCCATCATTTACCAATGTCTGTTTCTCCGCAAAACGTTTCCTGGTCTATTCTGTGATGTTGTTAGTCCACGTTTCGTCTGTCTACCTCTCCTTCTGCCACCTTGGACGCTGCCATGCAGTACTGTCGGGGATAGACTAGTAACATAGCCATACCGTTTTAGCTTTCTCATTTTGACAGTGGCGAGGAGGTCTTCATATTGGTCTACTTTGTACCTGATGGTGTTACGCACTTCTTCATTTGTAATGTGGTCCATGTAAGAGATGCGAAAAAGATGGTTCTGTAGCATCTCAGTGTATGTGCCTGGATTTGTCGTTGTAATTCTGCTGTCAGGGTCCAGGCCAAACATGAATACAAAACTATTGAGACGACTAGTGCTCTCAATATTCTGATTTTAGTTTTCAGACAGATATTATTGTCTCTCCAGATGGGTTTGAGCTTTGACATAGCTGCCATTGTTTGTGCTGCTCTTGACAAAAATCTTTGCTATTGATCCCGTATCGGTGATTTTGGAACCTAGATATTTGAACGGGTCCACTGTTTACAGTTACTTTCCTCTGATTTTAATCTTGGCTGAGATTTGCTTGCCATTTTTTTCACCAGCTTTGTCTTCTCGGCGCTTATCTACATGTTTCATCTGGCAGATGTTTCATCCAGGTTCTTCACTAAGTTGGCAAGCTCATCTTCACTTCCTGCCAGCCCATCAATGTCGTCAGCAAAGCGGAGGTTGGTAATCTTTCGCATTCTGAAGCTGACTGTCCCACAGTGGTTTTACAGGACTTCGCTCATGATGCGCTCAAAGTAGATGTTGAAAAGAAAGCGTGGGTGACAGGAGACTGCCTTGACGTACTCCAACTGTTTTCTTGAGCCAGTCCCCAACCGAACCTTGAGCAATTATTGCACTGGTAGCCTTGGCGTACAGCTGTGTGATGGTATTGGTCAACTGTCGACCCATGTTGTACTTCTTTGTTGTGGTCCACAATGCCTCATGCCATCTTCTGTCAAAAGCGTTTTGGAAATCTATGAACACATGCTAGATGTTGCGAGTATATTTTGCGCAGAACGCTGAGATTGAATATTTGTTCTGTTGTGCTTCTTCCACTCCGGAACTCTGCCTGTTCTGCAACGATTATTTCTTCAGCTTGTATTTTCAGTCTGTTCAAGATGATTTTCAGCATCACCTTACTAGCATGGCTGATCAAACGGATAGTTCAGGAAATTTCGCTTAGCAGGAGATTGCCTTTTGGGGGGGGGAGTGTTATAATCAGTGACTGGGTCCACTGCCTTGGCCATTCACCTGTCTGCGAGATCTTGTTGCAGGTTTTTGTTAATAGCTCTATCACTGATCCCCCCATGCCATTCTTGATAAGTTAAGCAGGGATGTTATCTACTCAGTTGCCTTCCATTCTTCAATGCTCTTATTGCTGACTCTACCTCTTCTTTGAGAATGAGCAAATCATCATAATTTGTGGAGTTTGGAACTTCAAGCACATATGGGTCTACTGAGGACGTATGGTTGTAGAGTTATTTTTTTTACAATACTCAGTCCATCTTTCAGCAATGTCACTTGCTTCTGTAAGGCATTGTACATTTTCGTCATGAATGGTACTGACTCTTGGCTGCTTCTGTCTGGTGAGGTCTTTCACAATTTGAAATGCCATTTTGCTGTTATTCTTTATCGCGTAATCACGTTATGCACGGTAAGTTATACAGATAATATTACCGGTATAATAATTTCAAAACAACAAGTTCAGAAGTAAATCTAACCTTGCTTGATAAAGATCCTACTGTACTAAACATTTCTTAAGAATGTAGCCTTATATTACTAATATAAATCCTACCATAGGTCGTAAACAAGAATATAAACGTGAGCATTATTCTACATAAACCAGAGCTATAAATCATGCAGACATTGAATTGGTAGTACAATAATGTTATCGTATATACGAGAAATTATTTAAAACTACATACCTCTTTAGCTGAAGATGTACGAATCCTTAAACAGTAGATTGCCGACTGACAAAACTTTTCATAATGTAAAATCTTTACATAGTATAGTTTGTGCATAGAAGGCATTCGGTTCGTCTCATCAAAAGCACTTTGCACGTGCGGTATAGGATGAACCGAACTCGTTATTTGGAAATACGACCCAATCTATATTAATCTGCCGCGGGAATCATTGTACGCCAAAAATGAAAATCTAGTACAGGAATTTAATTAAAAAAAATAAAAAGGGTTTTTACAATTCCGTGACACCAACCTTTTTTTTCCTTTCCTAAAGTTTTTTTCCTGATATTCTTGTTTATTGATCGGTACTCCATTGCCCCTGTTTTGTATTTCGTATTTTCAGGTCTCTTCGGGCATCAAATTGATTCAGAAGCTCTTCTGAAAATATGGCCGCCATGGCTTAACTGCTCGAGATAGGCTCTTCCGATTTTGTGCTATATTTATGATATTTGTGCTTGTTCTCTATCATCGTCTACATTATTGCGTTTCATCATGCATTGGCTGTTCCGTTCGTATGTGTTAATTCATCTCCTTGTTTTGGAAACGAGAAAAATTAGAATTTTTCTCAGCTGTTTTGTCCCAATGTTAAGACGGCATTTGTTTTTAATAAACCGCCGTCACGTGACCGCTTACAATACGACGGACCCTCATTAATTGGATTAAATGACCACATCTTGGTTCCAGATACTACATTGTGCTCTAGACTAAACGAACTGGTAATACAGTTATCATTTCTTAAATGTAAACGGAAGCGAAAAAAGAAACGTTCTTTCAAAGCTGGCCGGCGTAGAACAGGAAGAATTCCAGTTATCTCCCTTTAACCCGTAACGGATAAACAACTTAAAAATGCTGTCGTTAATTTTAATAACCTGGTTCAAATTCCTCTTAAATCGTCAACCTTTATGTCAACTGTCCCAGGGATACCACTACGTATTGCATTATTCAACACTCAATCATTAGGATCACCGGAAAAGCGCACAGAAATTGTTAATTGTATCAACGACCAGAATATTGACGTCTTCTTCCTGACTGAAACTTGGTTACATTCCGCAGGTGATGAATGTAAGTGTGCGGATTTAACACCCAGCGATTACTCCTTCAAGTCGTTCCCCCGCAACTCTCGCGGAGGTGGAATTGCTGTAATTACAAAGAATGATCAAATGCCTTAAGTACAACACAACCTTCAATTTCTGCCACACATCGTTTGAACTAGTCCAAACAACGCTCACACTGGAACAAAGGTCAGTCCATTTTTTCTGTTTCTACCGTACTCCTCCTAGTAGAAAAAAAAACAAGCTGACTGAATCTCTCTTTTTGGAGCAGTTTCCAAATCTTCTAGAGTATGGAAATTCGATAGGTGGCAACCTAAGTATTCTTGGATATTTCAACTTTCACTTTGACTGTCCTGGTCAACCATACATGTACAAACTCCTAGATTCTATTCATGTTTTCAATCTTAAACAGTCAGTTAACCAACCTACCCATAAACTTGGTCACATTTTAGACTGGTTTCTTTATAGACCTGATGATAATATTCTGCAATCCACCCTTGTATCCCACGAACTTGCATCTGATCACCTCTGAATTGTATGCCATCTCGATGTATCAGTCCCTAACCCTCCACCTCTATTTGCTACTAAGAGAAACCTCCGTATGATAAATAGAACCAAATTCATGCGTGACATCTAAGAAAACCTAACAACTTTCTAGCATCCAACAGCGGAACAACTTGATAACTGCCTGCGTTCATTGCTTGAAAAACATGCCCTAGCCACCAAATACAAAGTATCAATAAAAAGTGTTCTCCATGGTATAGCAGTATTTGGGACCAGCTTAGCATTTCTAAAAGACATCGCCGAAAGGCAAAGAGGCTTTAGCTTTCCACCAAACTCACTATTCATAAACAAATCTATGAAGCCGCTAAGAAGCACGTAACAAACATAGTCCATTTAGCCAAATCATCCCACTACAGTACTAAGATCACGGAGAGTTCCAGCTGCAAAGAGCTGTTCGAGATAACTAACAAACTAATGTCAAGGAACAAATGTACACCACTTCCAACAACCTTCTCTCCACTAGACCTACCAAACCAATTTGCGAATTTCTTCGATGACAAAGTAAAAACCATTAGAGATTCGCTTGACAGCACAATTTCAACTGATTCATCACCATACAGTTATGATGCAGAATTTCAGCGACAACCGTTAGGAGCATTTGAACCTGTTTCTATTGATTTAGTACGGACAATCGCGAAGAAAAGTGCACCAAAGTCTTGTGAACTTGATCCAATTCTGACATCACTGCTGCTTGAATGCTTAGAACCAATATTGCCTTCACTAACTGATGTTATTAATATCTCTCTCTCATCAGGGGAATTCCCATCATTTTTCAAAACTGCCATCGTAAAGCCACTGGTGAAGAAACCAGCACTGGACCATAACAATTTAAAGAACTACCGTCCAGTTTCTAATATCCCATTCATATAAAAAATCTTAGAAATGGTTGTTCTAACTCAACTTGTATCTCATTTGAATTCAAACAGTCTTTTAAGCAATGTACAGTCTGCATATCGCCCTTGCCACACTACGGAAACTACTCTTCTGAAAGTATTTAGTGACATTCTCTCTGCTCTGGATAGTGGAAAGATTACAGTCCTCATTCTCCTGGATTTATCTGCAGCATTTGACACAATAGACAATGATATATTACTTCACTATCTCCAGCATATATTTGGCATTCAGAATATAGCCTTACAGTGGTTCAAGTCCCACTTAGTCAACAGGACACAAATTATATCTGCAAATGGAATACACTCCAGCCCAGTTGACGTATGTTGTGGTGTTGCACAGGGATCTGTTCTTGGACTTGTTCTCTTCATTCTATATATTCAGCTGCTCTCAAGTGTCAGATTATCACCCTTTGTCGCACCAATTATATGTTGATGACACCCAAATATACAAGTCTAGCCACCCAACTGAAGTTAATGCTACCATCCATGGAGTAGAGAGGTGCATTTCGGATGTGAAATCACGGATGACATGTATAAGCTGCAGATGACTGATGATAAAACTGAGGCTATTCTGATCACAACACAAAGACTTTCTCATTCACATCCTTTACCTAAGACAATATATATAAGCAACACCAACTTTAAATTCTCACAGTCAGTACGGAATCTAGGCGTTACTCTAGACAGTACTCTCACATTGCACCAACATGTATTGAACATATGCAAGGCTGCATATGTTGAATTGAGACGCATCAGTTCCATTCGTAAATATCTTTCAGTTGATGCCACTAAAACACTTGTGTGTTCATTAGTACTTTCAAGACTGGACTATTGTAACTCAATTCTGTCTGGTTCATCACAATATTTACTCCAGAAACTTCAAAAAGTTCAAAACACAGCTGCACGGATCATCTTTAGAGTACCTCGATCAGAGCATACCTCACCACTGGTCTGTACCCTACACTGGCTGTCAATTCGATACAAAATCAAACACAAAATTTGTTCTCTATGCTATGTCTTAATGACAGACTCCAGTCCAACATACCTATCCAGCCTCATCCATATGTATACACGAGCTAGATCCTTACGCTCTTCTTCTGATAATCGTATGCTCATTGTTCCCAAGGTGAAAACAAAGTCATATGGACAACGTTCGTTTGCACACCAGGGCTTGGCGACGTGGATCGAATTGCCCATATAAATTAGACACAAAGACACAGTGGTCCCTTTTAAGAGTGCTCTTAAGACTCACCTGTTTCGACTGCAGGGACAAACATAGCGACCTAATCATGTTTTGTATCTTATATGTTTTCAGCATATTTTTATGTTTTCCAATTTCATTGTTTTTGTCATTTGTTGTTCTGTTCTGTAGTCATATCATTATTGATGGTGTAAAGCGCTGAGAGCTTCGAAAGATTAGGCGCTATACAAAGTCCTCATTAATATTATTATTATTATTATTATTATTATTATTATTATTATTATTATTATTATTATTATTCTGCGATGGAGGCCAATGATGTCCTTAGCATCTTTTGTCACGACTGTGTTGAAAGTTTCTGTCATCACTTCAACATAAACATCGATCACAAAGATTAGAGAAAAGTTTGCTCCAATTGTGAAATGACTTGCAAATGTCCTTCAGTTTTTCAAGGTTGAAATGACTTGCAAATGTCCTTCAGTTTTTCAAGGTTGAAGTTGAGACTGATTTTATTTGGCTTGTTACGTTTCTTCAGCCTCACTCAGAAGTTTATAATGACGAGGTCATTATCACTTCCAACATCAGCACCTGGGAACTATTCTTGTTTTTGCTATATTGATGCCATATTGGTAACGGTTTGCTGTTGATCTGGTTTTGATGGGTTCCATTTGGTGCGTGCCATATCCAAACACGTTCTGCTCCATTCTGTCTGTCTGTATATCTACTATTAGTAAGATATTTCAGCACAAACAAAACATACTTTTTCACAACACATGGAATCTGCTTTAATATATATCTTGTAATTAGCAATAGTAACTATATTCAATCATTTTGCATATATTCATTGTTTTCCATTCTGTCTGTCTGTATGGCTACTATTAGTAAGATATTTCAGCACAAACAAAACATACTTTTTCACTACACATGGAATCTCCTTTAATATATATCTTGTAATTAGCAATAGTAACTATATTCAATCATTTTGCATATATTCATTGTTTTCCATTCTGTCTGTCTGTATGGCTACTATTAGTAAGATATTTCAGCACAAACACAATATACTTTTTCACAACACATGGAATCTGCTTTAATATATATCTTGTAATTAGCAATAGTAACTGTATTCAATCATTTTGCATATATTCATTGTTTTCCATTCTGTCTGTCTGTATGGCTACTATTAGTAAGATATTTCAGCACAAACAAAATATACTTTTTCACTACACATGGAATCTGCTTTAATATATATCTTGTAATTAGCAATCGTGTTTCTGTTCAATCATTTTGAATTTTTACCCATTGTTTTCCATTTTTAAAACACCGCTAAATATATATTTCAGATAAGCAATGTCACTACGATTCTAAAAGCATCATGGATTAGGCAATGCAAATCGCATGCAATCAAAAGTCATACCAGCTAAAACGTTTTATAATGCTATAGTGAAAGAACAGCATGTCATGATATAATGAAAATCACAGGTCCTATGAAATCGGAGAAATAAACCCTGACTCAGTCCTGTAAGTATTATAAATTTCAACCAAAAATACTTCAATCCTGATTTGTACGCTTTGTGCGCGTTGTTACTGATTGTTACAGTCCGCATATCGATATTGACCAAATCTAAAATATAGGACATTGAATAATACAAATTCAGATGGTTCCTGCTGATCCGGTTGTGTTCATTCTTCAAGTTTTATTTTTTTTTATTTCGCGAGAAGTTCATCATATGTGACATCTTTAGCTGTGAAGAAACAAATTCTGCGTCGTGACTGTAAAATTAAATTTTTAGAAAGAATTAATCTACATTCCATTGTTTCCAAAAAGGAGTCTAGCTCCTTTTCATAGTACCGACTCGCATAAACAGGCGCGGTGGGAGGGCATACATTGCACGCGAGTATAAAATAATTCTAGATAATTTCCATAACTTGGTCAGGACCACATAAATTGTGTCGATCGATTGGACTATGAATATCACTAACAATAGCCATATATCTGCAAATAACATGATCTTGTGTACTTTGTGGCTGACTTGCCACCCACTAACTTATGCAAAACGGTTCAGCAACTCGTCTAACTAATGTAGGAGGGAGAAGGATAGTTTCATGCTTACTAATAATACGCAAGTCACATTCAGGTTAGGTCTCTGATGGACTAGTCATCATTCATACTTTTTTACATTTATTCCAGTGTTTGTTAGTGCTTTTGTAGTAGATTGCAAAATAATGCGTATCAAATCAATGCCATAGGTAATGTGTGGCCAACTGAACTTGGTAATATTTACAATAAATATTATTCTTCTTGACAACTGAGACGGGGGCCTCGAGTGCCAAGTGGTCTAAAGCGCTTTCTGTTACAGATCACTACCGGCGTCTCACCTCTGTCTGCATGGGTTCGAGTCTCAGATTCGGCTAATGAAGTTATGTGAAAAAGCTTGCCAGTAGCTTCTCGTGGGTCGGTGGTTCTTCCCGGGGGTTTTCCCGGGTTCTTCCTCCACCAATAATACTGGCCGCCATGTATAGCCTATCGTGTGCTGAAAAATGGCGTTAAACCCTAAAAAACAAACACAAGAACAATAAAGACTAGGACAGTCTTGAAACATTATGTGTTTATATTACCGAGAAAGTCTGAAGTCGCTTTCGGTTTTTGTGTTGATTTCCATAATGACACAAGCCTCAACAATTCCTCAAAGATGTTCTCTATCATAATTTGGTGAGATTTTGTTGTTCGTCCGTCGATTCGGCTAGAACATTTCTAGCCATCCGAGGGGGGGGGGGGGGGGCTGGTTCTGTTCTGTGCGTGCGCAGGTGGCGGATGAGGCCAACCCTTACACGGAGGGTTGATGACAAGTGCTGTTCTTGCTGTAGTTCGCCATAAAAAGGTCTCTTAGGCAGCCAGTGGTCTGGCAAGCATATAACATGTCCCTCCCAGCGTAGCTGGCACTGCATCTGGATGGTATGGATGCTGAGATCTGATTTGGCAAGTACCTAAGTGTCTGGAATCTTGTCATGCCACTTGATGTTCAGGATTTTCCTGATACTTGTGGTGTGAAAGTGGTTCAACTTCCTGGCGTTGCATTGGTACACCTTCCACGTTTCGCATGAGTAATGCAGTGAGGGAATCACAACTGTCCTTTAGACCTTTAGTTTGGTCTGGATGCTGATGCCTATTATATTCCAGAAGTTGGCATACAATATGCCTAAAGTTTGGCTGGCTCTGGCTATGTGAATTATTGACAATTTTAACTGGTCATATACCTGAATTCTATCAGTATTAGTGAAAGTTCGATTAGGTCTCACCCATGGAAAATATTTGTGGATTTGCATTATTTTAGCCATGGGAGTTGTTCTTGTGAGAGAAAATACTCCCGGCGTGCCGTCCCTGTGAACGACTATCGCACACTGCGAATCGCTGGGCATAGTCTCGTAGCAGACGCAGAAGCGGTCCTTTATATCTTGGGCCCAGGCGTTCAGACGCAGTCTCTACAGGCGTTTTGGTGAAAGGTCCTCAATCACATGCACGTCTACGCTGTTCAAAACCACACGAATCTGCTCTTAATCCATAATGCTATAGTAAAATGTGCCGTCCACGTTATATTTCAAGCAACTGTTAAAGAGGAGTGCTCAAGACAATACAATCTTCAGCAATTAATGTTTTAATAATCAGTCCTATTCAGGGTTTTGAACAAATATATTAAACTGAAGGCGGCCTTAGGACTCTTTGAGATAATGAAAATCTGTTTGAGACAACGTCATCTTTTGCTGGTCTAAGCACACATTATCACTGTTGAAGTTTTTGCGTTCATATTATTTTGGACAACCAGTTTTCGCTCACAGCGATATGTTCAAACGCTGATGCATTGACCCGGCCGGGCTCACTGTGCCTGTTTACGATTAAGGGGCAAATGACCCCCAACATCAACACTTAATTCAATTATTCTGAAGAAGCACATTAACAGAGTTAAACTAAGCATGCCTTGTCAAATAAACGTGAATACATTTCATACATTAATTACGATAAAGTTCATCCGATAATTACATTTGTTATGCTTTTTCTTTAACATTTAGATGACGTTGTTCTTGTGTTATTGTTTAAATCATGGTTTCTTTGTGATACTGAATTGTGTTGTACATATATTGTGATGATATAATTTAAAAGACAATTTTCATTTTAAAGTTAAATTGCTATGAATAATTTTCATGTATTTTACTGTGAAACACGTATAAGCTCCAAAATCAGAATTCCATTGGCTTAATTTATACCACTTTATTGGTTCTTATTTGATTACGGTAAACATATTCAGGCTGTTTGAAGCAGCACTACTAGCATGTTTGACTACAGTTGGGAATACGAGTACAATACCATGCCTAATTAATCCATTTTTACTTCCTGTGGCAACAGTCTCTTTCCAACACATATATACATTAATTTACAGTTTTCACAACTATATCAGATGGGAATCAAGATGCTAAACAGCAGAATGAATACTAAATATTCAGAAAACGATAAAGATGTGATCGAAATTGATTTAATCAAGCCATCATAGGTCGAGTACCGTCACTTGCAATGCTGAAGATGGGCATAGTGATCACGGTGGTGCTCCACAGTTTCGCATTTCGCATAGTGTCATATTTTGAAAGAAACATAATTCCCCGTTTTCATTACAGATTACACTGGTTATTTCAAAAGACCTTATATATCTTAGGTATTGTTCAAAGAACTTTGAATTCCCTTTATTTTGGTGTATGATTGGACGGAAGAACTTTGAATTCCATTTATTTTGGTGTATGATTTAACGGAAGAACTTTGAATTCCCTTTATTTTGGTGTATGATTTGACGAAATAACTGTGAATTCCCTTTATTTTGATGTATGATTTGACGGGTATAGTGTAAGTCACAGAATAAACAACCTGGCCTTATTTCAAATGTTCATCGTTGAAGAAAAAAAATAATTTTTTTTCTGGACTTCAGAGGTAAATTGTAAATAAAAGTCAAACACGTTTTTAAAACATGTTATATTATTGGTAATTCATGCATTACACTTTGAGTGCTGTTCATTCTGGCAAAATTCATTGTTCATACTTTAAAATAACTGCTAAACATATTGTAAATTTTACTAATAAAGGTTGATTTGTTTTTGTTCACAAGGGGGCATTTTGGTTAGCTGTTTACGTAGATCGTGTACAATTTTGGCAAGGACAAACTCCAAAGAAATTTAAGCCAGAATGAAAAGTGACATAGAGATATACCAACATTCACTCCATTGAAATTTAAGCCAGAATGTATGAAAAGTGACATAGAGATATTATACCAACATTCTCTCCATTGAAATTTAAGCCAGAATGTATGAAAAGTGACATAGAGATATACCAACATTCTCTCCATTGAAATTTAAGCCAGAATGTATGAAAAGTGACATAGAGATATACCAACAATCTCTCCATTGCGCATGATGTAAATGCAAACAATTTCACCTTACACCTGACACTCTCTCAGAAGTTAACAATATCTGCTGAGCGCGAACCTCAAATTCATGAAACAGTCAGTTATGAGTATATATGATATATGAGACACCTTTTATTCGATATGGAATGCTAACGCTCCTTTTTCTTGAAAAAAAGAAATCGAACATTAGAACGGCCCAGTTGCAAAAGCATCTTAAGCAAAAGGCAAACAAACCAGAAAACAAATAAACGCGATCTGATGTTCAATTCAATTCTATTTAACACATTTTGACACGATTGATCTGTGTTATTCATTTAAGTTACTTACATCTAAATATTACTTCAATAATGGTAATAACATTTGATTTTCCTTTCAATCCTGGACTTGGAAAAATAAGTATATTTGAAAAAAAATCAGACAATTAGAAATAGCTGTCATCTCCGTTTACTTAAATTAATACTTTAATTGATTTTCCTTGGACATGGGTGCTGAAAATTTTAATTTTATTTGGCACATCTGACATATCTCACAATCTAATATTTAAAGATCTTGATTGTGAACATTTAAAGTTGCTTTCTGTTTGTTTTCTGTGAAGTTCGATTTTGATCTGTCAATAGAAAAGTTAATTTCGGATTATAAATGAAATGCAAACGATATAATTGATTGTTTCGATATGAAATTAATTTGCTGTCACTATTGGGTTGACATGACAGCCAAGGTTGGTTCACAACAATCTTATGTTTGATTCAAGTAATCATGGTTATTTTTATTTTCGCAATGAGTTTAAATTCAGGAAACGTGAGAGAGAGGATCATGACTCTTGGTCATTGCATGGTTTTGCGTTTGTACTGTTTTGCATGGTCATATTTACATTTTGTCTTCACGATTCAACTAAGTTCGTATGCTTTCTTGACATGGAAATAAGCACAGGACGGTTGATGATGCTTTGAGCATCGTATTTTTAATACGTATGAGACATAGAAAATTAATTATCAGTAGTCATTTTCTTGCACGGTATATGTTTCTTCTAATTGCTTTAGAGCTTACGTGGAAGCTTGCACGCGTAACTTTGAAGTATACGTTTAATTGTGAGACAGACGACGGTTGGTTGTTCAGACAATAACCAACTTCCCTACATTATGCAAACCTTAGGGTCACAATGTTACCAAAGCCATTGTTTTTAAGTACAGCATACCTTTTTGACTTTTATCTTGCGGGAGACTCCATTAAGTGTATGAAACTGGTAATGTGGTTGGAAAATCAAATTTGCAGAATGAGAATCCAAAAAGAGTTCAAATTTGTTCAAGTGAGAGTCAACTGAGATACGATCGCACATCCCGTTGACATATTCTTTATGTCCATTCTAGATGATTTGTGCGATACCTTTGAGCTACACTTCGGATGTATCTTTCATGCCTTTTTTCAAACAGTGCAAAGCACCAATGGCTTTGCTAATGCAAAATAGAAATATATTTTGTAGAAATGGACCTTTTTATAGCTATATTGTATTGCGGTTATAATCTTTCTCTTAACTATAGTGGTAATCTTAGCAAAAAGTCATCAAATAGTAACTATATTTGACATGAAAAGATTTGGTGTTCTTCCTGAATGCACCGAACGTATCTCGCTTCATTAGCAAAGATATAATTTGATTATGCTACACAACACTTTTTAGGCGCATTAAGCTCTGATTGCCTATCGTCCCAATAATATTTTATCATGTCAAATGTTGTAAGTTTGGATAACAAATAGTTCCAATGATTATATTTTGAAGATAATGCTATTGTAAGTAGAAAGAGGTTCTAGTTTCTGACTTGCAAAAATCAAAGACAAGTTTTCAATAATTCCTTATACTTTGAGATCGTAACTAGAATTTTTTATTATAATTATTTGGTATACTAGAAATTGTAATTAGCATTGCTGCTGTAATTATTCGATATACATTGACATGGCAACAATCATTGCTTTTAAAGACAGGTTTTCATTTGTTTGATATTCGTTGACATCGTAAGTAGTATTGAATTCCAAGTTATGTTTGGAATTATTCATTTGCTATGTTAATTTCAAAAAGCAAATATTCACATATTACATTAACATTGACATCGTAACTTGCATATACTTCGAAGACAATGGAAGAAATTAAATTGCTTAAAATGTCACATATTCAAGCTAGATCTATTATCCCCTGGAAACAATGTACAATTCTTATATTATTCCAATTTTTGACTAATCTGACTACATTTGGGACATTTGTACAATGCATGATAAAGACATCCCAGAAAAAATTAATGTTGAGGCGATCAGAATAATAACTAGTACAACCAAAATGGCATCTCTTTCACACTTGTATAATGATTCTAGCTAACAAAGCCTAAACTCTCGCCGTTACAAACATAAACTGATTCCATTATTTAAAATTTACCACGGACTAGCTCCTGCATATCCTCAAGCCTTAATTCGACCGTTATTTACAAAATAGGAGCCTATTCAATTCGATCTTCGAACTTTCTTCGGCCCTTAGTGTGCTGACTGACCTTGTTCTACAATTCTTTCCTACCTTCTGCAATTCGAAAATGGAACATGCTACCAGTTGAAGTGGAAAACAACCCTTCAATACATCATTTTAAAGCCTATCAAATCGCGATAAAGAAACCACTCCGTATTGGTACTACGCTAGTGATAGAATGTAATAGATCATTCATGCTAGGCTAAGAATAAATTGAAGTAATTCAAATTATGATTTATATACGAATCATGTATATAAAAATAAGTATTGCTCTTGCGGTGAATTTGAAAATGCAAAACACTTTTTCTAGATTGTCTCAAATATTCAATTCTTAGAGATCAAATCCTATACAAACTCCCCTCCGCTCTTACGACCGAAACAATATTATTTGGCAACCATTTGTGAAGCAAACAACAAAAAATATTTCTAGCTGTGCAAAAGTATAATAGGATGACAATGAGATTAATTAATTGACTGAACTCACAACTATTTGAAATGCACTTAATTAGGTTTTATTATGTTTTCATATAATGTTAATCTCTTAGAAACCAAATATATTTTATGACGTAAATAGATAATTATACAATGGGTAGCGATTTAATATTGAATTAATGAAGCGAATTGAATGATGTCTAGCTTTTTTCTAATACTACGCTTGCGTATGACACATGTGTAATGGGCCTAGCGTTCATCGTTGTTGTTTTCTACTCATTGGGGGATGTAAAATATACCATAAGCATCGGTGGCAAAAGTTGTTGAGTGTTGAAATGTAGGAATGACTGCAACTGCGCTTCTTTAACGTCTAATGAGCGATCGGGGGGTTGCACCTTATTAATATTGTGTAACACGTAAGTAAAGTGTCTTATAAAATTACATGGAAACTTGGAACCAAAGGTAGGCTGCAGAATTGAAAATTGTAGAAACAAATTCTAGATCAGTATCACGTGACTGCTTATATCCAGTCAGATTGCAATTAAAATTATATAAACCAAATTCCATTTTTGCGATTCATGTGGGTAAAATGAATTACTGAGTATACGGCTAGGCCTCACATAAGATGTAAATCAATAAAAAAAAAACTACAAGCGCCACTTGGTCAGTTTAACTTCCTGGACTGCAGAGGTAAAGTGAGAAAAAAACCCAGATGTTTTGGTATTTGGTAGGCTGATTTGTTTAGCACAAGGGAGCTATTGGATTAGCTTTGTATTAGATCATATGTAGTAAACTTAACTCAAGTACAATTTTCCAAAGAAAGTTCAGCTTAAAGTTTAGAATAAAGTCCGAATTCACTGTCTCTTAACAACTGCATGAGAATGTCTCAAGCTGTTTGCTAGTTTTCTTTCTTGGAACTTATCTTAGTAAAGTACTTAGTGAAAAGTATTAAACATCTTAGTGAAAAGTATTGCACATCTTAGTGAAAGGTATTACAATCTTAGTGAAAAGTATTACAATCTTAGTGAAAAGTATTACACATCTTAGTTAAAAGTATTACACATCTTAGTGAAAGGTATTACAATCTTAGTGAAAAGTATTACAATCTTAGTGAAAAGTATTACACTCTTAGTGAAAAGTATTACACATCTTAGTAAAAAGTATTACACATCTTAGTGAAAAGTATTACAATCTTAGTGAAAAGTATTACAATCTTAGTGAAAAGTATTACACATCTTATTGAAAAGTATTACAATCTTAGTGAAAAGTATTACAATCTTAGTGAAAAGTATTACACATCTTAGTGAAAAGTATTACAATCTTAGTGAAAAGTATTACAATCTTAGTGAAAAGTATTACACATCTTAGTAAAAAGTATTACAATCTTAGTGAAAAGTATTACAATCTTAGTGAAAAGTATTACACATCTTAGTAAAAAGTATTACAATCTTAGTAAAAAGTATTACAATCTTAGTGAAAAGTATTACAATCTTAGTGAAAAGTATTACACATCTTAGTAAAAAGTATTACACATCTTAGTGAAAAGTATTACACATCTTAGTGAAAAGTATTACAATCTTAGTGAAAGGTATTACAATCTTAGTGAAAAGTATTACAATCTTAGTGAAAAGTATTACAATCTTAGTGAAAAGTATTACACATCTTAGTGAAAAGTATTACAATCTTAGTGAAAAGTATTACACATCTTAGTGAAAAGTATTACAATCTTAGTGAAAAGTATTACAATCTTAGTGAAAAGTATTACAATCTTAGTGAAAAGTATTACAATTTTAGTGAAAAGTATTACACATCTTAGTGAAAGTATTACACATCTTAGTGAAAAGTATTACAATCTTAGTGAAAAGTATTACACATCTTTTCCAAAGAAGATATTATAAAGTTAGAGCATAATAATAAAGTTGTCGTTAGCGTATACAGATGCTTTTTCACAGACATGTTTATTGATTAGAATCCTTTATGAAAAGAAGATGCTGTTAATAAATATATGAAAATATAGTCTCGAGACTAGATCCATTGGGTATGTTTCCACACGACCTAGCCGAGGTTTCCATTTTGGCACACTACCTTCTGTTTGAGAGATAAAGCTGCTGAAATTGGAAGTTCATTAGCTGCCAATTTATGACGTAGGAATTTGTCGGTTAAACAGCTAAATGTTATGAAAAGGTTATCAACATAACTGTAACATATTTATTTCGGATTAAGGGTAAGCGGGTGATGTTTAGTATTGGTCAAGCTTGACAGCGGAAACCCTTTTTGAATTCAGAGAGTTGTAGTTAAGATATTGTCAAAATAGATAATGATCGGAAAGTAGATAGCTCGTTCAAAGAGGTTATGTATGATTGTGAGAATAGGGACAGAACAATAATTTGGGTTATTACCTAGATTGTCTTTCTTCACATTGGCTTCTTTGAGTCTTCCTGGGAAAATGTTTTGTAAAAGAAAGTTTACATGAATTTTGTTACGGAACCAGGTCAATGATTGTGTTCAACATTGTAATCGTCTAGGTGATATAAGAACTATAGTATTTAACATGGCTTAAATGTAAAGTCTTCAGTAACATGAAGCAAATCAAATTTTGTAGACATAATCAAGGTTTGTTCTAATAGCATGTGATCATGGATATAGTCAGATGATTATTGATGTACTGACATAAAAAAATTACGCCGATCAAATACATTTCTGGGATAAGATAATAAGTGAGACTTCACATAAAGCATTAGTTCTGTTTGTGTTTAAACTGTTTACTGAAGGAATGTTTTAAAAATGATATGTATTTTTAGAAGAACATGTTGCACGAATTGACATTGCTAGACTATGATATAAAAGTTTGTGCCCAGTGTGGGGAATGTAATACCGCCATATGTAAAGAACGTTGATATTTACTTTAACCAGAATGTGAAATATCTTATGGGAAATCAGAGAGGTATATCCATCATCTCTAACTCTATCGCCACATGGTTTAAATTATAATCTTTTTAAATGCCAGCTGAATATTTCAGTATTCTATACCCATTGCGTAGAGAACAGATGAACCATGCTCGGCTCTCTTACTAGTATTAGGTAAATATATTTAAAGACCCTACTACTCTACCAAGGAGGATTTTACATAGATCAACGGGAAAAGAATATTCTTTTTAAAGTAAGTATATGATCTATCATGAACAATATAGCGAAGTCGGTGGTCTTTTAACTTTCATCACTTAGGCCTTTATAACCGCGTCTGGCAGACTGTTAGGATCCGATAAATGCACGAACTTGCTCGAAGTCATGTCGCCGTCAATGGTGTCCTTGAACGCGTCTATGCGGTTCATGTTTTCTTCACGTGGATGTTATAGGTGTCGTACTCGCCCTTGATGGTATCCTGTTTGATGTCGAATAAGTGCCTACCCGGTCGAACGCCATCTTCCAACAACCATCCAAAGAAATTCACACTAATCAGTGTGCTTGCTTAAAAACGACCATGCTTAACTTTAAAACTTAGAATGCCATAATTCCAGCATGCGAGCTAAGATACAGAGTGGTTCAAAAGTTGCAGTTCAAAATGGCGTGATTTTGAATATTTTAAAACTTTACAATGACTATAATTAAATATGTGAAGGATCTAATCTTATAATTTTGATTATATCGCATACAGTGATAGAATATGACACGTGTATTAGCGTTTGTAATTCTAATTAGAATTTGTTTGATGTATTGACGTGGATCATGTATTGTATACATGTTTGCTGATTGATGTTATGAAACAGATCAAGGAGATCAATCTTCTAAGATATCTTGAAACTGTTTCCATTTGGTGTTATTAACGGGAACTATTTTTTGGAAGATTATCAAAGGATGTGTGTGGATTATGATCAATATCTCAACCTGGAATGGTTCTATTTCAATCGCGCTGAATTAGCCGTTCTATTTAATTAATTGGTCTATCTGACTTAACGAATGGTTCTATCTAGCTAACCAATCAATTTTCTATCCGGGAATCGGTCGTCCGCTTCTTTTTAGTCCTGGTTAATTGATACATGTGAATCGAAGACTCTGCCTTGTCTCTGAGGCATGATTAGTTACCTTCCTGATTTTAATTATTGACTATGACTAGTTGAGGTTTATCGATTTCATTTTACTGGGGGTGGATCGTTGATATCAGTCAGAAGTCCCTTCTTGATGGAACATAACTCTTAATATTGGTACTTCTTTCACCCTGAATCTGTGTTAGTTAGCACTACATGGATCAAAATGGGATTAGCTTTCTGTTCATTGAGATATTTAACATTATATATCCCGTCAAGTATCTCTCTATCTCTATCATTTTAAAGTCTCCATACTGTATACTGGCGATAGTTACATCGTGTTATTGTTTCTTATCCTAATTATACGTCTTTCGTAGGTTGGTGATACCATATCTCAGTAATTAGTTGTATCTTGTTGATAAATAACATAACATTTTTAAGTTATGACCCACTATTCCTTCTTTTTCAAGAAGCCTGTATTGATAATGTAATTTACTTAACCTGTTTTCAACTTTCCATGTTTTACGTTGTTACCCTTAGGTTTAATGTTTTATTCACTCGCCCAATGATAAAAGCAGGGGCAATACGTTTGCGTGTGGTAATTCTGCTATATCGCCTTGTGCTAAACGAATGAATATATGTATTCGTATATTTCTGCAATGACTTTAACAACAGGAATGCTTCTGTTTTATTGGGACAATGTTTTGCAGTGACTTGTCATACAAATGAAGAAGCACGTTTATGTCTGATTGGTCCAAAAATATAACATAAAATGATGAAGAATTTTCTAAGTACAATAAGTGAAAATCGCATAATGAGGTCGGGTGGAGTGGGACAGGGAATTTAGATATTTGTCATGCATACAATTTCACAATGCTTCAATGCCGAATTCACACGTGTGATGTTTTTCAATCAAATCTTTGAAGAAAGCCAAGATTGCTACATTTGATCCCCGATGTGTAGTATTCATTTCGTAGTCGATTAACGGCTGTTTAATGAAGATGTCTGTACTTATATGAATTAAATCTAAACGGTGGGACTAGTTATTACATTATCAGTATTTCCAGTGAGGGTGTTAATCAGACAACGATAGGTCATTGACGCCCATTTTGGTTACTTTGATGGAAATATATTAATCAGAATGTTAGGCTTCATATTGCCTCTATCATTCATTAGCGAGCATTTATACGCCATCATCTAAAGCTTTTCATTAATTAATTAATTAATTAATTAATTCATTCATTCATTCATTCATTCATTCATTCATTCATTCATTCATTCATTTTCTTTCTTTCTTTCTTTCTTTCTTTCTTTCTTTCTTTCTTTCAGTAGACGCGTGTACTTAACAATGAGTTGACTCTCTTGGCAGGGGATCAAAATAATATAATCTCTAACTGTCGGAACTGCTATTGTGTATTTGGTGAGGTTTGAGCTGAATAATTTCAATCGAGAGTGGTGGGTATTAAGACGGCGCGTTTGTGGAGACAATTTAAAGCTATTTTAAAGATTTTGATAAAATTTCCCATTAAAAAGCCCATCTGTGTCACGGCCGTACAAATGACATCATTTTATTATCTAAGCTGCTGCATTTCAATATTTCCTATGTTTCACATTCGGGCTTCATACATCTTATAGATGTACACATATGCCAATATTCCATACCCAATATATATGTGAATTTATGCCGACATGCCATCTTAAGGTAGCCACTGGGACAGATATAAGAAATAATAGACCGGAGATGCCTTTTGAACGACTTACGTTCTATATCTACACGGACAATTTGCAACACATTTCCAATGTTCATGACTAATTATACCCTTCAAGCGACTTTTTTCCTGTCTTATCTGAACTTGGCTATTTTGAGCAACCGTGTACATTTTGTTATGTATTTTGTACATCTTTCATTTCAATATGGTCTTTGGTGCTAAATAATAAGTGAATGTTTTACTTTAAAAAAATTGCATGATTAATTTACAGACAATTTAACACGAAGTTTCAGTAAATATCGCTTTAAAAAAACTTTTGGAAAATAGAACTAGATCTTTAACTGATGTGGTTTCTTAAGTAACGAAACGAGTTTGCGAAAGTTACTTATCAAATTCTGTTTGAACAAATTAGTATAATTTTACCGGGCTCAAACTAATAGCAGGGTTTTCATTATTTTTAAATAATTGCCGGTCTGTCATATGATTTTTGCGCTGTTACTAGAGAACTAATTGTTATCAAACTTATATTGCAACCTCTTTGTATGGACGCTTTTCAGGTACAATAAAGATTCCAGTCTGTATTCAAATAAAGGCGTAATTCTTTGTTTAAACGTGCATTCTTAAGCGAGTGCATCACATAATATTAATCCTGTTTCATACTGTTGATGGTCAGTTTCAAATATTTGCAGTATGTTGTATGTTGTTGAGTGCAATATGTGGGGGCTGCTGGTCTTTAGTTGAAGTATATACGGTTGAGAATGGTGAGCGAACTGTACTCTGGTTTATAAACCAATATTGAGCATACACGCTCATCAGACGAGGCTAGCTGCTAACGACATCAACCGAGATCTACAGTCGCACAATGTGTCTGCAGATCTTGGTATGTGGAGTTATCTTGAAACAATAAGTGGAACAAACCATATAAATGCTGATCTGCAAGTAATATATGTTACGGCAGTTCAGGATCTCTGTTGTTTACAAATTGTCTCGACTTGTAAGCAACTACATACTTTACAGTTAAAAGGCAGATTATCATCGTTTGGTGATCTCGCTTTTCTATAAATCAGAAGGATACTGGCTCTGCATTTTGGTATAAATCAGATGGATACTAGCTCTGCATTTTCGTATAAATCGGAAGGATACTGGCTCTGCATTTTCGTATAAATCAGAAGGATACTAGCTCTGCATTTTCGTATAAATCGGAAGGATACTGCCTCTGCATTTTCGTATAAATCAGAAGAATACTGACACTGCATTTTAGAATGGTCTTAACAGTTTCCAGTCTTGTTGGGAAATAAAAATAATAGCATATAATCATCATAGATGTTTCTTAGTTATTTAATTTGCAAAAGATTCTTTGGATCATTCAATGGATATTTTGTAAAATGAAGGTTAACGTCCTTGAAAGACATACAAACACACTTATATATTGAAACCCATGTTTCGCCTCTATCTCTCTGGTGAGTTAATTGTCAGCAATAGATCCTTGAAACAAGACCCTTCTGAACTTCAAAGAAGAACATCTAATAACAAAAACTGGACGTCACTGTCTGGTACAGTTTTAGGAGTTGAGTGACTTTGACATGCATGATGAGAAATAGTTCAAGACAAATTTTCATTTATCTTCAGATTTACTCTTAATGCATGATGAGAAATAGTTCAAGACAAATTTTCATTCATCTTTTAGCAAATGCATGATGAGAAATAGTTCAAGACAAATTTTCCTTCATCTTTTAGCATTATTCTTAATGCATGATGTGAACTAGTTCAAGACAAATTTTCATTCATCTTTTAGCATTACTCTTAATTAATTATGAGAAATAGTTCAGGACAAATTTTAATTCATCTTTTATCATTACTCTTAATGCATGATGTGACCATCAAACAGAACTGGCTTTATTTGGTAAGCATGATCCTACTCAAAGTCACAAAACACTGAGAAACTTTATACAATTGACTAGCATTTTATGGGAATATGTTTTGAACGAATGAATGAGAATGACATTAATTTTCACGAACTTTCCAGAGACTAGCGTCAACATAAAATAGTTTATAGTCTGTCTTGATTCCCCATGTGAGATATGAAAATCTAGAAAAGTATGAGCACTTATTGGGGTCATGCAATTAAATTACACTCATCAAAGAAAATTACTGTACATGGATTTTTTCATTAAAAATCTTTAATTTGCTAAAAACATTGTGTATTTCAAATTTCCGTTTACAGCATTCTTCGGCTCGTCATGTTTAGAATGCCTGTTTACTTACCTATGTCTCCGATGATGTAATACATGATACGGGATTTTCTCAGTATCACAAGCAGAGTGTTACCAAGTATAAAAATAGCAGTATCACTAACAGTGTTAGCTGGTAAGCAAATAGCAGTATCACGAACAGTGTTAGCTGGTAAGCGAATAGCAGTATCATTAACAGTGATACTGATATTTGCTTACCAGCTAACATGATTCGTGACACTTCTATTTTTGCGTCTGTTCGGTTCAAACCTGAAAGAAAACGCCGGACGTATAATTTCAAGGGCACATTATAAATTTCAGTCATATATAAGGCTGGGATGAATGGAGATTAAACAAGCGGAAGTAATAACTATGGCTGACATTAGATTCTATACCGAATTAGTAAGTCGTTATATCGACCCGAGTTATGATGATGCTTAAAACAGTCTTTTACAAAGAACTGCAATAGAATATTGTCACAGAATTAGGCGAAAATTTGAACTGATTTTTGTTGTTCTTCAATTGCAAACGAAACTCACCATTTTTCTTGATTACGTCGTACACGCATTACCTGGGGTGATTAAGTGGCGTGTAACGATTTGCATGTGCCAATTTGTAATTTACATGAAATCCGAAATACTCGTTTTACGTGGTGTACGGCAAGCTCGATGTGATTTATGTTCACCTATTGAGAGTATATAAGGCTAAGGATTTATCATAATTTTTACGGGAACTAAAATATCTAATCGAAGGATAGATAACCTCGTCTTGCAAATCTCCAGCCAAAGGGTTGATTCAGTCTGATTCCAGCTGATTCCGTCGTTGATTCCGTCGTTGATACCGTAGAAGTTCATCACTGATAGCGCATCTAATAACATCGTTGATACCGTCTCTGATACCGTAGCTGCTAACATAGTTGTTACATTGTTTCTGGTACCGTAGCTGCTAATAACATCGTTGATACCGTAGCTGCTAATAACATCGTTGATACCGTAGCTGTTAACACATCTGATACCATCTTTTGATAAACGTCTTTGAAATCGTTTGATTTGTTGTGGGACATCTATTGTTTGTTCTGGAACATCTCTGTATAAATATCTGAATGTGATTGTGCCGTTAATTTGTGCAAACGGAATTGAAGTATCTGTCTGTGTGTCGAACTGTCTGTTCGTCAACATCTGTGTAACATGTAAATATCCGGAAAGCTAGAAGTCCGAGTGTCGGAGCTGTCTTAGAGTTGTAAAACGTCCGGGTCGACATCTAGGGGAGTGAGGAACCGTTGGTTCTGGTAGATGTTGTATGCTGTCTGAACGTATAACTGTGGTGGATCCGTGTAGGGAAACGTCCGATAATAGTATTGGTCAACCCTCGGTTCTCGGGGAAACTGGGAGACGATTCAACTGTTGCTGAATCGTGCGGTTATACAGGGGAGACACATAGGTGTATTGAAATTGTGATATAATTTAATACATTGTTGTATTTGCATGCTTATGTCAGATCGCAATAATATTTCAAGTGATCACATAGATATCAATAAAAGCTAGCAACTTGATTCAATACAAGTATATGATCGTGCTAGTTATCGCAATCCATCGTGCGATAGATAGTTTGTCGTTTGTGTTTATTTTTTTTACGTAAATCATACTTGCATTTATTTAACTTTCGTAAAGGATTCTTGGATCTGTGTATAATCCAAGAGATCCCTTTACATCTGAGATTCTTTTTGTATTGTTATTTAATTTGTTCATGTATTGTGAATGGTTGTGAGTTTAATTGTGGGTTGAGTGCATGAATTATTGTGTTGTTACATCTGTATTTTTTTCATTTATAATTTATTACATAAATTTATATTTTCTTTCACAAATTGTGTTTGTATTGTTCATTTAATCCACCCTCCTCTCGGTAACAATTCTGTTACAATGGTGTCAGAAGTGGGATCGTTGGATTAAGTGAACTGTCAATCATTTTTGTGAAGGTATACATTTAATGTTTATATTTGAGCGTGACCTTCTGTTAAGATAATACTCTAGTTGGAGTTTATTTTTGTTTAGTTTACCTAGGTCCGTGAGTCCAGTATAAACGTGTTCAAAGTATTGGTTTGGTTATATATCTATATTCATATTACAATTGTCATGTCATCCCTTAAGGACTTGGTTGCCTTAGGCAAAGAATTTGGTTATGAAGGTGAAAGTCTAAGGAAATTTATTCAGGAAGAACAAGCCCGGGAAAGGGAAGAAAGGGTAAGAGCAAGGGAATTAGAAAGGGAATCCGAAGAAAGGAAACGGGAATTAGAAAGGGAATCCGAAGATAGGAAATGGGCCTTTGAGAGGGAAAAGATAGGATTAGAGAAGGAAAAGATAGAATTAGAGAAGCAGGCCGAAAAGGATAGGATAGGATGGGAAATGGAAGCGGAGCAAAAGCGAATAGAGTTAGAAGAAAGAGCAAAACAACGGGATCATGAGCGTAAGGTAGAATTAGCGACATCTGGAAGAGAACACGATTCTGCCACTAACAAATTAAGGGGCCCCAAATTACCTCCCTTTGACGATGAAAAAGATAACATAGATAGCTATCTTCATCGGTTTGAGCGGTATGCCGAAAACCAGAAGTGGAGTCAAAATGACTGGGCGCTGCATCTGAGTGCTTTATTAAAAGGTAAAGCACTGGATGTATACTCGCGACTTCCTAGGGACGATGTGTTTAAGTACGACGTCCTAAAGGAAGCACTTCTCAAAAGGTACGAGCTCACTGAACAAGGTTTTCGAAAAAAGTTCAGGTATAGCAAGCCCGATAAGGGAGAAACCTTTGGTCAGTTCACCGTCAGAATTGCGAACTATTTTGAGCGGTGGATTGAATGCGGCAAAGCGGTGAAAACGTTTGAAGGGTTGACTGATTTCTTGCTCAGAGATCAATTATTTAATACAGTTGGGCGAGAATTAGATCAATTTCTGAAGGAGAAAGTCTTCACAAACGTAAAAGATATGGCTAAGCAAGCCGATTTATTTGCCGAAGCTCATGGGGGAACCCAGAACGTGGTTTTAAAAGATTTTAAGTCTGGAAACCAGTCTGTAAGACCTATGCCTAGGGAGCCTGTAAAATCAGCTGAGGTAAAAAGGTCAGTTGGGAATCCAGTTTTTCAGCGTGTGCGGTGTTTCTTGTGTAATGCATTGGGTCATGTTCAAAAAGACTGTCCTAAAAGAAAGGCACTTATACATAAGGTAGCAGTGGCTATACAAAGTAAAGGTATATCCGATAACAACGTACATGTAGAACCTTGTATTCATTCACTTGGCACGTGTTTATTTCCTGAAGCGCGTGTACCAACTGCGAGAGGGTTTGTCAACGGTCGAGAAGTCGTGGTATTGCGTGATACTGGTTGTACGGGCGTAGTGATCAAACGTAGTCTCGTGCAGGATAACCAAATGCTCGGGTGGGAATCCCCATGTATGTTACTTGATCAGACGATGGGTCGCATTCCCGTAGCAAGGATCACAGTAAAAACACCTTTCTTAACGGGAACTGTTGATGCCCTTTGTATGGACAATCCTATTTACGATCTGACGATCGGTAATGTTGAAGGTTCCCGTCTTCCAACCATGGCCGATTTTAAAATACCTTTGGCCCAGGCAGTCGAAACGCGAGCGCAAACACGGCGAGAGAAATCCGTGTTTCATAAATTAATAGTCCCTGAATCGATCTCAGGAATTTCCCGTGATGATTTCAAACAAGAGCAAGAACGTGATGAATCCATCAGAACAATTGTTGAGAAAATCACGTCCGGCGCGATTAAACATTGCAAGCGTGGGGGTAGCTCTAGATTCGTACGCAAGAACGGATTAATTCATAGGGAGTTTAGCGCTCGGGAGGGTAAGAAGTATTGGCAAGTGGTCGTACCCCAGAGATATAGATCTCAAGTACTTAGGGTGGCGCATGAGTCAAGCATGGCAGGACACCTAGGTAAGGCTAAGACCACTAGCAGGGTAGTCGCTGAATTCTACTGGCCCGGTGTTAATGGCGATGTCACACGGTTCTGTAGGTCGTGCGACGTATGTCAGAAAACCGTTTGTAAGGGAAGGGTCACAAGGGTGCCCTTGGGACAGATGCCATTAATAGATACACCGTTTAAAAGAGTGGCAGTAGATATTGTAGGACCAATACACCCGGTTACCGAAAGAAAGAATCGGTACATACTTACTCTGGTTGATTACGCAACCAGATACCCTGAAGCCGTAGCGTTACCAACTATTGAAACGGAAAGGGTAGCTGAAGCATTAGTTGATATCTTCAGTAGGGTAGGGGTGCCAGAGGAAATCCTTACTGATTGTGGTGCCCAATTCACCTCTGACCTCATGGGTGAAATAAGTAGGCTGTTATCCATCAAACAGCTAAACACTACCCCATACCATCCGATGTGCAATGGACTGGTAGAGAAGTTTAATGGTACCCTGAAAAGCATGCTACGGAAGATGTGCGCGGAACGTCCGCAAGACTGGGACCGTTATTTAAACGCTGTTTTGTTCGCGTACCGTGAAGTACCGCAGGAAAGTTTAGGGTTCTCGCCCTTTGAACTGTTGTATGGTAGAACAGTTCGAGGCCCGATGCGGATACTACGCGAACTATGGACTGGTGATGTCGCGAACGAGGAAATAAAAACGACTTACCAGTACGTGTTAGATTTAAGAAACAAACTTGAGAGTACATGCCAGATGGCACGTGACGAATTGATTAAATCGGGGCGCAGATATGCCAAGTATTACAACCGCAGAGCGCGTAATAGGAAATTTCTTGTGGGAGATCAGGTGCTATTGCTTCTTCCAACGAGTTCGAATAAGTTATTAGTCCAGTGGAAAGGTCCATATGAAGTTAAAGAAGTAAAAGGTGACATGGACTATAAAATTGACATGGACGGTAATGTAAAAACATTCCATGCGAATATGCTCAAGTTGTATATCAAGAGACAAAGCGACAATGTCAATAAGGGGAGTTGAAAATATAGGCGCAGACTACTTGAGTAGGGCATGATGGGAAATTTGTATGAATTTGCCCAGTAATAAAATCCAGTTTGTAGTATAACCAGTGTAAATGTTGTAAGATATCATCAATAGTTATTTTTCTTCTATTCTGTGTTAGTTTTAAAAATGTGTACATTTTTATTCTTAGGGGGGAGGTATTGTCACAGAATTAGGCGAAAATTTGAACTGATTTTTGTTGTTCTTCAATTGCAAACGAAACTCACCATTTTTCTTGATTACGTCGTACACGCATTACCTGGGGTGATTAAGTGGCGTGTAACGATTTGCATGTGCCAATTTGTAATTTACATGAAATCCGAAATACTCGTTTTACGTGGTGTACGGCAAGCTCGATGTGATTTATGTTCACCTATTGAGAGTATATAAGGCTAAGGATTTATCATAATTTTTACGGGAACTAAAATATCTAATCGAAGGATAGATAACCTCGTCTTGCAAATCTCCAGCCAAAGGGTTGATTCAGTCTGATTCCAGCTGATTCCGTCGTTGATTCCGTCGTTGATACCGTAGAAGTTCATCACTGATAGCGCATCTAATAACATCGTTGATACCGTCTCTGATACCGTAGCTGCTAACATAGTTGTTACATTGTTTCTGGTACCGTAGCTGCTAATAACATCGTTGATACCGTAGCTGCTAATAACATCGTTGATACCGTAGCTGTTAACACATCTGATACCATCTTTTGATAAACGTCTTTGAAATCGTTTGATTTGTTGTGGGACATCTATTGTTTGTTCTGGAACATCTCTGTATAAATATCTGAATGTGATTGTGCCGTTAATTTGTGCAAACGGAATTGAAGTATCTGTCTGTGTGTCGAACTGTCTGTTCGTCAACATCTGTGTAACATGTAAATATCCGGAAAGCTAGAAGTCCGAGTGTCGGAGCTGTCTTAGAGTTGTAAAACGTCCGGGTCGACATCTAGGGGAGTGAGGAACCGTTGGTTCTGGTAGATGTTGTATGCTGTCTGAACGTATAACTGTGGTGGATCCGTGTAGGGAAACGTCCGATAATAGTATTGGTCAACCCTCGGTTCTCGGGGAAACTGGGAGACGATTCAACTGTTGCTGAATCGTGCGGTTATACAGGGGAGACACATAGGTGTATTGAAATTGTGATATAATTTAATACATTGTTGTATTTGCATGCTTATGTCAGATCGCAATAATATTTCAAGTGATCACATAGATATCAATAAAAGCTAGCAACTTGATTCAATACAAGTATATGATCGTGCTAGTTATCGCAATCCATCGTGCGATAGATAGTTTGTCGTTTGTGTTTATTTTTTTTACGTAAATCATACTTGCATTTATTTAACTTTCGTAAAGGATTCTTGGATCTGTGTATAATCCAAGAGATCCCTTTACATCTGAGATTCTTTTTGTATTGTTATTTAATTTGTTCATGTATTGTGAATGGTTGTGAGTTTAATTGTGGGTTGAGTGCATGAATTATTGTGTTGTTACATCTGTATTTTTTTCATTTATAATTTATTACATAAATTTATATTTTCTTTCACAAATTGTGTTTGTATTGTTCATTTAATCCACCCTCCTCTCGGTAACAATTCTGTTACAAATATGCCTAACAAATGCAGAAATCCATCAAAAGTCGAAATTAATACGTGTTTAAATTTAAATACTTGCAAGTGTGGCCTTACATGATGAGACAAAACAGAATGTAATTGGTTTTAGTTAAAAATGGGATATCAGCTATATACAGACTGGGCTACACTAGGTCTCATACAACGAAAATCATATAATCGACTGTTTATATGCATTATAGTGACTATCGTATACAATTATTATCCAACACTTTGGGAACATTCTTATACATTTTGATTTCTTTTTAAAAAATCCAATGTAATATCAATTTGTTCCTACACCAATCCCAACAATATGCATACCGGATATATAACAATAGATATCAACCAAGCAATCCACCAGCTCTGATTTTCTTTGGATAGGATGGTATCAATGAATGTCCGACGACCCAATCAAAATAACAATAACCTTTCAACGACCCAAACAAAATAACAATAACCTTTCAACGTTAAAGGATGCAAATATGGATATTTCCGATCGTATAGCTTCATAACATGGGCCATACTAAAAAAAAAAATTCAAGCTTACTCTGAAGTGTACAACATACAACAATATGAAACTTTAATTGGATAATATTTGTACAATCGTTGAACATCTAATATTTTAAGTAAGTTATATCACATCAAACACAGATTTGTACACTGTCAAGCATGCTGTTGAAGTACCACATCTCATTCGTGGCTATTGAATCTGAACGTCGAGTTTCGTGCTCCAACAATTTTGAGAATACTGTGCCAGGAATCCCTATGAATGAATTACTTTAATGAAACTGTCATTCTGCTACCAAAATATATACAACTGGGATTAAGGCTGCTAATCGTTTAGGGTAATAATAAAAAAAATGAAACCGTACATCGTCGCAATTGCACTGTTTAGAAAAAAATTATTTCTACCATGACTTGCATGTAACTGATTTTACCAGAAGGAACAAGCGTAGGCAGATATCAATTTTAGTCAAATGATAACTTACAATGATGGTGGTATCAAAGGAATTAATGATATTTTCATAATAGTGAAAACACAAAGCCTTATTCACATGAAATTCCTTTATTTCAGTTCACATCAAACTGACAGAGCTTATTCTGAATTGAAATTGTCACGGAAATGCGTGTACTTAATGTATATGCATTATACCTGAGTTAAGTATAATTGTGGATGAAAGATTATTTGCATTTGTCCAAATTATATCCTTTATTTACCCCGGTGAATTATCATAACTCATACATAGTTATGTAAATGCATACCTTGATACGTTTTTGACTGATGAAATTTTGTTTAATTTTGTGTTTAAGTTAAAAAACAATGATCATATAACGTATAAGTCCGTCGTATTTGTTTATTATTTCCATCCGAGGAATTCTCGTTTATTGCTCAACTGTGTTTGCATGTTCTGATTACTTTCCGTTACGAAAGATACTCACGTCTTTCATTCAGTTGTTTAAATCAGTACGCATCATTTTGTTAAATTCATTGATGAATTTTATGCGCTACAGTTTGGTGTCAGATTTTTAAGTTTTCAATCACATTATAAATACACATCTCATTCATAAAACTGCTTTTAGATTCTCGGCCCTCATCTAATTCCAACCCGTATTATCCTATTAAAACAACTGTTAATGTAAAATTTAAAAAACAATTACTTTGTGTATATATCTGTATTTTATAATTATTGGGGAAGTACTTGGATAGTTAACCTATTGGATGTACGACGTAGTAAAGATTATGAGAGTAATTTTAGCGTCGTCTGCTGCATATATGGTTGTGATAAAGTGTTACATCAAAAGTTGTACAATACATTAAGTACAATAATTGAAGCCAAAATCAACACATCGATTTTTTGTCTACTACATGATGCTTTCACCAGACCTTACAATAGGTTTCTCAACATAATTGCTGTTATTATAGATTTTGATGATTTCTCAAAATGAAACACAAACTTAGTGTTTGTTTATTCTCTTATGAGCAGACAATCACATGTAAAACATCTAATGTAAAATAACATAATATCAAGGACTGGCTTCTTCTCCAAGAGCGAAATAAATGTGATTGACAGCAATGAGTTGTATTAAATAAAATATTTAAGTTTAGAATTTTCCGCGTTAGAGAATTAAGTTGGATATAATTATTTGTCCTATGTACTATGCTTTGAATTCACAAACCAAAACTAATTATAGTGCTATTCGAATATAAGCGAAAACAAACATGTAATTATATAGTAATCGAAGTACACCAAATAATTACATAAAATGTGCCTAGATAGACTGTCATTGTTTATGTCAACGTACGTACAGATTATTCTCATTTATCATAGATGTATCGCCCCATTATGTTATACATATAGCTTTTCATAAAGAAACACTTTATGAAATATTTACTCAAATTTCAATTATTTAACCTGGTTTTTGAGTTGCATGTAATCTTAGTATTGGATTAATGCAACTAGAGAATAAATGCTCTCACGGGATTTACGTGTGAGACAAATGACACCAAGGCAGGCTTGCATAAATGTTTTAACCTAACCCTATAATTTGTGAATAGTTTTAAGTGATTCTCGTTGGTGCTATTTCTATTGATTACATTGTTACCAGTACTATTATGTTTTTCATTCGTAAAAAGGTGATTCAGTTTCAATAACTGTGTTCAACATAACTCCGTTTTTTGACTGCATACCGTGCTTTTGAGTCACTGCTTTTCTGACTTGCTGAAAGTTGAAACAAAACTAACATTCTTGACAAAAGCTCATTTGCTACCAGAAAACGGACACCAATTGAAACATCCCATTTTAACACTACAGAACTTTGTTGTCCACAATGTCATTAAGTTTATAGGTCTCTATTAGTACACATTAGGATGACATCCTTCTACATAATTCATATTTGCGATGCAAATCACTGGGTTTATGCCACATGTCTGAGAAAGTTTTAATAATAATCGTGATATACGGTGTAATATAGGTGTTGTTTTGCCAGGTGACTCTTTAGGAACAGTTTCTGGACCATTAACGAAATGTAAACATCCGAATGCCTTGTTGGTTCTGTTTTACTCAAACACTAGCACTCACTGAAGTCTTTCTGAAATCATAAGATTTACTCCGTATGCAGACACTCAGAGCGTAACGTCTTTTTGTAAAGGCTGGTTTTTTATATAAAAAATATCATATGAAACTTATTCATTGCGCTGTGTCCAAATTTTGATTATTGTCGATTATAGCAACTTAAGTTCTTGATACGCTTTGTCTTTCGAATATGTTCTCAATTTTAGGCGTGTTTTTAGTGAACATCGCGTAAAACATATTAAAGGTTCCGATGTGGCAAAACATTTCCCACTTCTTTAAAACATTGCAAGGATCACTTGTCTAAAACAACGTTCTACGAATGCGTCTAAGCCATGCATCAAGTACTTTTCTAGTCAATATCTGTACATGTTCGTGAAAGGAATATTAAGTAGTACTCGACTTGGAAAAAAATGCAGGTTGATTGCTATGTTCTTTTGCTGGCAATGAAGTTACCAGATTACCTTTGCACTCTTTGTTGCTGTTGGTTAATAATTATCATCGCTCTGTGGGTGTAGCATAGTAATTCTACTAGTAATATGTGTCGAATTGAAGATATCTTGTCAGTAGAGAATTGTGAACAATAATATCTGACTATTGTCTGCATTTACCGGTAGAGATACCAGAGGGTCACTCTAGCGTAGTAATCCAATAAAAGTTAATGAAAGTGAGTATCGAGTAGCTGTTGTTACCTCCATCATGCTGGTACTTTTGTGACGTCAAACGTGTGTTTCTAATCTTGACTGTCAGACCAAGACCTACTCCACTGGTCCTCATATAGTCTTGAACTGCTACTTGTAGCAGATTTTAATCTTAAGTAATGAACAAAAAATATTATACGTTAATGTTTGCCTAAGAGGACAATGAACACTGTTACAGTTCTTGTCTTAAGCTACATTGTATCTACTTATTAGAAAAAGAATGATGAGTACCAGCATAACGACATGCTCTAATGACCTTTTGAGTCACCAATCAAATTGAAGATTACACACATCAGAAACGTAATGACCTTTTGAGTCGCCAATTAAATTAAAGCTTACACACATCAGAAACTTCGTATTGTGCCCTTCTTTAAAAAAGATAGTAACTTTATAATAATAATAATAATAATAATAATAATAATAATAATAATAATAATGATGATAATAATAATGAGGACTTTGTATAGCGCCTAATCTTTAGAAGCTCTAAGCGCTTTTCACCATCTATAATGATATGACTACACTAAAGAAAAACAAATAACAAAACAAAAATGAAATTGGGAAACATTAAAATATGCTGAAAACATATTATTAGGTCCCTAAGTTTGTCCCTGCAGTAGAATAAGGTGAGTTTTAAGAGCACTCTTAAAAGGGACCACTGTGTCTTTTTGTCTAATTTCAATAGGCAGTTCGTTCCACATCTCCGGGCCCTGGTATGCAAAAGAACGTAGTCAATATGACTTCGTTTTCACAGTGGGAACGATGAGTATACGATTGTCAGAAGAAGTGCGTAAGTATCATGCTGGTGTATACACATGGGTGAGGCCGGATAGGTATCTTGGACTGGAATATGTCAGTGAAACATAGCATAGAGAACAAATGTTGTGTTTGATTCGGTATCGAATTGATAGCCAGTGTAAGGTACAGAGCAGTGGTGAGTTATGCACTGATTTATGTACTCTAAAGATGATCCGTGCAGCTGTGTTTTGAACTTTTTGAGGTTTTCGGAGTAAATATTGTGACAGAATTGAGTTACAATAGTCCAGTCTTGAACGTACTAATGAACACACATGTCTACTAGTGGCATCAACTGAAAGATATTTACGAATGGAACTGATGCGTCTCAGTTCAAGATGTGCAGCCTTGCAAATGTTTATGACATGTTGGTGCAATGTGAGAGTACTGTATAGAGTAACTCCTAGGTTTCGTACTGGCTGTAAGAATTTAATGTTGGTGTTGCTGATATTTATTGTCTGTGGTAATGCATGTGAAAGAACGTCTTTGTGTGGTGATCAGAATAGCCTCAGTTTTATCATCATTTATCTGCAGCTTGCTACATGTCATCCATGATTTAACATCAGAAATACACCTCTCTACTCCATGGATGGTAGCATCATCTTCAGTTGGGTGGCTAGACTTGCATATTTGGGTGTCATCAGCATACAATTGGTGCGACACTGGGTGATGATCTATAACACTTGAGAGCGGCTGAGTGTATAGAATGAAGCGAACAGGCCCAAGGAAAGATTCCATTTGCAGATATAATTTGTGTCCTGTTGACTAAGTAGGACTTGAACCACTGTAAGGCTATATTCTGAATGCCAAATATATGCTGGAGACGGTAAAGTAATATATCATGGTCCTATTGTGTCAAATGCTGCAGACAAATCCAGGTTGGTGAGGACTGTAATCTTTTCACTATCCAAAGCAGAGAGAATGCCATTAAATAATTTCAAAAGAGTAGTTTCCGTACTGTGGCAAGGGCGATATGCAGACTGTACATTGCTAAAATGACTGTTTGAATTTAAATGAGATACAAGTTGGGTTAGAACAACTTTATCTAAGATTTTTTATGTGAATGGGAGATTAGAAACTGGGCGGTTGTTCTTTAAATCGTTATGGTCCAGTGTTGGTTTCCTCAACAGCGGCTTTACGATGGCAGTTTTGAAAAATGATGGGAATTCCCCTGATGAGAGAGATATATTAATAACATCAGTTAGTGAAGACAATATTGGGTCTAAGCACTCAAGCAGCAGTGATGTCGGAATTGGATCAAGTTCACAAAACTGGATCAAGTTCACAAAACTTTGGTGCACTCTTCATCACGATTGTCCATAATATATCAATAGAAACAGGTTCAAATGCTCCTTAAGGTTGTCGCTGAAAATATGCATCATAGCTGTATGGTGTCGAGTCAGTTGAAATTGTACTGTCAAGCAAATCTCTAATGATTTGTACTTTGTCACGGAAGAAATTTGCAAATTGTTCCGGAAGGTCTACTAGAGAGAAGGTTGTTGGAAGTGGTGTACATTTGTTCTTAGACATTAGTTTGTTAGTTATCCCGAAGAGCTCTTTGCAGCTGGAAATCTCCATGATCTTAGTTATTTAGTGGGATAATGTGGCTAAATGGAGTATGTTTGTGACGTTCTTCTTAGCGGCTTCATAGATCTGTTTATGAATAGTGAGTCTGGTGGAAAGCCAAAGCCTCTCTGCTTTTTGGCGATGTCTTTTAGCAGTGCGAAGCTGGTCACTAACACTGCTATACCATGGAGAACACTTTTGTTTTATTGATACTCTGCATTTGGTGGCTGGCGCATGTTTTTCAAAGCAATGAACGCAGGCAGCTATCAAGTTGTTCCGCAGTTGGATGTAAGATAGTTGTTCGGTTTTCTTGGATGTCATGCATGAATTTGGTTCTATTTATCATACGGAGGTTTCTCATTGTAGCAAATAGAGGTGGATGTTAGGGACTGACACGTCGAGATGGCATGCAATGCAGAGATGATCTGATGCAAGTTCGTGGGATACAAGGGTGGATTGCAGAATATTATCATCAGGTCCATAAAGAAACCAGTCTAAAATGTGACCAAGTTTATGGGTGGGATGGTGAACTCACTGTTTGAGATTGAAAACATGAACAGACGTGAAGTTTTGACGTGTATTGGTTTCTAGGACAGTCACAGTGAAAGTGAAAGTTGAAATCTCCAAGAATAATTAGGTTGTTACCTATCGAATTTCCATACTCCAGAAGATTTGGAAACTGCTCCAAAAAGAGAAATTCAGTTAGCTTGTTTTTTCTACTTGGAGGGGGCGGTAGAGACAGAAACAATTTTATGCAGTGACATATCTAACTGGTCATTATCAAGAAGTGACACCAAAATTTCAAAATCACCAGAACATGAACGTTTAACTGTGTGGCATATACCTCTGCTATTTGTCAGAGTTACATTTTAATCGGGGTGTTTATAGTGATATTTATATTAATTTGAAATGATTCCCAGTTATTAGATGAATAGTTGCGAAGCTTGACTGGCGAAATATAATTTTGTTGCTGAATATTAAATAATAAATAAAAGAACGTTATTTTCAACGGTAAAGCAAATATGCACCACTGCAGATATGCAGATCAAAAAGTTCTAAATATTTCAAAATTTGAAAATAATAAAAAAAAAGTATTAGTTGTATGATCGACATCTGTTTTCCGAATCTTGGAGACTAAATGTTTCTTAAAAAGAATTTGTGACAGGGACATTTTTTAAAAACGTTTCTTGTTCTCCAGAATCAGCTATGAAGTCGTGTCTTCATTGTCATGCCTTAACGCGGAAAATACAAATATACAATGACTTATTCAAAGCTACCAACATATTGTGCAAATCGATTTCCATAACATTATTTGCACATGTGTAGACTGAAAGCAGGATCCTTAACACACATAGCTGCTTATGTTATACAAATGCTAATCAACTGTTACTACTAAAACGTATGACGTTTCATCAGCTTGGTTTGGGTCGCGATTGTTTAATAATCAATATGGAAGCTAGGTATCCATTATTAATTTTCAGAGCACTATAAACGCTTGCAAGTTTGCTTGACTCTTGATCGGCAGTAACTCATTTTAATTGTGTACATGAGAAATGCTTTTTGTGGGCTTTGGAATACAAATTTAATCCAAATCAGCAAAACGATTTGTAAAACCAAGAGGTATATCTTAACTATCGACAATGCCGAACAAAACTTACCACTGTCCTGTTTCCAACTTTGCTAAAAAATGGCAGAGATGAGAACTGGTGTGAGTTTCCATGACCAAAAATTATTTAAGAGCTCATCGTAATGGTCCTTCTCGAAAACGTCATTTGGTGACAAATTGACCATATATCAGTTGGTGGAACCAGTAACAAGGTTCTTACGTTTAAACACATCAAATGCGCTGTCTCTGAATAATGGTCGACATTATCTGATGTTAGCACAGTCAGTCTAATTTTGTCTGAATCTTAGTATGATTTATACAATTGAACATGGCACCATAACACATTTATAATACAATCATTGTCCAAACGAATATATCTCACTCCTGTACACTGCCTTCCAACGCTTACACATCGTATTGGCGGTAACACGGTGTCTATCTATCATTGTAACAAATGAACAGAAAATTAAAAACAATATTATAAACCTTTGTCATCAGAGTCGCACTGTCTTATATAAATTTAGTGATCTAGATATACTTCGATGTCATGAAAATAAAAGCCTGACTGATACTTTTAAACAAAATAGCTTTTGTGGTGTTGATATCTTTCTGTCAAGTACGGTAGATTGATCTAAAGGATATATCTCTGACCAGTTAAATGATATTAATTGCAATTATCAGCAGGTTGTTTCAAAATGTCTTTAAAACATTTCTAAACTTGAAAAACCAGGAAGAATATATTGACGGTTATAATCAGAAGTTCTACCGACCCTTGAGTTAAACTCTGTCTTGAACTATGAATGCTACCAACCCTTTGAGTTACACTCTTTCTTGAACCATGAATGCTATACCATCCCTTGAGTTACACTCTTTATTAAACTATGAACGCTATACCAACCCTTGAGTTACACTCTTTATTAAACTATGAATGCTATACCAACCCTTGAGTTACACTCTTTCTTAAACTATGAATGCTACACCAGCCCTTGAGTTAAACGTTTTCTTGAACTATGAATGCTACCAACCATTGAGTTAAACTCTTTCTTGAACTATGAATGCTATACCAAACCTTGAGTTAAACATTTTCTTGAACTATGAATGCTACAAACCATTGAGTTAAACTCTTTCTTGATCTATGAATGCTATACCAACCCTTGAGTTACACTCTGTCTTAAACTATGAATGCTATACTAACCCTTGAATTAAACTTTTTCTTGAACTATCAATGTTATACCAACCCTTGAGCTAAACTCTTTCGTGAACTATGAATGCTATACCAACCTTTGAGTTAAACACTTTTTTGAACTATCAATGCTACCAGCCCTTGACTTAAACTCTTTCTTGAACTATCAAAGTTATTTTGTCACAAAAGAATAATGGCTGTTTTGGGATAATGTTAGCAGACGTGTCAACGACCAATTTGATGAGATAATATATGGGGACACACATCTTCGTATCTTCGTACTGTACATTTTCCTTTCATGTGTTGACAGGTTACAGAAAATAACTTTCACGCAGTCTCACGGGTAGTTGAACAGTCAATTATGAAGATAAGATCACGAAAGAAGAACCTCAATGCTTAGGAAGATGAATCTGGCAAGTGTCATGTTTAAATGTTTGATCCACATTACCTTTGGGGTAAAGAACTTTTGACCCTCATACTGGAATATGTTGTGCATCTTTAGTCGTATAACTGATGTTTCGATAAAAACTATCCAGGTGGACTTAAAACATTTAAAACGTTAGGTTGTACTATGTTGTGACCAGTCTTGGCTGAATTTCATTTTTCGTATGATTATTGAATTCAAGTGAATGTTTCCTTTGGAAATACAAAGTGCTCTGAGAAAATATTTGAACAAAGACATTCACTGAAATTTATCCTGAATTCAAAAACTGGGATAATATTTTCTGTGATCAAGCAAGAGACGGTGACACATCATCACTTCATAGGTTATTGCATACATACATACATGCATACATACATACATACATACATACATACATACATACATACATACATACATACATAGATAGATACATACATACATACATACATACATACATACATACATACATACATACATACATGCATACATACATACGTTCGTAAATACAGATAGACAGACATACATACATTCATTCATTCAGACACACACACACATATATACATACATACATACATACATACATACATACATACATACATACATACATACATACATACATACATACAGTTGATACCAAAATATAACATAAAAGTATTTAATAATTAGAAAGAACATGCGGAAGGAAACTAATCTAATTGTTGTAGAGTGCTCTTAAAAATGTTTTCGATTTTTTCAATAGCTCGGTAAATATACATAATTTATTTATTCACTGCAAATACGTAATTTACTTTTTAGTCATATCGCAGCTTTTAACCATATTAATAATAAATTTGATGACGTTTGTTTCTATGGTATCATCATTTAATATAACATTGGCAATGAATATCTTTTCTAAAATATTGCAGGATCTTTTGTTTGGGACGTAAAATGAACAACCAACTTTTGAAATCTCGTTTAGATAATTTGTTTTTAAAAATATATTACCTTTGAAGCACATTTGCAGCATCCTGTATTGTAAACATATAAATATTATCTCTTGATTTCCAATGTTTAGCTTCCACGATTTAAAGTACTGCTTTGAAAACCGTTGATCTCCAGAGAATGATGCCTTTTGTCATTTTTTAAATTTCTTTGTGAGTTGCTTTTTCTCCTCATATCCAGTGCATACCAGTAGGAAACACCGCATCAATGTATACTACATTCTAGGGAGAATAGACGTGTATTTTGAAATGGAAACGCTAAAAAATATGTTCCAAATATAACTAGGTTCTAAAAGTCACATGTATACTACTTGTACAGAATCTGGGGCATAATTCTAGCCTCCTTAACTGAAAATAATTCCTTACTCGCTTAATGTACGTAATTATAAATGATTAACATTAAGTGTGCAATACCGTTATAGACCATTTTTATATGCCTTTCTTCTATACAATTCACTGTTACATTCATAACAATGTTTCTGATGCCTTTCTTCTATACAATTCACTGTTACATTCATAACAATGTTTCTGATGCCTTTCTTCTATGCAATTCACTGTTACATTCATAACAATGTTTCTGATGCCTTTCTTCGATACAATTCACTGTTACATTCATAACAATGTTTCTGATGCCTTTCTTCGATACAATTCACTGTTACATTCATAACAATGTTTCTGATGCCTTTCTTCTATACAATTCACTGTTACATTCATAACAATGTTTTTGATGCCTTTCTTCTATACAATTCACAGTTACATTCATACCAATGTTTTTGATGCCTTTCTTCTATACAATTAACTGTTACATTCATAACAATATTTTTGATGCCTTTCTTCCATGCAATTCATTGTTACATTCATATCAATGTTTTCGTTGCCTTTCTTCTATACAATTCACTGTTACATTCATACCAATGTTTTTGATGCCTTTCTTCTATACAATTCACTGTTACATTCATAACAATGTTTTTGATGCCTTTCTTCTATACAATTCACTGTTACATTCATAACAATGTTTTCGATGCCTTTTATACAATTCACTGTTACATTCATACCAATGTTTTCGATGCCTTTCTTCTATACAATTCACTGTTACATTCATAGCAATGTTTTTGATGCCTTTCTTCTATACAATTCACTGTTACATTCATAACAATGTTTTTGATGCCTTTCTTCTATACAATTCACTGTTACATTCATAACAATGTGTTCGATGCCTTTTATACAATTCACTGTTACATTCATACCAATGTTTTTGATGCCTTTCTTTTATACAATTCACTGTTACATTCATACCAATGTTTTTGATGCCTTTCTTTTATACAATTCACTGTTACATTCATAACAATATTTTTGATGCCTTTCTTCTATACAATTCACTGTTACATTCATAACAATGTTTTTGATGCCTTTCTTCTATACAATTCACTGTTACATTCATAACAATGTTTTTGATGCCTTTCTTCTATACAATTCACTGTTACATTCATAACAATGTTTTTGATGCCTTTCTTCTATACAATTCACTGTTACATTCATAACAATGTTTTTGATGCCTTTCTTCGATACAATTCACTGTTACATTCATAACAATTGTTTTGATGCCTTTCTTCTATACAATTCACTGTTACATTCATAACAATTGTTTTGATGCCTTTCTTCTATACAATTCACTGTTACATTCATAACAATTGTTTTGATGCCTTTATTCTATACAATTCACTGTTACATTCATAACAATTGTTTTGATGCCTTTCTTCGATACAATTCACTGTTACATTCATAACAATGTTTTTGATGCCTTTCTTCTATATAATTCACTGTTACATTCATAACAATTGTTTTGATGCCTTTCTTCTATACAATTCACTGTTACATTCATAACAATGTTTCTGATGCCTTTCTTCTATACAATTCACTGTTACATTCATAACAATTGTTTTGATGCCTTTCTTCTATACAATTCACTGTTACATTCATAACAATTGTTTTGATGCTTTTCTCCTATACATTTCACTGTTACATTCATAACAATGCTTGTAATGCCTTTCTTCTATACAATTCACTGTTGCATTCATAACAATGTTTTTGATGCCTTTCTTCTATACAATTCACTGTTACATTCATAACAATGTTTTTGATGCCTTTCTTCTATACAATTCACTGTTACATTCATAACAATGTTTTTGATGCCTTTCTTCTATACAATTCACTGTTACATTCATAACAATTGTTTTGATGCCTTTCTTCTATACAATTCACTGTTACATTCATAACAATGTTTTTGATGCCTTTCTTCGATACAATGCACTGTTACATTCATAACAATGTTTTTGATGCCTTTCTTCTATACAATTCACTGTTACATTCATAACAATTGTTTTGATGCCTTTCTTCTATACAATTCACTGTTACATTCATAACAATTGTTTTGATGCCTTTCTTCTATACAATTCACTGTTACATTCATAACAATTGTTTTGATGCCTTTCTTCTATACAATTCACAGTTACATTCATAACAATGCTTGTAATGCCTTTCTTCTATACAATTCACTGTTACATTCATAACAATTGTTTTGATGCCTTTCTCCTATACAATTCACTGTTACATTCATAACAATGCTTGTAATGCCTTTCTTCTATACAATTCACTGTTACATTCATAACAATGCTTGTAATGCCTTTCTCCTATACAATTCACTGTTACATTCATAACAATGCTTGTAATGCCTTTCTTCTATACAATTCACTGTTACATTCATAACAATGTTTTTGATGCTTTTCTTCTATACAATTCACTGTTACATTCATAACAATTGTTTTGATGCTTTTCTCCTATACAATTCACTGTTACATTCATAACAATGCTTGTAATGCCTTTCTTCTATACAATTCACTGTTACATTCATAACAATGTTTGCAGTTGGGTCAAGCCATGATATTGATATTTTTACGGAACATCTGCGTATACGACTTTAACAAAAGCTGCTACAAGGATTTGGATGCTAATGTTGGGAGTAACACACAAAGGAACATCTACTTTGAGTACGTATAGGTACATCTACTTGCATATTTATATTAGGTACGTAAATTCGTACATTTTTACATTCGTACCTCTATCAAAAAGTGATATTTAGTCTGGCGAACACGAAACAATGAATTGACATTTACGAGGAGAGTTATAATGTAAGGATGGATTGTTGTAGAAGAATATACAAAACTTTAAATATTGTACCACTCTTTTATTAAAACTGATCTGAAATAAAAGGGATTCCTATCTGGATATATTTAATGTTCTTACTGTCTTTGTTGTTCGTTGTTTAAAATATGAGTTCTCATATTTCAATTTGTCAAGCTAGTATTATTGATTGATCAACACGATTGTCACATTAGTATTGTCCAGTAATAAAGATATACTATCATTTCTTTTAAAATTTATAATGGAGTGTAAGAATTCGAACTAAGATTATTACAATATCATGTGAAATACAATCCGGTCTAAGCATATCGATGACCGCTACAGCACCATATTCGTAACTTCAGGGCCAATCCCACTGATCATATCTCGAATACATGACGATAGCTGCCATTTGTATCACTTCGGCTATTTGCAAGACAAATATTTACCGAGAAGAAACCGAATGATCAAACCACTTTTGATATTCGTAATATCTCTCTCAGTTCTACAGTATGTATGTTTTAGCATGCAATGTTTTGGACAGCATTAGTTTGTTTCAAATTGACATTTAACCTCCTGTTTAACCATAATCAGGTACCTGGATTTTATTCCTGTTTTGTTGAAAGCTGATTTGTCCAGTGACTTGTCCGCGAATATCGCATTTCAGTAACGTGTGTGGGTTTTGACTATCATATTTAATATTGAATAGTAGAAACGCATATTTTATTTAAAGTGGAAAGATATCAACTCTGCGCAAAATGGAAAAATGAGATCACCATTTTAATTGCATCTTTATGTTTGTTATCCATCTCTTCTATTACTTTGTATTATGTTTTAGATCCAATTGTCAGGTGTAACGGTAATGTTTTGCGTATTTGCTTTTATTGGTTTCCTCTTACTGCCCATTTGTACTTCAAGTGTCTGTATTCAATAACAATGAATTTGATATGTCATGATAGATTTATGTGTGTAAAGATTATAGAAACAGAGGTTATCATCGAACGAAATGGAGATAAAACTATTGTGACATTTAACGATGCAATTCTGGTATTGCCACTCGTAGATGCATATGTGAATCACCATGTCAGCACATTCCATTTCCAACTAAACTGACGAATTAAAAATCTGGTCAGTACTAATAAAGAAAAGACAAACTGAACACCAATTAAAACCCGTAAGTTTACTCAAACCGTTCTATTCATGGCAAACTCACCAGCGAACCATTTTCCAGTAGTCAACTTGTCAATACCTAATAAAACCAGACCACGTCCAAAAGAGAGGTCAGTTTTTGATGTTCCTTCTAAATAAAACGAATATGGCTTGAGAGTGTGATTCACTTTCCGGTGCTAACTTATATCTACGTTATCACGACTAATTATAATTGATCAAAACTGTACATACAACAAAGGTGAAGTCAGAAAGTTGAAGACTGAGGTTCAGTCTACAGAGAAAACTGGACCAGTTTGAAGAATATAATGAATAACAAGCCGAATTTAAAAAATGTCTTTATTTTTAAGAGTTTATAAAAAGTTTAATTCTAATTAGGAATAGCTTTCATAATGACATTTAATTTGATTCTCAGCATAACTGGTATACTAAATGTCTTATCCTATTCTCTTTAGATATACAATTATTCTGACAGACATGGGATTTCAGATCCATCATGTTCTAGCATTATTCATTGCGTTTTTAGCCAGGACAACAACGTATTACACTTATGATTTCGAAGAGGAAATTGCACATCACATAATTTATATTGTGCAGGCCATCGGACGAATTGAATATTTATGAATTCAAATATCAGCGATTATTTTGACCCTTTTACAATATTTGGACAGTAAAGTTAGAACATGTATAATTTTCCAGCTTGATGAACTACTGCCTAAATTAATGAGCTAGTTCTGAAAACTCAGCTGAGACTGGTCCATTTTGAATTAGGTAATTTAGTTGTTTAGATGAAAATTCATTGTGCCAACACTTGCATAAACACAAAATCTAACAGAATTTGACCTTGCTAAACTTTTGGAATAATATACGTCAGTCATTTTAATGTAACATTAAGCACGTGAACCATCAAAAACACAATATGTCAATTTGTGTGGTCTTGGAATCTCCATATTCTTTTGCATTTCAGGAAAGGAGTTTCCTTTGCAAAGGTATGTTCACCCAAACCTTATATAATATCTGACAGGTCTTTATCACATAGGTATTTGTATTATAGATAGTCTGCGTTAAATTTCCAATAATTTCCAATAATTCATACTTAACATTCCATTTAAAGTTACTACTCATAATGCTATCAAATGTATATTTCAATATATTTCATTGAAACATCCACTGGTTGGCTGAAAGTTCAATGTATGTGTGTTTTTTGTTGTTGTAAGTTGATGTTAAGATCTATTGTGTTGTTAACTCCATCATGAATTAGATAAGCATATATTGCATTTACAGGTGGCATAGTTAATATTGGTACCATTATATGGAAGCCTTTAACACATATGATCTGATGTATAAACATCTATTCCATGTAGGAAGAAAATCATATATTTTACAAAATACCATTTAAAAGTTATCAGCCTAGTAAAATCACGATTTCATCAGGAAAAGCGAAATATAATGGAAAATACAATTATAGGGTGTCATCAGTTTGTTACTTGTAAGTAACCAATGTCTTTTTGAATTTAATAACATCGTGAATAAGTTTTGATACATTTGTGCTGATACTGTTGTGTTCATGCAGAGTGTACAGGTATGTATTCTAGCAACGGTTAACTGATGCATAATGTGCATGATTGTTTTTAACATGTATTTGATCTGATAGTAAAAATGAAAGCTTGTAAGTGAATATGTACAGACTCAATCACATTTTACACACTTTGGAATAAGAGAACATTTGATTTTCACAACACCGTACGATATATACGTCGGTCTGGGTTAAATGATAATTAAAGAAGATCCTAATCAAGATGAAGAAAACAAATCGCATTCAGTTGATACCATGTCCGAGTGGGCCACTGAAAGTATTCTTTTATGAAATTCTTATTTGCTTATTTTCATGCCATATTTGAGAGATCATATATTCGGGTCGATCTTTTTGTTTTAAATAGTGTGTGAAATCAGTGAGTTGACTGCATAATCTGGATCCAATAGGGAAGATAAAACAATTATAAGCTACAGAGAAATTAGATGCAGGGATGTATCCTATGTTGTTTGTCCGTCGCTTCGACGATGACATCTAGTCATCAGTAGTTTTGTAGGAGCTGGTTCTTTTCTCTGTGTGCGCAGGTAGCTGATGAGGCCAACCCTTGCTCGGAATGTTTGTTTCGATAAGGGACAAGGGATGAGTGCGACATCTCCAGGAGGGTTGTTCGCACGAGATTTTCTGGCTTGCCTCTTCAGCTCTTCAGCTGCTGTCCTGCTAGATTCACACAACTTGGAGTCATTGTGCAATAAGTAGTATGGGGAACACAATATCCATGTAGACCTTTAGTTTGGTCTGTATGCTGATGCCTGCACTATTCCAGACGTTGTCATACAATCTGACGAAAGTTGCGCTGGCTATGGCAATACAAAGGTTCACCTCGTCGTCAATATTGACGCTCTGTAACAGTGTGCTGTCAAGATAGGTGAAGCGGTTCACTACGTTGAGTTTTTGACCGTTAACGGTGATGTTGGGCTCAACATATGGCTTTCCAGGGGCCGGTTCATGCATGACTTCAGTCTTCTTAGTAGTGATGATGAGACCAAAAATTATGCAGGAGCTAGACAACTTTTCAGCATTGAGGGAGCAGTCATCAACAAATAAGAAATCCCTGTTGTTGTATGTCATGACCTTGATTTTTGCTTGAAGCCTCTTTATATTGAATAGTTTTCCATATGTACAATACACGATGCTAATTCCATCCTCTCCATCTCTGAAAGCATTCGTCAGCACGGCGGAGAACAATAGACTGAACAGTGTCGGTTCCAGAATACAACCCTGCTTTACGCCATTGGTTACTAGGAAAGGGATAATGTTTCTGACATAGTTGAGAGAGAACGAAGAAAAATTTCGTTTATTCAGGCTCAACCACTTTCAATAATTCCATGCAAACAAGTTACATGCGCTAAACTGACTTAATGTTAAGAGGGTCTATAACTATCAAAATTTAAAAGTAGATTATTAACAAATTACAATTAAAGAGCAACTGTACTTCCAAATCAGTAAAAGATTTGACACAGACAATATTAATTTTCAACACTGATATCCGATAAAAATTATTGTGTGATCTCACCTAGTTGACACTGGTTATGTTAGGCGACTGTATACCCAGATTTAGATGAGACTGATTATAATGTTTTCTTCTCAAAAATGTAAGTAATAATGCATACTGTGATAAGTAATAATGCATACTGTGATAAGGAATAATGCATACTGTGATAAGTATTAATGCATAATGTGATAAGTAATAATGCATACTGTGATAAGTATTAATGCATACTGTGATAAGTAATAATGCATACTGTGATAAGTAATAATGCATACTGTGATAAGTAATAATGCATACTGTGATAAGTATTAATGCATACTGTGATAAGTAATAATGCACAGTGTTATAAGTAATAATGCACAGTGTGATAAGTGATAATGCACAGTGTGATAAGTAATAATGCACAGTGTGATAAGTAATAATGCATACTGTAATAAGTAATAATGCATACTGTGATAGTAATAATGCATACTGTGATAAGTAATAATGCATACTGTGATAAGTAATAATGCATACTGTGATAAGTAATAATGCACAGTGTGATAAGTAATAATTCACAGTGTGATAAGTGATAATGCACAGTGTGATAAGTGATAATGCACAGTGTGATAAGTAATAATGCATACTGTGATAAGTAATAATGCATACTGTGATAAGTAATAATGCATACTGTGATAAGTAATAATGCATACTGTGATAAGTAATAATGCATGCTGTGATAAGTAATAATGCATACTGTAATAAGTATCAATCGTTTTTATTATTGGGACAATTATGAATTCATGATACAAAGAAACTGATTTATGGTCTAACTTTAAATTAATGGAAATTAGCTTTGCGACACGTCTTTAGAAAGGAATTTGGGTCAGTCTCTCATTGTCTAGGCGTATATCATTTCACATTTGTTTTCTAGTCCATCTGATTGTCCATCTAGTTGCTATTTTAAACTGTACATCTATCCCACCTACACGAGTAAAGCAGTAGAAATATGTTTAGGCGAACCTTAGAAAAATGCAATTCAATAATGGTAGATGCAAAGCCGCATGAAAGGCGCTGAAAATGGAAGTTTTTCCAAAGCCTTTGTCATGTTGGGGGCAGGAGTGGGTGGGTGGGCTCTAATCAGTGAAATATTGATTATTTTTTTGTTTGTCTGGGGTGGGGGCCGGGTGTTTGATTTTGGTTGCTTTGTTTTGTGTTGTTGTTGTTGTTGTTTATGTTGTTGTTGTTATTGTGTGTGTGTGTGTGTGTTGCGGCAAGTGGGTAGATGGGAAGTTGTTAGAAAATGGAAGATCGGGGGTGGGGGTGGGGGAATGCCAGTGAAAACTGTTCTTGGTGTTAGGTGTTGCCGGACTGCAATTAAACTACATGTATAAAATGATTATTTGTCCGGTATAAGATGGAGCCCTGTTATTGCAAGAACAGTGTATCCATACATTGGCACGACTGTTCTCGAAATAAGCAGACAAAACACACCTGGTTTGATATATAGGTATAGTTGGAGGTCATTCGGTATCCGTAACGTTTTTTTCAGACCAATTAGCAGTACGCATATAAGGTCCGATTCCAGAAATCCACGCATGGCAGAGATTTAAGAAAAATACACTGTATTTAGATTCTCTCAAAATACGTTGTTGATACATGCATTTAAATAGGAATCTGAGTATATGGATTTGGTTTCCATGAAATCTTTCTTTACGGTGTTGACAAAAGAGGACTGCTAATTTCCAACAATTTGGCATTATTAAAATAATGTTAAGAACACTGCAATATCTGTTATACGTTGTGTTTACAACACAGTTCATTAAATGTCATTGTATGATATAGTCGTATTGAGGTTACTTCATGTCTGCATGTATTTTTAAAAGCCCAAACCTTGCTCAATTTTCTTTCTTTCAGCAGTAGGTAGTGATTCCATTTTAATTTCTATCACATTTTATGTCATAGATTCGTATAGTAATAAAACAGTCCTTTTTTAATTAATGATTCAATTTAACAGTACTTGTGTCTGAATTGACACAGAGAACGGCAAATATTTTAATACAGACGTATTCAGTGTTATATACCAATTATTATGTCAGATAGTATAAGGTGATATCATTTGGTGCACAGAAGCCAAAGCAGGGGTATAAAAATTAATTATGTTCAGTACTGGGAGTGAAACTTTCTGGAACTTTGTGTAGCTCTATCTGCAAAACGTTGTACAATTAAGGTTATAGTATGGTTATATCATAGTATTATTCTGAGGTGTAACTGTTTTTGAATACGAAACATCCGAAAAGATTCATTTCAATAAATCCTTGCAATTTGAAATTTTTAGTGACGTGCTCATTTTATAAACATGTAGTTTTAAAAAAAGTTAAATTTTACCAGTAGACAAGTTGTTAATAATATTATATATAGAACGCATTTTATTTTAATGTTGTCAGTGAAATCGATGGTTTTTCTATCGATATCGTTAATATGACCTTGGCAATAGGTATTGGTAGCCATTCATCACCATCTGGATTGAGTACAGTATTTGTGTCCTACCTTTGGCTCTATCTGTAAAAACAACCTTATTTGGTAAATGAAATGTATATTGTTACCGTGTTGTATATGTCTATATACAATGTTTAAAAGACAGTACTTCCGAAATAATGACATGTTTTGATTCCATATATTTCTTTTACGCTTCATGTTGACCCGCCATTAGACCAAGCTAAATGAAACATATCAGTGAAAACACATTATCTTTTGCAGTTATTTAAGAGCAAGAGTCATTCGCAGAATTATTTTAATACCGTGCGTGGTCTTCAAATGCATCGAGTGGAATGAAATGCAATCTTTGGCGGCAGCATGGCTAGTGGAGGGTGGAAAACATCATCAAGCGAATGTTATATCCTGTTGGTTTGTGGGAAAGGCTTCGTAGTCTGCTCATGTAATGATGTGTCTTTAAGTTAAAGATCGATACTTGATTTACATTGCTACAGAAAAAGGAGTCAACGATAAATATGAACTACTCCTTTAACTCCGTAAGGAATGTAAATAAAGTACAGAAGGAGACTATTTCATTGTGTCTAATTTACCTTCAATCTTCACAAATACTCATAGACCTATGTATGTATGTATGTATGTATGTATGTATGTATGTATGTATGTATGTATGTATGTATGTATGTATGTATGTATGTATTTAAGAGGGGTAGTTAATTGGATTTAGCTGCGTTATCTTGGAAATGACCTCCCTCTATATTACGACATGGTGTGAGTGAAAAGATATAATATCAATAGAGAACATAGCACGATTAGTAGGAAAAACGAATGCAATACGAGCCCTCTTAGACAAGAAAAATAAAATATTTAATCAAACAAATTAAGAGTGGCAATTTCAATTCAACTGAAGTTATATCAACATGATTTAATAGCAGCGAATACTTTGTATTTATTTCATCATCATAACGAGGGGTGAAAAGAGCGCTATGTCCACGACTGATTGCATGACCTTCATCTATCGACAGTGTTCCAACGGTTCCTAATTTCTTGAGTCTTTCCGCTGAACTCGTCAATTATTTTTCCGGACTTCATTCGTCACGTCTCTTTTTTCCCAAATATCCGTCTTCAGACTGTCACGTCTCACTCTCTCTCGGAAACCTGTTTCCTTAAAAGATCAAATTATTTCTAAATCTCTATATGTACCACTTTCTAGACGTACATAAAATTCTTTCACTTACGTTGCTCAAAACACATTGTGTATCCAGACATTGCGGAAAAAATATATTGTATAGCAACTCTAGAATCAACACTATTCCATGAAATTAAAAAAACGATACATACTAAGGAACCTAGGTAACAAACAATACAAAACATAGAATATTAAGAGACCTGGCCATGTGACTACCGATTAGACTCTCATGTGCTAGCCTCAGATCTTCTTCTTTCTTAGAATTAGGTACATTTACTTGTTTAAGGCTCTCACATCCTTACCGTACCGTACCATACCATACCATACCATACCATACCGTACCGTATCGTATCATAGCGTACCGTACCGTACCGTACCGTACCATACCGTACCAAACCGTACCATACCGTACCATACCATATAAAACCGTACCGTACCATACTGAACCATATCATACCATACCATATCATACCATACCATACCATACCATACCGTATCGTACCATAACGTACCGTACCATACCGTACCAAACCGTACCATACCATACCATACCATATCAAACCGTACCGTACCATACCGTACCATATCATACCATTCCATACCATATCATACCATACCATACCGTACCATATCATACCATACCATATCATACCATAACATACCATTCCATAACATACCATACCATATCATACCATACCATACCATACCATACCATACCATACCATACCATACCATAACATAACATACCATTCCATACCATACCATACCATACCATACCATACCATACCATACCATACCATATCATACCATATCATACCATTCCATACCATACCATACCATACCATACCATAACATAACATACCATATCATACCATATCATAGCATTCCATACCATACCATACCATACCATACCATACCATACCATACCTTACCAGTCCTAACACTAACCTCTTAATACTGAACGTCAAGCGAGGCAGCTGTTAGTACCATTTTTGTAAGTCTTTGGTATGACTCGGCCGGGGATCGAACCCACGACCTCCCGCTTCCGCGGCGGACGCTCTAACCACTAGGCCACCGGAGCGGTTCTTCGTATCTGTTATGTTAGGTTTGGTAGACATATATCTGTGAAACACTGGGCGCCAATAGTGTTATTACAGTATATGATCGATTCTAAAATACCGATAAAGCTGACTGTCAGTGAAGCAATTATGTCATATCGGAAACAAACTGAGGTTTGGTTACCACAACCCGATAGCCTAGATAGTATAATTAGCGATAACAAAGAAAAATGTCGTGATCACGACGAAGAATATATCGTTAAATGATCCAATGAGATATTTAAAGTCAGAAATAAACAAGCAAAGGTTCTCGGTAGAAGAATAATTGGTAATTTTACCCAGGGCGGGAAATATGATCACAAGCGACATTATTCACGATCAATTCTAGATGATGCTGAATACGATTTTATAATCACGGATGCAACATCTAGAGGTATTTATGTCAATCGTAAAGACGCTTTCTTGTCCGATGGAACGAAATTCGGTACAATTGTTACTTACGTAGATGGAGATAATCCCCAATAGACACATCTAAGGGCATCTATGCTGGCTCATGCTTATATCAATTTGCTATCGATAATAAATAGATTTCCTTAATTGGCGGTTAGAGTCTCCACTGATTCATTTTATATAGATATCAAACATAAAAAACAGGGGCTGAATTTACAAACTCCGACGAGTGTTGGGGATCCTGGAAAATAAAAAATGAAATGTTGCGCGATTATTCTAAATCAAAAGATATTACGATTAAAAACAATTACATAAAACATAATCAGATATCAGGACTATCGAAAGCCCCTTCGTTATCCGATTCAATATGTAGATATAAAACCAGTTACTTAAACGGTTGTGGTGGGTTAGGGAAGACGACTCGTGTAATCGAATTATTTCGAGGAAAAATCAAACATGATTGTGCTAACAACTACACACAGACTTGCAAGAGAGATGAAACAGTGAGGCGTTGATGCTTGCACTTATCACAGTGTCTTTCGACGGAAAGGTGACGCATGGACCCCTGATCAAATGGGGGAGAAATATATTCCTAAAATTATTATTTGGGATGAGATATGCACAGTGTCGTTAGAGATATTAAAAATGTTTCTCGGGTGGTTGTTACCGAAAAATACAGCTGTGATAATACGTGGTGATCATGGTGAACCACCACCATTTGTTGGTTTATCTCCGCATGATTGGCTAAAGAATTTTGTAGATTATTATGAAAAAATTAATACTGATCATATATCTCTTGATAAAGAAATAAAGACTTAAGGGAGTTCAAGAAATCGATGAGGATATTATTGAATTTATAACCGATATCGATGAAGCATCGAGTATTGATTTTGTTGATGGAGGTATTAACAATTTAGTCGTATATGATGAGGTGATGTTAGATAAACAAGCAAACCCTGCCAGGATATTTTCCAGAGGTAGATATAAAAATACTGATGTGATTTATGTTACTCAGAGATATACACAAATACCAAAAGTGATCAGGGATAACTAATATTCTTGCTGTATTTAATGGAGTTGACACTCATACGCTACGAAATATTCACCAGACCTGGTGCAGTGAAGATGTGGATTATAATCTCTTTAAAAATTTCTTTAGGCATGATAAGTCGGTCCCACATGGATTTATAACGATAAATTTACATGACCCTAGATCAAGATATCGTATCGGACTTGATACAATATTTGCTTAAAACCATAATACTTTCGGTCTCCGTAGAGGTTTGAAAATTTGATCTATTTACTCTGTCTCTCTCTCTCTCTCTCTCTCTCTCTCTCTCTCTCTCTCTCTCTCTCTCTCCGTAGAGGCCTTATTTTTGTTTGAAAACTTGTCTGTTCACCCTTCTCTCTCTCTCTAGTTTCGTCTGTCTGAAATAGTTTCGGTCTGTACACCCCTCTTGCTGCTCTTCCTATCCCACTCCACTGCATACAATACGTAAATGTCGGCCCTCAAGTGAGTTTTCGTGTGATTACATTTTGGCCTGGACCTGTTGTAACCTATGAGTGCCACATATTCCCCTGAAGCTATGTACACTGTTTGATTTGTGGGTAGTTTAACTTTGCAACCTACGAGGTCAGTGTCACGTGCCTCTTACAGTATTCTTACTAACACCGCAGAAAGACGAATAATTTAAATTTAAACAGCTCCGAGACCCCAGATGGCAATGTTGACGATCTAGGTGAATAAAACACTCAAGGTGAAAGGTAAAACAATTTAATAAATATCAACGTATTTACCTATTTCATCGACATTTTCTCAATCGTATTTCTTCAGACAAATACAAAAATTACCTATTTCGTTGATAACTGCTATATGAAATTACAGTCTTAAGAGAGTGTTTCTCTTCGGTATTGATTCTGTTGTTCATCTGTCAACCTCTCGTTTCTCTCCTCGGGTACTTCCGGTACCATCGACTTCGTGCTCTCCTTGGTCTTCCGGAACCGTCATCCACGCTTCCTTCCGGTACATCGCCTCCACCAAAACTGCTTACGTCACAATATACCTCCTACTTGGTATGAACGTGTCTTCCTTATTTCTGATTCTCGGGTGTCGCAACTCAATCTCACCCAGAAAATGTCCCCAGAAGCCTTTAATTCCAAATCCAAAAAAGATAATTATTTCCAGCCATTTTACGCGATCACAACCTATGCTCTCGGAGTACATCTAACGGCTCCCAACTTCGTACGTACGATCTTCTACTTACATGATTCACATCTGTACTAATTTTCAAAGATGAATGTGGCCGAAATAATGTCTCGATTGCACAGGACCCTTCGCCCTAAATTTGAATCTGTCGGTTCCGATTGGCTACGGCGCAATCTCTTTGAAAACTGCCCTGGAATAATTTTGCACATACCTGTAACTTTGAATTCGCGGTCGAGAAATCGCTTATTGAGTGCAAAGCAAACAAAGGTGTCTTGACTCGGTCGCATAATTTCTTTTGAATTAAAATGCGAACAGTCCATTGCGTACAGGTTACACAACAAGCAGACAATTTCTTGTTCAGAATCGGGTCTATAGTGGAAACTTTAGTTAATACCAATTAATATATCACTCTCACTACGAAGTAACTATAAGACAAAATGTGTATACATGAACCGTGAAGCACCAGAAAATAACTTCAACAACGTGACAGTTAATATAGGAAACAGTTCCTTCGTGTTCATTGGGATACAGGGGGAACAAAATCCATTTACGCCTGTCAGCTTGACAAGCCCTACATCTTTCTGCGCACACCAGTCTTTTTCCTGGTACCAGTCTTTTTCCTGGTACACTCCTTCACAATTCTACAATGTATGCGCCCACAAAACATCTAATCTTGCTACTCACCGCAGCTAATATTCCGGCTAAGGGATGATGACCTTTTATGCATATTCATTAGACACGTTGATATAGTAGCTCATGTTTCCCAGACTGTTCAAGACATTTGAACCGCTCCGGTGGCCTAGTGGTTAGAGCGTCCGCCCCGGAAGCGGGAGGTCTTCGGTTCGATCCCCGGCCGAGTCATACCAAAGACTTACAAAAATGGTACTAACAGCTGCCTCGCTTGACGCTCAGCATAAAGAGGTTAGTGTTAGGACTGGTCGGCCTGGTGTCAGGATAATGTGACTGGGTGACACCAGTGCTAGACATCACTATAAACTGCCTCACTGCAGACATCGTAGCGATATGACTGAACAATTGTTGAAGCTACGTTAAAAATCCTAATCAAACAAACAAATCAAGACATTTGAGTAGCAAACCGAGCTAGCCAAGGTCTGGACGGGAAGGTGGTAAGGACTGTAAATCACGGGTAGAGACTTTGCTTGTCATCATCTGAGTCACTTAAATCTTCTACTGCCACGGATTTGACTTGGCCTTGGTTTGAGGTTTTCTAAAGAGGGCAAATTAATATATGTTGGTCGAGTTATGAATAGAGCATGTGCGATCTTCAATTACATTATTGACGAATGCATTGCACCGCCTTTTCGGTTTTTGGGTGTGTTTTTCAGGGAGTACATTGCAGCTAATTCTGATTCATCTGCGCTGTTGAGATTACCGAATATTACTAGATCTGGTAAATCATCCTATAAGAGATCAATGAAGGCTTTAGTAGATATTTTAGCCTACCTTTGGAACGTTTAATTGGCACAGCGATGCTATTGTTATTAGAAGTAGAGCTGAGACAGAGTCATATCGGTCAGGGCATGGGATACCACCGCATCTTCTTGAAAGAACTCCCAAACAGAATGGGTAATACAGTCCTCAAGTTAAATAACGTTGCCATATGACATGCTGACATCCATATTGTTGGATGATTGTCTTGATTATAGTCGTGTTTTGGGTGTGCATCTGTGTTAGCACCACGTCTTCCATGATCTATGACAATGCAATCTTTCATGTTTCTGTAACGAGCATTTCAACGGTTCGGATTTGTCTTGCTGATAATAACATATATTATTATAACTAAAATATAAAACATGTGTGCCTAAGTATCCATTATGAGATTAAATTATATATAATATTAGCTATATTCATGGCTAATATTAATGTACCTCTGTTAATTGTGAAGAGTCAACTTCAAAACTATTTTGATACCTGTTTGGTCTTCCGATCATTAATATAATCCAAAATGATTAGATCCATCAATGTTATCTGTCATCTATTCTTTTGGTGTATAACGTGAATGTATGGATAATTTCATGAGGGATTCTTGGCTAAAACTGATAAGTTAGTCTTAATTGAAGATTTAGGCCAATCTTTTTCTTTGTATCCGCCTAGTAACGGTAATCTTGAAAAATTACTCCACGCCATATGACTGCTTATCCGGTTAGGTGCTATAGCTATCGTGTTCTAAATGCCTTTAGAAAAAAGAACCATCATTAATTCTTATAATAAATATGAAGACTGGCAACATTGTTTTTGTTTTATGAATCGAGACCCTGAATGAAAATGTTACTCCTGTTAACTGAAAACAAACAACATAGATTCATCGAACTCTTTCATCCATGCCGTGAAAACTGAATATTCAACTCATGTTCCTCTTTAAGCGTAACAAAGCTTGAGGTTGAAGGAATTTCATTAATTCGCTGTACGCATTTTATTTCATTGTAACCGTTGATAACAACAAAATCCCGTGCTTTAAAAATAATTAACTATGCCGATGAAACAAACATCAATAACGAAAAACGTCTGTGAGATATATTAAAAATCAAAATACCATGTCAGGGTGTAATTTACATTGTCTACTGAAGAAACATTATGCATTGTGGTCATGGTTCTCCAGTTAAAACAAAATATAATTGGAATATATTCAAAACAATATATAATGAAAAACAATGTATGTGCTATGAAACATTTGGAAAGCAAATTATATCGCATGTAAAAAGCCTTTTCAGTGATTAAACTAATCTCGAATAATAGAAATTGTAGAAAAGTAGAAAAATCAAGTAATCGCAAATGATAAATGCACTTAACATCTCTAATGATGATATATCTACGTTGGATAATAAAATCGCTCATAACACGCGTAAAGATCAATATTTTGAAAATACATAAAACTGTTTTATTTAGGTTAAAATTAAAAGCTACTTGTCTATGATAGACAACTATCTATTTAAATATGCAAAACTGGGAGAAAGAATTATTTTTCTACTTATTTCGTACTCTTTTTCCAGACTGTATACCTGTATAAATTGAATCATACAGAAAGAACCGATACAACATCCAGTTCGTATTTCATTCCTTCATCAAGAAGGATCCAATCAAATGTTCAACTACTTGTTTTTTTTATTACATCCTATTTCCATAAACGTTTTGTCGTTCATTCCATCATAAAGAAATAACCCTTGCAGTTTTCATCATCGACTTGTTACATTTCATGCCATTTACATGTGCTTTATTTCATCATAAAAAGAAATAACCAATGTAGTTTTCATCATCGACTTGTTAAATTTCATGCTATTTACGTGTGCTTTATTCCATCAGAATGAAAGAGTCAGTCAACTTTCTATAGGTTGTTGCATTTCATTCCATCATTAATAAATAGCCAATCTAATTTCCAGAACACAAAAGCGTTTGCCATTATTCAGGAGGCTGTATTTAGTTTTCTTGCTTTTTTAGTTTCGTTTATTCGTTTAGTGTAAGGTTTTAAGCACTGAAACAAATTATGTGCCCACAAGGAGTAAAAAGTTGAATGTGAGCGTTAAAGAAATGTTTAGACATGTTACTTAAAAATGAACGTACGCAAACGAGTACAAGCACTCTGTACTATCTACACAAAGGTATGCGAACGCATACAAACCCCAAATATAATATCCACACAAACGTACGCGAACGCATACAAACACACCAATACACTTACACAGAGGAAATAAAAGAAAATACCCGTTATATCTAGGAGGAGCTGCCCTAGACGAATTAGCCAGATGACATTTTTCTAATTGGGCGAAAGGAATAAAGTCAATTGCTTCCGTTGCTGAATGTCACCTCACATGTGGGAACATAATGATTCGGCTTACCTGCAGCATGCTCTATTGTCTCCGCATTATCACTACCTACTTTTAGTTAGACGACCTCCGTAATCTCTGGATAGAGACCTCACAAGAAAACATTTATGGTTTTCCTGTGGAGTTCAGAGAGCGCATGTACCGAGAGTTCTTCAAAATAAAAGTAAAACGCAAAATCAAAACCATTGTTCCATTTTTAAACTATGCTCTTTGTAAAAGTAAGCGAAGACTGAATAACGGAGGACACTACTTCAGTCACAAATGTTAATGAGGCTTTTGGCCACAACTTAGCGATTCGTAATTCTTAGGGGACATTGAATATATAATTTTCAGGATACAATTCGGGATTTGCCTGTAGAGCTAAGAGAAAGGATTACCGAGAGCTGGTAAAATACAAGTGAAACACATCTGCGTCCGTTACGTTACCGATGTTTAAGCCACTGTTACATGAATGCTTCAAGAGAACTGATTCAGATAAAAGTGTTCGAGGATTTGTTTGCTGTGACTCATTCATTTTACTACAAGGTAGACATACAGAATTCCCGAAGAAGAGTTACAGGAATACCAAAATCGTTTACACAATCTAAACCTAGTTCAAGAGAAAAACTTTGAACGGAGTGTGACGTGCAAGCTAGTGACTAAACCATTTAGATTTGCCACTGGAGTACGACCATCTCTATGCAGAAATCGCCTCCGAGAAAATGAGGATATAAATACAGGTTACCTTGCCACAACATTTATTACTTATGATACAACAGATTCCCTATAAGGAAATTAATGTGTTTTCAAACTAGAGGATTGCCAACAATGTCACCCCATTAATTGGAGCAGACGTGTGGTGTGCGTCGTAGAGACTTGCTTTCTGGGATTTTGTTTAGCAACCGATTACATGTGGAATCTACGATCTGTACCAAACCAAATAAAATATAATTGTGGACCATTTAAATGAGTAAAAGAGACTCATTATGTTAAAATCCTTACCTTTTCATCTCGATTCTTCTTGACCTCTATTGAAAAAATGTTTCGTCAACTTTTAGGTACGAATTATATGTACGCTGATGTGTGTTTAGCTAGTGACTTACACCAGTTGGGGCTTTGAGGCTTGGGCCAAGGAAGTGATCCATTATGCTCAAGATCCTAAATTCAAACGTCCAGTGAGAAAGTAACTTTTAAACCTGTATTAACTGCAGTGATAAAACCCGTTTCCGAGGATAACTACTACCTTCAAGACAGGACTGTCATGGACATTCCCGAATAGCCATTCCGGAAGGACACATGAGTGTCTGTACCCAATGTAGAGACTGCAAAAACATTTCACACTGTCCCTAGGACACCTTTGGTCCCAAGAACGTTATACAGTGGTTGGTATATATTCCACTTGATTTGTTGTGATGTGCATTTTATCCATGTACGTAACCATTTGGCTTTTATGTATATTTGTCTTTTGTGTTGTTCCATTTTGACTTACACTAAACGTGTCCTGAAAAAATATAAATGCTATTGTCTTGTCTGTCTTCGTGTCAAACGTGACATTCTCGACACTATGCCTACCTCTACTGTCTCTATTCCCTCTTTCTCCACTTTCAAAGTCATCGACGAACACTTGATCGTGCCAGTTGGGAGGCCTTGTATCTTCGGCATCTCTTTAACATGCTAATTGCCGAACCTGGCGGGTTAGGCAAAACCGAATTTTTCAAGCGTATGATCCAACAAAAATATAATTTGATCAATCGTCCACCTCAATGGATCCTGCACTGTTTCAAAGAGTGGCAATCGTCGAACAGTCTCTTGCCATAAAGTCAAAGCGATTCCAACGTGTTTCTGGAAGGCATTCCTAGCGAAGACGATGGGATCGTGTCTGACACCAGTCAAACCCATCTGGTCATCTTCGATGACATGTTAGGAGTATAATAAAAATAAATTTACTGTTGTTTACGCGTAAAGTGCACCATCGTAATGCGAGTGTCATTTACATCACCCAACATTTGTTTCAACAATGTAAATCCCATCGCACCATCAGTCTCAATGCTCATTATGTGTTCCTGTTTAAAAGCCCAAGTGCAACTCTTAGCCAAACAGTTAGGAACTCCTTAGTTTATGCGTACGACCATGTCACTTAAACCCACTTAAAACCTACTACCCCTGATTATTTATGATTTCGTACCCATCTGTTTCACCACTGCTTCCAAGACTGACGGCCTGTCGTGTACATGTCGCCGTCGTCGACTTAACAACATAGTCAAAAACATATATAGAACCTCAGATAATCTGGGTCTGTCTCACGCCACGTCAATATGACGTCCTTTCAGGCTCATCTTCCCGACAAATTGATTCGTGCCTAGTACGGCATCAGTCGTTCACGTCGTTTTGAGAGTAACAAAGTAGCCTTGACGTAACTGGCAAATCCTCGCATTGACACTCAAACCATAAAGAAAATAATGTTGAAGCCTGGAGGTAGCGGTTCACTAAGAGGTGTCATCGTTCATTCCCTCTTTAAATGACATCCCAATGCTCTCAAAGTTCTCCCCCCCCCTACCCCCCAAAAAAGCTACTCCCGTGAATTCCAAACAGACCCAGATTAATAAAAAGAGCAGTGGTGTCAAGACCAGGTTACAGCAACAAAGCGGGAACGCCAACAGAAGTAGAAAGAGAAAAGTTCCAGAAAAGTTCCAAGAAAAAAGTTTCTACCCGCCAGAGGCCACGATATACAGCAACGTTGACCGCGTCTCTAGTACCCTTAGGTTCTTCAATTTCGCCGTTGCTTGTAATGCAAGCCAAGCCCAATTTGTCACCCGTTCATCCTCAATCGAAGAAAAATGGAAACCCGCGTCAACAGGACACCTTCCTCGCTTTTAGCTGCAATGTCAGCTGCTCACAGAGTACCTGTCACCAAAATCAAAGGTCAAGAGAGATCAAGCATGGTACGGAGTTTGCTAGATTTTTCCAAGCAAGCACTGTCATGATTTAGTCCAATGCGAGAGCATCGTGAGAACTTCTTTACCCAGTTCTTTTCTGCAAGATCTACAAAAGCAACTATTGTTGGTGTGGTGTAGAGAACGTGAGCCTAAAACGTAAATAATCTTTTCCTGCCAAATTTGTGTGGTGTATTGTATCATCGGTGACAATTGAAGTTTGTAACAAGGAGACAAACAATTGTGGATCATTTTACTGAGCAGTTGCATCACTTATCTTCATTCCAATCCTTCTCTAAAAACCTCCTCGAACGGGAACAACGGGAGTCTTGCGTCCAACGTCAGTCACCAATCCAACATTAACCACAGCGACATTCCTCGCTTAAACACTCCTCGGACTTCCAGTGACCCCTCGGAGAACAGAACTCTGGAATTATGAGCAACAATAAACAATTGTACTTTATGTAACCCAGTTTCATGGAGGTGTTTCCCGAAAACACTTTGTGCCGTTACACTGTCAAATTAACTCAGGCTGTCCAATTAGATCGTCGATGGTCATTGGGAATTGGTTTTGGTGGAATTGATTTACCTCACACAAATCAAAAACATCACTGAAACTCAAGACACAGAACATCCGCATGCTCAGTAAAGAAGTCCAGTACGTTCAAAAGATGGGTAGACAGAGCAGACAGAACAATTGCACGTCCGTTAAGGAGGTCAAGTACGTACAAAAGATTGGTAGACAGAACAGCCGCAGTAAGGAAGTCCGGGACGTAAAACTTGTCAAAAGAATGGTAAATAAATTCCTGTTGCTTATTTGGTTATGAAGACAGCGTAATGGTCATGTATTGAGAAAGTTTTCACAAATCAATTAATAAAGTGTTCTTAGTTGTGTTACGGCTATTGGATTTAATTTATTTATTTTTTATTGTTAAATCCAAGTTTGTCATTTAGGTTTAATATTCATTAATTGGGAGATTTTTTTCTAGAAAATTCAGGCTGACTTAGATTCTGACCTTGGCTTGGTTACCTCAATATCTGACCTTGCTTCAGATTGATAAACAGTCCTTTAAAACTATTGGTTAATTTCAAGGACATCTTTATATTTTTAGTTAGTGGGGATAGTTTTTCTTCTAGATCATTCTTTTAGTACGTGACTTGCTGAAGGTAGACTCTACCTCTGACCTTCTATCAATTTCTAGAAAATCACGTGATCACTTGTTTACTTAAGAAAAACAGTTATATAGACTGTTGTTTGGGATAGAACAATTTAGTAGAATTTTGGGCTTTAAAATTAACAGTTGCGTAATTCATGTTTGAGTGTTAATATTAGTTATTTTATTCTGGACATTGTGTCAATTCATTGAAGAAAGAAGAATTATCTGGAAAAGGACATGTGTTTATGATTTTCATTGGTCGATAAAGCAAGAACTGCATCACGTGACATTGTCAGCCATTTTGGATTACATCGTCAAGATTCGAACCTGGAACTATTAGAACATTTATTTATCAGGACTCTTGCAATTCCATTATTGGATTTTTTTTGTGAATTCTATATTGGATTAATGTTGGATTTGATTCTCTAAAACTGTAAGTTTATTTATTTTATGAAAATAATTGTACTTAATAAATTCATTGTTCAAGTTATACAAGCTTGTTAGTTTTCACTCTTTGTGTTGCTGCTTATTCGAGCCTAAGCACGTAACAGTTGTATGCATAAATATAATACATCGGAGTTGAAGAAATAAATGCGATTTGGGTGGGAAATATAACAACAGTGTGTAAATACAACATCTGTATAATGTTATCCCATCTATTATTGGTATAAATATTATATCGAGATTAGTACATTGGCATAATTCATGTTGAAATCTTCTGTAAGTATTAGATCGAGATTGGGACATGGAGGTAATTGATGCTGAAATCACCCGTAAGTATTATATCGAGATTTTTATATATGAGGACAATTTTACTGAAGTCTTCCATGAGTATTATATTGAGATTTGTACATGAGGGTGATGTTAAAATCTTCTGTAAGTATTATATCAAGATTACTATACACGAATACTTAATGTTTATTGTTTCCAAGAGCATTATATTGGGATTTGTAAATGTGGTAATTCATGATGAAGTCTTCAATAATTATTATTAATAATTATTATATACAAATTATTTCATTTAGGAAGTCCTCCATAAGTATTTCATCGATATTTTTGTTTTCAAGAGGATGCAAAGTAGGTTAACCGTTATTCTGTACACATAATGGAAGGTTGAGAGAGAGAGAGAGAGACAGACAGACAGACAGAAAGACAGACAGACACAGACAGAGTTTGACAATGAGACAGACACAGACAGACAAGACAAACAATGAGAGAGAGAGAGAGAGAGAGAGAGAGAGAGAGAGAGAGAGAGAGAGAGAGAGAGCAATCATCACATAAATTTGCTTCTCTTTAACTCTTAATACCATTCTAAATATTTTCAATAGTTGCTATTCAGAGACATTTCAAATAGTCTAGAAAAGTCAACTTTATTACCGATCTGGCATAGCTGAATTTCATCCATTGTTTAAACTAAATATGTGATATCCCGTTTCATCAAGTTCAAACCTTTGTAACGAACCTGAGAAACTGTATTTAGCAAGATTGTCAAATGACGTTCAAATTCAGTAGGAATGTTGGTATTTGGATTTAGTAGGGTTTAGAATTTGGAACTTGGATACAAAATCAGGATGGTGAACTGGTAATCTGAAATGACGGTATGCATAGAACCCTGAGTCACACCATCATATTTATAATCTGTAACATATTTTACATTTACGCTTTTTAGGAGAAATGATATAAATATTCACAAATGCAGATTAAAATGGTGTATCTATGTATGATGGTAAACGTCTGACAGTAAACTTGAACCCAATAGTGTACGAATGGAATGGCATGCTCACTTGCGTCAGTTAAATCTCTGCTTTTAAGCATGAAAGCAATTACTTGTGTTCGGCATATATAATAGTTTAAACTATCGTAGAATTGAAACAGTATCAAAAGAAGGAATTATGTAAGATTATATGTAAGACATGCATGTTGTCGGCGCCTGTTATGTGTCGAAAACAATTGGTTGCTTTACATTTTGTTTTCCTGTACCGATTAAGTGCAGGGGTTGACTACTCTAGTTTAGTATTGCGTGACCAGAATCTATATTTCTAACAGCTTTGTAGTGCTCCTATCGCAATTTGTCAACATGGGAATACAACTCGGGGATTTCATGTTGGCAAGAAGAAAACAATGGAAATTGCGGACACATTTTACATTCATCGTATGACACAAGCACTTTGTCAAATGGTGTGATATCAACATATTATTTTCGTATTATTCCTTATATAAAAACATGGCATTCGGTTTATAAGTTCCAAATCAAAAACCTGATTTTGTTCCAAAATAAATTTAGAAATGTGGACTTCATTCTAGGCAGAGCGTCCACCAGCATGAATAATAGTGATAGAATACCGTGTCAGGCTCATATATGACATCTTGTAATTACAGAGATTCAATGGTGGTTCCAGAATATGTTCGAGGTTTAGAATCTGGCATCAGCTCGAAAATTGTACCTATTTCTATATGGAACTACCTCTGCAAAATATGTTCTAATGTAGATAGATGTTTGGATTGTTGTAACAGTTGTGTCTTGTTCATAAGTGCTTTAGTCTTCACTTTTATGTCAGATCGAACTTCGTTAAAAGACCCATTGATGTCTATGATGTCATGTATATATAATATATGTGCTAACAGTATATTAGCCGTGCATGTCTTATTAGCTATGTATCAAATCTTACGGTTATGGTGCATAAGAAAAACAATATTAACTTGACTCTTTCTTTGACTTGTGTTCGACATAATCGTAATGAGTTTAAACATTATTTACAGCTGCATATCTTCTCATAAATCTAAAGTAAACCAAGGGCAGAGTAAGATAACGTCATCAATATCCATAACATACACAGGTTACATCTTTTCGTCTCTTTGTCCTCTCTTGATTTCGAATCTTAAAAAGACAGGACTTCTTGCAAAGTATGTTTCACTTCTTGTGTTGTGTTTTCGCTAGTTGTTTGTGGGATGTTAGTTTAATGTGTCTCTATTGTGCTCACTTTGTTGATCTGTTAGTTGTGTCATCTTTTTCATTCATTTGTATGATATATTTTGTCAGCATTGTGATGCCGTCAAGCTCTTAAATGGTGTCATGGTCTGCGTAGATGTCCTGAATATCTTGTAAAGTGTCATGGTCTGAATTGCTGTCCTGATTATCTTGTGTGGTGTCCTGGTCTGCATAGCTGTCCTAATTATCTTGAATGGTGTATTGGTCTTCTTAACTGTCCTAATCATATTGTATGGTTCCCATGGTATGCATAGCTGCCCTGATTATAGTGTATGATGTTGTGGTATACATATCTGTCCTGATTATCTTGTTTGGTGTCTTGGTATGCATATCTGTTCTAATTATCTTATATGGTGTCTTGATATGCATAGCTGTTTTGATTATCTTGCATGGTGTCTTGGTATGCATAGCTGTTTTGATTATCTTGCATGGTGTCTTGATATGAATAGCTGTTCTGGTTATCTTGCATGGTGTCTTGGTATGAATAGCTGTTTTGATTTTCTTGTATGGTGTCTTGGTATACATAGCTGTCCTGATTATCGTGTATTGTGTCTTGGTCTGCATAGCTGTTCTGATTTTCTTGTATGGTGTCTTGGTATGCATAGCTGTCCTGATTATCTTGTAAGGTGTCTTGGTCTGCATAGCTGTTCTGATTTTCTTGTATGGTGTCTTGGTATGCATAGCCATCCTGATTATGTTGTATGATGTCTTGGTATGCATAGGTGTCCTGATTATCGTGGATGGTGTCTTGGTCTGCATAGCTGTTCTTATTATCTTGCATGGTGTCTTGGTATGCAGAGCTGTCCTGATTATCTTGTATAGTTCTTCTACAGTGGTTTGGTACGCTCTAATTGTTCAGGTTATCATCTGTGCTGTCTCGCTCTATTTAGGCGCCTTGGTCTATTTATCTGTCTCGGTTATTTTTTGTACTTAGTAGGTGGTGTCAGATACTGAAATTGATACGAGCGGGTTGCAACTTTGTAAGTGTGTATTTTTTTCCAATCTATTTTGCAAGTAATGTTAGACAGTGAGAGATACAGTCCAAGTGGATTCACGGGTCAAGTCAATGCATACTCCGTATTGCAACTTTTATCTAAAATATTATATGTTATGTTGATTAAAATCGAGTCAATGTCAACAGCTTTATTCAGCATAAAACTACCTATCCCTAGGACCCATTCCAAATTATACAAGTCTAGACACAGACGGTCAAAAAGTTGAAAATATATCCTGTTCGTATAAAGAAACAAACAAAAAATACAAGGGTAAATCCCTCCGATAACACGATCGATATTTTCTGTAAATCCCTCCGATAACACGATCGATATTTTCTGTAAATCCCTCCGATAACACGATCGATATTTTCTGTAAATCCCTCCGATAACACGATCGATATTTTCTGTAAATCCCTCCGATAACACGATCGATATTTTCTGTAAATCCCTCCGGTAACACGATCGATATTTTCTGTCATTTCTTCCTGATGATGGTCATTGTTTCCTCACAAGCTATGATAAAAAAGCACCAATTTAATAGTTGAAATGATCATTGCGTCAATGCACTTCTACAGCAAAAGAAATTTGCCACATTTTAAACTGACGTCAAAAATATTCATCCAAATAAAGTCAAAGTCAAGAGAGACAATTTTGTCAGTAATTTTGCATACTTCACTAACTCTTAAGCGAGTGATATTCATTGTTATATAAGTCCTCGCCCTCCTCTTCCTCATTCTAATCGGCCTCTCATCCTTTACATTATTGTACTAAAGGTCAGAAAGGTTATGCAGGCGTTCAGAACCGACTATATCAGTAAGGAGAAACAGTTTTTAAAGTTGTATTACACCTGACTTTAAATATCAATTAGTCACATAGGGGGACATATTTGGACGTAATGAACCTAATGGTGTGATCCAATACAAATTGGTTTTAACGTCGCATGTAATGTTGCGTGTAATGTCACAATGAAATCGGTTGATGTTGGAAACAAATTTGTAATACCCTGTTATATGTTATGATGTTAGACGTCATCTTTTCTTGACCTGGTTTTGTACCTGCCTACCATTGTGAAAGTTCACAAAGGTCAATAATTTTCGTCTACGAATATTTTTACACCATTTGAGATACATATTATTCAATAATTTGGATTGTATGCACTACCATATAAAACAATTAATAAAGCAACAGGTAAAACAATTTAATTTTAGTATTAAATTTTACAACGATAGATAGTATTTAGTTAAATATAATATAATAAATGCCACATTAACAAATACTTTTATACTATATATATATATATATATATATATATATATATATATATATATATAGTTACGTTGTCAACTTTGTAATGGTTCTTGCATGAAAATGCAACATGTAATTGGTCTTAATGACTTTACCGATATTTCTATGAATCATTACAAAAGTGGTAGGATAGTGAAACCCTTCCGTATATGTTATTTTACCTCAGCGTTAAGATCTTTCTGGTTTTGGCTTCCTTTGATTTGACCATAGTCTCTAAAATCACTTCCAGATCATAAATGAACATCATTAACGTAAGGAAGAAGGATATAATAGCCTTCCGTTAACTGGTCCTTAAAATTAAATTACTTTGACAACACGACTGCAAATAATGGATTGGATCACGTTTGCCTTTTCAGCATGTCAGCAATCCGTTTATTTGTCATATGTAAAAAAATGTATTCATTCCAAATTTGCAAGTAAAAATTCTTTCATTTTGTCTATTTGTCTTGGATATATATATATATATATATATATATATATATATATATATATATATATATATATATATATATATATATATATATATATATATATGTATGTATATGTATATGTAAATATATATATATATATATATGTATGTATATGTATATGTAAATATATATATATATATATATATATATATATATATATATATATATATATATATATATATATATATATATATATATATATATATATATATATATATATATATATATTCAGGAACACTTGTTTGTCGTTTATGTTATATGTTACTATTAAGTCCATCCTCTACACTCGATCGAAGTTATCAAGTTATTTTCAGCTGCTAAAGATTCCAGGAAACTGCTTTGCTATCTTGCATTGTATGGTTCTTTAATACCTTCATTAGAAATGAATCGTTAATTGGTGATTGTCGCTCTTCATCCAGATGTAAAGATCACATTTTCTGGCACTGAAATGTTCATTAACCGGCATATTGTTATCACGGTAAGGTGTATTTACGTTTATAGCGTTGTTTGATTGTTGTTAATGTTTGTCTTGTATGTGGGTGTTCAGTGTTTGGAAGATATTGTTCAAATCGACTGCTTCCTCATTTCCTAGAAGCAGAAGCTATAAAAAGCAGCATTCACGAGACTTTATGATGGTATAAATTAGTTTGGTAAACTGGACCCCACCCCCCGATATATTAGCATAATGAATTATAGGGATACTCTAATATTTAGGTGCTTAATAATGTAAAATAGGGATAAATCTTTATATTATGAGCATGCGTTTTGAAGGAAGAAACACTATGCAAGTTAGAAAATTAGAATTTCGCGATGTCTGGCCATCAAGTTAATATATATAATTATTGTTAGTGTATGCTCCTTGAAGAACACGTTAAGTGAGAAAAAATGTTGTCTGGAGGGCGTCGGAAATAAGGAAATAAGGCAAATGATTATCCTCAACTCAGACACAGGCACGTATGCATTGATTCGCTTGGGAGTAAGTACCTAATGCCTTTAGTAATAATATAAGAATGGTCCAACAAATTTACTAATAGACAATCAGTCGTAGTGAAATTGATATGGTCCAACGCATTTACTAATAGACAATCAGGCGAAATTCGTATGGTCCAAAGCAGTTGCTAATAGACAATCAGGCGTAGTGAAATTCGTATGGTCCAACGCAGTTGCTAATAGACAATCAGGCGTAGTGAAATTCGTATGGTCCAACGCAACGCATTTACTAGTAGACAATCAGGTGTAGTGAAATTTGTATGGTCTAACGCATTCACTAATAGACAATCAGTTGTAGTGAAATTCATATGGTCCAACGCAATGCATTTACTAGTAGACAATCAGGCATACTGAAAATCATATGGTCAAAAGCATTTACTAATAGACAATCAGGCGTACTGAAAATCATATGGAGCAGCAGAGAGGGTGAACCCTACAACCTTTTCCGACAAAAAATCGATTGAGTCCTCAAAACAAAAAATAGAGCCTTCCAACGAAATCTCATATTTTAACCCCCAGAAAAGTCTCCGTTTGCCAAAAGGAGACTTTGCGATTTTTCAATCAATTTTGGTCGCAACGTTGTTGTCATTCACCCTCTCTGCTGCTGGAACTTTCAGTTCTGGTTAGCAAAAATAATAAATGATTTTAACCGAATATTTGATCCAGTCCGATACGATATCGTGTCCGAGGATCATGTAAATTTATTGTTACAAATCCGTACGGGGTTGACTGAGCATTACTAAAGAAATTTCTAAATTGATTGAAGTCCATATCAGAACACCATGTCTGCCAAATATTTCTAAGAGTATGAGTATCAACTCCGTTGAATACAGCAAGAATATTACAGTTATCTCTTATCACTTTTGGAATCTGAGTGTAGCGTTGAGTGACATATATCACTTCGGTGTTTTTATGCCTGCCTCGGGAAAATATTCTAGCAGGATTTTTTTGCTTATCTAACATTACATCATCGTATACGACTAAATTGTTAATACTTCCATCATGATCTTCTACTGATGGTGCCTCGTCAATATCGGTTATACATTCAATAATACCCTCACCGGCAATCTCTGAAGCGTTTTCATTAAAATCCTTTAAGACTTCATAACATCGTTGATCATCTACGCTAGGGGCAATTAAATACAACTTATCCCACTTCATCCATCTCATTATTAAATTGAGCAACAATTGAGTCTTGCCGGATCCAGATGGCCCGATTATAATCATCCAGATAGAGTTTGGTAGCGCTGCATGATGCTTAACCGGTTCTCTTGCTTTAGTCGCTGAAAAATCAATTATATCCATATTTCTGTACATAAATTATGGATCTATATTGTGTGAAGTGTAAAACGCCTACTGGCACAGATGACTTGACGACGATTACAACTAAAAATAACCGATCAGCGCTTTCTGGTAAATGCGTGCAATGTGGTACAAAGAAATTTAGATTTGTGTCTATGAGATCTGCAGGAAATGATGATTTTAAAAAAAACGAGGAGGTGATATCGCAGCCAAGCTAACTAAACTCCCTGGAACCCCATGGGCAAAGTATTCAGGAGAAAAACACCTTCCAGGGTATAGTTATTGTGGACCGTGAACAAGACTTGATATCAGACTTGATGATCAAAACCAACCTCGACGTGGTGAAGAACCAATAAACGCTATTGATAAGGTCTGTCACCTTCATGATGTTGCTTATAAAAGCAGCAATTTGCAACACAGACATCTTGCATATGTAAAATTAATTCATGCATTAAATGCTATTCCTGATAAATCCTTCAAAGGAAAATTAGTTTCATTTTTGATAAAATCGGCAATGAAAAGCAAATTGGTGTTAGGTGCTGGTAATTAATAACAACATGGAATCTATTTATTATTCTCCAAAAGGATACTGGGGGGGGGGGGGGGGGAGCGCTGCAATCAATAAACTCGCTAGCGCTGCAAAAGTGAAAAAAAAAACCACTGCGGCTAATTGGTTATCCAAACAGGCGATATGGCAAATTTATCTACCAGCGCCTAAACAAATTAATTACTCGCATTTTGATGTGACTGTCCCTAATAAAGTTCATAAGGCTGATATATTATTTTTACCTCATGACAACGGTTACAAATACGCGCTAACCGTAGTTGATGTTGCGAGTCGATACAAACAAGCAGAGCCGTTAAAAACAAAATCATCACCTGAAGTAGCTTCTGCATTTGAAATGATTTATCGAAAGGGTCCTCTGCGTTGGCCGAATCTATTACAAGTTGATCCTGGCAAGGAATTTCAGGGTGTAGTCTTATCAACAATGAAACATCATAATGTCACCATCAGACGAGGACATACTGCGTTACATCGCGATCAGGCAATTGTTGAACGATTTAATCGGACTCTTGCTGAGCGGTTATTTGGATATCAATACGCAAAAGAATTCATCCAAGAAAAGCGATCCCGTGAATGGGTCAAAAGGTTACCAGCTGTGATTACCGCACTGAATAATGAGATTACTAGAACAATCAACATGAAACCTATCAACGCGATTATAAAGGAGTCTATACCTAAAATGGAAATTCGAAGAATTTTACAAAAAGATGATAGCGTTTCCCAACCAATTCTTGGTAGTAATGTCACTGTTAGGTATTTATACGAACCAGGAGAGCTTGAATGTGGCAGAAAAAGGGCTACTGATCCTATTTGGAGTGTTACTGCACACAAGATATCTACTATAACACGATCAACTGGTAGACCTCCAATCTATAAATTGGATTCAACTGCCCCTCAACGAGGATTTGCACGCGAACAATTACAAGTGATTCCTGACGATACTCAATTACCACCGCGGGGTCTTAACTTAGGCCGTTGCGTCTGTTGCACTCAAGACAAGTCAACATCACATTGTTTCTGACATGACCGAGACTGTTATTTTTTCTGTCTACGGTAAATTGGCGAGGATCTTTATCCGAATACTGCCAACGCATTATACAATTGCAACTTGCGCAGTGATTATTCTGTTGTTGTTTAAGCGTAATTATTAATTCAGCATCAATGTCAAATTCTCGTTGTTTTTTTTTTGTCTTGTTGTTTGTAACCGGAAAGTTTTTTATCAATAATTTTAACATCAACGATGCTAGCATCATCCATTGTGGTGTCATCATCGCCTGACTCTGTCAAGACAATTCTTCGAAGTTGATTTATTCTTCGTACTCTGGATACTGCGGGATAGACTAAATTTGACCGTTCGATGCGATTATCTACCATCCAAACAATTGTATCCGATATAGTCAATCCCTGTGAAGAATGTATTGTTGCTGCGTAACCTAGCGTCCACGGGAATTTATTAGCACGCAATGCATTTTCGACGACGCTGATATCAACCAGCACAATATCATTTAACACGAGAATTTGTTTTTCACGCTGTCCTGGAATATCAACTTCAATGTTCTGTTTTCGTGTATCCGAAGGCCTATAACACAACGGTACTGGAAGTGTTGCAAATTTTTCTTTATGCGTTTCAAATAACTTCATCTGAAGTGTGTCTCTGACTATTTTTCTACTTGCAATTATCAAATCGTTTGGTCTCCACGTTTCCCAAAAATCATTCATGGGAGTTTCTGAAATTATTTCACGCGCTATTTCACATTGGATTTTATCCGGCTGTAATCTAATTAGCGCTTTGAACTCGCGTAATTGTTCTTCAAGTGATTTATAATCAGTGGTAATTTCTTCATAATAGTCTACAAAACCTTTTAGCCATTCATGTGGAGATGCACCGACAAATAGTGGTGGTTGTCCGTGATCACCGCACATGACGACTTTTGTGTTTTTGTTTAACAACCACTCGAGAAATGTTTGTAATACATCTAATGACACTGTGCATATTTCATCCCAAATTATGATTTCAGGAATGAATTTATCACCCATTCGATCAGGGGTCCATTCATCGCCTTTCGATCGAAAGAAACTATGATAAGTACAGGCATTTACCCCTCGTTGTTTCATCTCTCTCGCGAGTCTGTGAGTTGGTGTTAACACAATCATGGTTGACCGACGAAATAATTCAATTGCACGAGTTGTCTTTCCTGACCCACCACAACCGTTTAAATAAACTACATACTGGATCAGATACCGGTGGTGCATTAGAAAATTCTGATTGAATTTCAATGGGGTTACATGAAAGATATTTATCATCCATGGCAACGTCTGCGGACTCACAATACTCTTGTAGCTTTTCCTTTTTAAATCGCCAACACCCCCACGCTTCCTCCGGGGATGTGAATTCAGCCACTGCTGATCTGTATTTATTGTGTATATACATCGAATCAGTAGCTACTCTAACTGCGGTATTAGGAAATCTATTTATCATTGAAAATAAATTGATAGAAGCATAAGCTAGCATAGAACTTCTCAAATGCGTATATTGTTTAATATATCCATCACAGTATGTAAAAATTGTACCTAATCGTCTTCCATCGGATAGGAAAGCGTCTTTACAATTTACAAGTTTTCCCTGTTTCGTTAAATCCGTTACAATAAAATCGTATTCAGCGACGTCTATGATCAACCGCAAAGAATATTTTGCATTGTCGTATCTTCTACCCTGGGTAAATTTACCGATTATTCTTCGTCCAAAATCTTTTGCTTGTTCTTTTTTAATTTCAAATAACTTCTTAGACCAATTCATGATTTCTTCTTCATTGAAATCTGGAAACTGTTTTCGCTGTTCGCTAATTATACGATCTAGATCGGGTTGTGGTAGCCAAACTTCTTTCTGAGCTCGATAGCATATAATAGCTTCGGAAACAATCAACGATATTAGCATACCACAATCAATCATATATCGTAGTAACACTATTGGCATCCAGGCCTTTTCAGATATATGTCTACCAAGCCAAAGATAACTACACGGATGTAACCCTGTAGCGAATTCGAATGATATCACACGAGCGAATCCAGTTAAATCAAAATCAGGCAATGGACCATTAATCGCAACACGAGTCATTTCATGCGTGGGGTGTCCAAATCGTTTAAAGTACTCAGCACATTCTCCATACCCGAGAAAACTTCCAGGATAACACGCGGATATATCAATTGAAATCATACTATCACGTGAGTATTTCGTATTCCACAATCCTCTTTGACCAAATTCGACGCAACTCAATTTAATATCTTCGAGAAAATCACTTCGTGTTCGACGCCATGAGTTTTTTTCTCTTGCGAAGTGAGCTACCACTGATGGAATAGTAAAACTATCCGTTAATAGTTTTTCATGGGAACTCTCCGGTGAAAAATCACTAGCGATTTTTTTCATTCTGTTATCTAATTCTTCAACGCGATATAATTCGCCATTTGGTCTTACAAATTGATCAAATCCTATTTCGGGATCTTCATCACTTCTAAGTAACCACACTGACACAGGATCATCTTTACACAACGCATGAATAGCATCGAATAATTTCTCATTATAAAAAACATCCCCGACGAATTCTGGGGGGATATATCTCACGGTTCGTTCTCGTGGAAATATTGTTACTGCAGGTGTCCACGCGTGTTTGTTATGATCAATAATTTGTATTGGAGCTCCATTTTTGTTATATTTCGGTTCGTATAAAACTTCTCCGGTTATCGTCATAACGGTTATTGGGAATCTTAATGATGTTTCTAATTTAGCTATATCAGAAATCTTTGCACCGTGCTGTTTCACTGTCAGTTCCCATTCGGTTATTTTCCTACGTCGCAGATCAGTTAGTTTATTTCCTCGGGATGCATTTGTGAAGTGTTCCATTACCCGTGTTGCTACACAATTCAGTGAACTAGAATATTTCAAAGGAGCTAGTTTTGCGATATCGGGTTTATCATTTAACGGATATATTCCATAAACGATTGCTGTTGCGGGATAAGATCCCTCGTAGTATGGTTTGTCAATTCCAGTTAGAATTCCTGGTTTGGAATCTCTACTCACAATGACAGATTTTTTATCCTTGAGTAATGGTTCAAATTTATCTCTAATAATCCATTTGCCTTCGACTTCGATAATGAATTTTATTCTGAAAAAATACTTCTGTTGGGAATTGCTTTGCAATGATAATCCTTTGGATTTTACACCCTTGGATTTCCACCCCCTTGGCGAGGCAAGGTGTGAAATTATTTCAGCTGCTCTTTCATCGTTCATAGTAGCATCGATGTTGGGTACATTGACCACTTCATCAATAATTCGAAATGTCGACCAACAGTATGCTGCACCGTCTCGGTAGAATTCATTAAAACACTCCCTGATTTTACCCAGTATAGTTCTATCACTGATTAGACGTTTTGGTGTATCAGAGACCCTATCGAGATTGAAATTAGCATTTTTCCAGGGCTTAATTTTCGATAATCTCTTGAACTCCTTATCGAGATTGAATTTAGTATTTTTCCAGGGCTTAATTTTCGATAATCTTTGGAATTTTTTCATGGTATAATGAATGAATTTAGCATTTTTCCAGGGCTTAATTTTCGATAATCTCTGGAATTCTTTCATGGTATAATCAATCAATTTAGCATTTTTCCAAGGCTTAATTTTCGATAATCTCTTGAACTCCTTCAGTATAATTCTATCACCGATCAGACGTTTTGGTGTATTAGAGACTCTATCGAGATTGAATTTAATATTTTTCCAAGGCTTAATTTTCGATAATCTCTTGAACTCCTCCATACTATAATTAAAACAAGCATTTAAATGAAAGATTTATGTATAATAATCACTGCAAATGGCTCATGATTGGATCAGTGACACCGTGTAACAAATCATGCAGAAATGAATTCTGTGGGTATCATATGCAAAGCTTTCGTCGTGGAAGCCTTGGTTCGTTACCTTGTATACGATGTGGGTTGGGGTTAGGGGAAAATCGCAATTATGTCTAAATTGTGGTGGCAAACGATACAGGGAGTTGAAGCGTTATTATGATAAAAGAATCAAAAATGGATTTTCAATCAAAAAATCTGACCCTGAAAAAGACCCTGACACTGACAAAGTCCCTGACACTGTCAGAGTCAGCGACAAAATCATAAGAACTCCTCAAGACTACATTGAAAGATTCATTATTAAACCGAACAATGAATTAGACAAACAATAGTATTATGTATATAAATGAACCAAGAATTCAGACCACACCCCTTGATTAAAAATTATGAAGCATCCAGTGATGGTATCGTAAGAAACCGTAGACTGAAGAAATCAGTTGGCGTTGTGAGTAATCAAGGGTATTTGAGGTTTACTGTATGGGGGAGGAAAGAAAAGAAAACTTATCACAATCATCGTTTCGTATTTGAATGCTTTTATGGATTGATCGAGGGTGATTTTGTTATTGATCATATCGATTCTAATCCGAAGAACAATTCTTTATCAAATCTGCAAGCTGTTATCCCAAGTGAGAATTCCAAACGAGGTTGGACTGGGAAATATTCGAAAAAAGCGAGACCTGTGAAATCATTTAATACAACTAAAGAAGAAAATATATTTCAATCCATAACAAGCGCCGGTAGGCATTTCGATATTTGTTGACCTTCTGTTCAAAAACTTGCAGAGGGAATAACCAAGACGGCGATTTCAAAAAAGAACAGACAGAAAATTCAATTTATTTATGTCTGATGCGTCATATTTTTCATTTAGAAATATTTAACTATCATAGAATATGAATTCTGAAAATATGAATAGCATTATTGATGAAATTCTAAAATTGAAAAGTCGGGATATCAAACTATCAGATGGGTTAAATCCTGATCAAATCATGTCAGATTTTCAGGATATAGAATACGGAGTTAACAACAATAAATATATGCTGCCAAAGAAATACGCGCTCATCAAAAAAATTCAGAATTCTATTCGAGACTCTCTAGCAATTTCCAGTGACGTAAGTATGTTTGTTCCGTTATATACTATCGTGGAAGGAATACGAAAAGAATTGGGTAACGAATACGAATTGAAAAAGGAAGTTAATTTTGAAATTAGAAACATAAGAGCGTTAATTCAAGAAAATGAACGATTTTGACCGTGACCGACCCTCAAAGAGATTTTGTCGTCGATCCCCTCAGAGAGATTTTCATTTTTTTTAGCATTTTTCGATTGAAAATGTCAAAATCAGTGAATAAAAAATTGATGGACGGTTCAAAATGAGGGGAGTGTCAGAATTATTTTATTTGTAGCAATTCAGAATTATTTTATTTATAGCAATTATGTGACTTTCCTCATCGATGATAGAGCTGTTAAATACTTCCACGGTGGTGTTAAAAATCATCCGAAATGTCAAATGTTTTCGTCTGTTAGGTCAGGTTCGGGAAAATTGTTTTACAATTGAAAAATTGTTTCTGATTTCAAATAATGGTCAATGAAGCATTAACAACTAGATTGGCTCGTGAACGACTAGATGCAATTAGGAGATTTATACCAATTCGCGACTCTGTAAGAAATAAACTGCAACAACGACAGAGTTTATAAACTGACTTTGCTGTGGGATCTGAAGAATTGTTTAAACCAGTAACCACAGCAACGTACGGGGTAGAGCGTGCTATACGGGGAGATGTTCCCGAGACGGGGAAATCTGTTATTGGTGAACTTGAAAAAATAGCAGCGAAAACTGAACAAACAAAACAGGCTGTACAAAAAATGGAATAAAAAAAAACAGTAGATGATTTACGCGTGAGATTTAACGAGGAAGGGTTAGCAGAAATTGATAAGACTGATCCAACAAAAATTCCTGAGCTTGTTGACTTATGAAAACAGAAAAAAAATGTTGAAACCAGAACATCATAAATATGTTAGGAATTTCACTCATTGGGCTAATATATTCTACAAAATCAAAACTGAAAAAAGTCAAATTAAGACAGATAGTGCATCATACATTGAATATATCAATGCGGTGGGTATAGCGTATAAACAATATGAAGAGTTTAAACAACAACAAAAACCGCAAAAATTGCAAAGAAAGCGACAGCAACCTGCAAAGAAAGTATTCTACTCGCCTAAAAAACTACCATCTGATGATGATGATGATGTTCTTGATTATTTACAAGAAACGGATACAGACAAACTGGATAAAGCAACTGGTTATAGCGGAAGTGGATTGCAAGATTCCAGTGAAAATCCAAGGATTTCATGTCCTGATAGTGTTCTCAGTGATATATCACGATTAGAAGTTCTTGTAGGAGGGTTCCGAGCTGGAAATAACTCACCGGAAATAATTAATGAAGCAGCTGATATCTGTAGACGGTTATTTCAAGGTGGTATCATGGATATCAGCACATATCGAGATTTCATTGGCGAGTTATCAAGTGGGTATCACAGTGATTAATCACCGGGACTGAATTTATAATTGACAAATTGTTTTACAATTGAAAAATTGTTTACAATTGAAAACACTAGTGTTTTTACAATAATGATCATACACTACAACCATGACAAACCAATCCCGTCTATGTAGTTAATTCACGGTTTCCAGTTTATAGAGCATACTACGGAGATGGTTTCGGTAATACAATTGCAGGGTTATTTGCGAGAATGGCTCCAAAAGTGATGCCGTTAGCTAAACAATTATCAATGAACGCAATTGATGTTATTCGTGATAAGGGTATTAGTGCCGTTGGAGATCTTGCCGGAAAAGCGTTTTCAGCCGCGAAGAATAAAATAACATCATTAGTGAAATCACGGAGAAAGAAACCGTTACCGTCTACAGCGGAAATGCCTGCAAGTGTTAGTAAAATTATAAATAACGCAGTAGATGAAAAATTAGCATCGCTGGTGACTCCGAGTGACCAAGATAACACGATAGCAAACATGATAGCGGGAAGTGGCTTTAAAATAACACGACGATGAAAAATCTTTTACGATTTCACGATTTAGACTCTGATAAATATAATAAAATGTTCAAACGGTCACCTGATCCAGCGTTTGATACAGACGCCCCAGTTGGCAAGGATGATTTGTACGCGATTTTCAATTTTATTCTTATCATGCAGTACAACCAGATCTCCGATCGCGAATTGAACTTCAAGTTCATGATACGAGTAAATACTTTTTGCCGTGTGAGGCATTTATTGAAGTACAAGGAGAACTTGTAACAAATGTTGCAGCTAATAACCATATGACAATAACCCGACTATTAAAGTTGGTTTTGTTAATAACGGTATCATGGCGTTATTTGAAAGTGCAAGATATCTCATTGATGGAAAAGAAATTGAATCCATTGACCGTGAAGTTGATGTGGCCACAACAATCATAGGGTTAGCAAGATATTCTGATGATTATACAAGATCAGCGGGTCCATCTATGATGTTTTCTAAGGATATTACTGATTACCCTGAACACGTCCAGTATTCTAGAGTCAAGGCAACACAAGCTACTGCAGTTGATCCGGCACCAGCCAAATATACAAGACCAGCTGGTACTTTTGATGTCATAAATAATATCACTAACTACAACCTAGGGTTTGCAACACGCGTAGCAACGTTGCATGGACAGCGTCGACAATTTTCATGTGCGATTCCACTGCATCATATTTTTGGATTCTGTAGAAACATCCGAACAGTTATTTATGGGGCGAAGCATACAGTAGCGCTTGTGCGAAAGGGTACTGATAATGATGCAATCTGACGTGATGCTGGTGCCCCGGAGGGTAAAGTCATTTTAACAAAATTAGCATTATGGATGCCAGTGTTAACTCCATCAATCACAGCAGAAGAGTGATTACTGTCATTTATGGAAACAGGCGGTAAATCATTGTTGAGTTGGTTATCAGTGACCACGGATATTAAACAGGATAATGTCGATGATACATTCACATGGCACCTGGCATCAAAACAAGGTGTTTCAGCTCCACGTCATATATTTGTAGCGTTACAGAATAATGAGCGAGTTGGTAATCAACAACGCAGTCATATGATATTTGATCAGTTAGGTGTTAGAGAAGTCTCACTGAGAATAAACGGACAGCAGGAACCATCCGAGGATGTACAACTTGATTACGGTCAAAATCATATTGCACGTGTATATCATAACCTGTTGTCATTTATGACACGTGATCAAAATGTTGATACTGGTTTGCAAATATCACAATTGGATTTCAAAAATCTATATCCGATTTATTACTTTTCATTGGAACATCTTGATTTGATGAGACAATCTGTCGTTGAGATACACTTTAGACCCCGTGTAACCCGTCCTGGGGGTATTATTAATTACAGAGCGGTTGCTGTCATTCTCAGTGATAAATCAATGCTACTTGAAGGTGTTGGTGGAAGAATGAGAGTGGTAAATGCACCAGTGGAGAATCTTTGATTGAAATTGTAAACGATTTAGAATCAATCTATTATGTATAATGTCATATAATGTTATTAGTGTTGCGTTAACTCCCGGTCAAGTCAAGAAATTGCAATCAGAATCGGCTAAAAAATGCGGAACCACAATCACGTTGAAACCTAATCAAATGACTGGTGGTGCAAATAAATTATCACTGACAACTCGTCAAATAAAACATTTCAATGATGCACTAGTAGCAAAAAAAGGTGTTCAGATTACTCTTTCTGCGGCTGCTATCAAAAATATGATAAAAACAGGCGGTATATTTCCATTGTTAGCTGCGATTCCAGCATTGATTGCTGCAGCAGCCCCAGCAGTGGCGAAAGCGGCAGCGTTGGGAGCTGTTGGGACCGCGGCAGGGATGGCGTTGAAAAAGGCAACTGGGAAAGGATATAAAAAAAGGGAAAGGGTCTAAGACTATCAGGAACCCCGTATTCATGGTACAGCGGAAAGGGTCTAAGACTACCAGGAACCCCGTATTCACGGTACAGCGGAAAAGGCCTGAGACTAGGACCGGTTTATTAATTGAGGAACCTATGGTTCCTATGTCCAATTTTGATTTAATGGATACTGCTAAAAAACTGGCGATTAAAAATTTCAGAGGTGTCTTTATGAAAGATCAATTACCACATCAACCAAACAACACTGAAACCGGAATCATTAATTTAGATAACAGCACCGGACCCGGAACTCACTGGGTTGCATACGCTATTGATCCACGTGGGATTGTCTATTTTGATTCATATGGATTAGCCCCACCAAAAGAGTTTATGCGTTATATAAAAACATTTCCAATGAAGACTTGGTATTCTACGCTACCAACACAACAAATGAATGACCCACCAATATGTGGCAGCGAAGTATTAAATGTCCTTAACGCTATTTCTAACTCCTTGGGTAACCCAAGGGGAAAACCACCACATGTTGTCGTAAATGAATACACTAGTAATGGCTGGAAATCAAAGATTTTAGATAGAGAAAGAGTTTTACAATAACATGATTTATATTTGGGGAAGACCTCTGAAACCCAAACTCGATGACACTGCAACCCTTGATTCTATCAAGGATATAAAAAAATAATTGAAGATGAAATCGCTGAGACGTTGAATTTAACAAGTGTTGAACCTAATGAAATAGTTGTATTTCAAGATCGTCAGGGTAAATTGAAAACTAGTAATGTGTCGTTGGATGATATTTTGGTTAAACAACGAAACGCAATCGAGGATACTATCGTGTTATTTTCCGATCAGGGTAAACTCAAACCTGGTGTACTTTTTTCGACGATTACAGATAGATTGAAAACTCTCAACGATGAGTTGAAAAATTCTGTGTTGGAACTAACAACACTTCAATCTAGAATTGAGGATAACGGAAAACAGTTTACCTCATTTCGTAGAAATATCGTCGATAAATTTATTGGAACCCCGTTGGATAAAATTGAAATAAAACTCCCTGATATTAAAAAATCCATCGATGAGACGAAAAACTTCATCGAAGCCATCAAAAATGATTTTTCGAGGATGATAACAATCATTGAAAAAACAAAAATTCCTCATGAGAAAACCAACAACGTAGTATACACGATCCAACACGGATCATTTGCGTGGACACCTACAAACAACAAATTATATATCACTGCAACCGTCAAGGGTATTTATCGATTAACACTAGTGACAACGAATCAATTTAATATTTCATCGTCGAGTTCATCCGGGGTCAACAATACGATTTCAACGATCATCGACAAGGATACAACTGAAAAGTTCACGATAACATCTACTGATAAAAATTTGGTTAGGGTTTCAACAACCTGGTATGTGGAATTCGTAGCGGATTTAAGTAAATAACGGTTTCAATTGAAATCGTATTTGAAAACGCTAGCGTTTTTAAAATAAAAATGATTTCATCATCGCAATATCGCTATAATCAGGTCAGAGAATTTCAAACTAGACTCAAAAACCTCGCCGAGGAGTATCAAATAAAAATAAAAAAATACCGACGAAGAATCACCGCAATTGATATTACCATGTACTCGGTGTCAGGCGTTCTCGCTGGCGCCGGAATAATACTTGCATCGGTTACAATGATTGCCCTGGTCGTAGTTCCGATTTGCATTTCTGCGGCGGCTACAATCGCGGGTATATCAACCGGGATAACAAAAAGATATCATCATGCAGCCAGAGTAAACTGCAAGATTACTTAATTCAATTTCATATTGTATCAACCGCATACTCGCAATTATCCTCTATGATATCGTCGTCACTCGATAATACAATTATATCAGATAGTGAGTTCTCAGTGATGGTTAGTATTTATGATTCTGCGATATCAAAATTAGAGCGATAACATGAATATAATAACAATGAAAACACCGATGGAATTGGAAAACACGAACCCGAAAACCAGCATGATCTCAATAACCTCAACGATATCAGATAGTGAGTTCTCAGTGATGGTCATTGTTTATGATTCCGCGATATCAAAATTAGAGCGACAACATGAGTATAATAACAATGACAACACCGATGGAATTACTTCAACAAATAGTGGAGAACACGAACCCAGTACAAACAAGCATGATATCAATCACATCAACGAATCCTGAATTCATTGTGAATTTCCCTAGCCCAGTCGCCGTGAAGGAGATAGCGCTAGCAAAACTACGAGTGTATCACAGTTGGCCTAATATCAGATCGGTAGCATTTGGTGGTCAACAACCGAATAATTCACTGGTATTTGCGAATAAGAATAAACCCGATGGAACTCCAGACTTGAACGTTGTTTCGATACCAACCGGATCATACCAAATTGAACAAATCAATGCTGAATTGCAACGTAGAATAAAATCGATTACTGGAGCAGAATCAAAATTCGCTATAACTGTTCACGAACCAACACTATCATCTACCAATGAAATAAACTCACCAAATTATGTCGTAGATATCTATCAGAGTTCTATTAGAACCGTACTAGGATGGCCTGAATTACCACCAGGGGGGAAAACTGTTGATTTACCAGAACCACAAAAAACCGATTATATCACAGACAGGATAAAACCTGATAATCCAATAAAGAGTTATGAAGATAAAAAAATTACTATAGATTTCTTTGGTCTCGGATACCAACCAACTGGAAGAGAGAAGGAAGGGGATAGAATAGAGGGATATCATTTTATTGACGAACCTAAAATCGTTAAAAATTTCACAGCAATGAATAATGATTTTTCGCTGTTGTTAATATCTCTCAAATCCAGTATTCTTACCCGAGATGAATTTATCAGCGTCGTAGAAACATGCAACAAAATTATCGACGATATGGAAACATTTAATTTGAAAATTATTCAGGATATATTAGATAACGATAATCCCCTATCGAGAACAGAATTTGTAACAGACTATAAAATCCCCGTCAAAGATATTCCAACATTCAAACTACCAGGATATAACGTACCAGAACTAAAAAACTTCTCAGTGACACCATCGATGTTGGTTTTAAAATAATTCATGATGCATGGAAAAAAACAGCATCACCGGAAATAAAAATCCTCAAACATAATAATGATCCAGATGGTGGCGGTAGGCATATCGCTCCGTTCAACGTGAATATATCCACAGTGATTGCGCTCAATTTAGTATGTGATGTTATCGAAGGAAGCTATCAAATTAATCTCGAACGATCAAATCAAGCTCAGCAAGGATATATTCTTTATTCGTTTGCACCAATAGCCCCGCCAGGATTTTTAATAATTGAGTCTCCGGTTAATCCAGTCTATATGCGGTGTCATAATGATTCATTAACCAGAGTTAATGTCAAACTCACAAAATCAGTCCATTAATCTAATTGATCTACAAGAGGAGGTGTTAGCGATTAGTCTGTTTGTGAGATCCTAAGGACTGGATCAAATATTCGGTTGAACTCGTAAAAAAATTATTAACCCATAGCAGCAGAGAGGGTGAATGACAACAACGTTGCGACCAAAATTGATTGAAAAATCGCAAAGTCTCCGTTTGCCAAATGGAGATTTTTTTTTGGGGAGGGGGGGTAAAATATGAGATTTCTTTGGAAGGCTCTATTTTTTGTTTTGAGGACTCAATCGATTTTTTGTCGGAAAAGGTTGTAGGGTTTACCCTCTCTGCTGCTTATGGTCCAACGCATTTACTAGTAGACAATCAGTTGTAGTGAAATTCATATGGTCCAACGCATTTACTAATAGACAATCATACGTAGTAAATTCAAATGGTTCAACGTATTTACAAATAGACAATCCGGCGTAGTAAATTCAAATGGTTCAACGTATTTACAAATAGACAATCAGGCGTAGTAAATTCAAATGGTTCAACGTATTTACAAATAGACAATCAGGCGTATTAAATTCAAATGGTTCAACGTATTTACAAATAGACAATCAGGCGTAGTAAATTCAAATGGTTCAACGTATTTACAAATAGAGAATCAGGCGTAGTGAAATTCATTCACAAGTTTAAAGACCATTTAATGACAGCAACAGTAAGTTTGAAAACTAAACGAACATGTTTTATTTCTTCATTCAAATGATAATACCTTCATCATTCATTTGTATCAATAAAAATCAATTATGCAATCAATTTCTGTTCATTTATGTACTAACTGACATGCGTAAGCAAACTCAATAAATGCCGTAATTAGAGTACGTATATGTCTTCCCATTGATATTTCGTGCGTCAATACATATGTCCATTATTGACTTTTTCTTCAATCAACCCCGACTAAGATAGTATGATCGCATTGTGTATCATAGCCCACTAGGATAAGGAAGGTATTTTCATTTCACTAAATGCAGCTAACTACCTCACCACACCTCACCACACCTCATCGAAAGCGAATGGATAGGCATCCGCCACCATATTGTAATCTACAGTCCGCTTACAATATTATTTGAACTAGGAGAATCATACTTGGAATGATGTGTTATGAAGGTCAGTGGATGGCAACTTAGAATTCGTACCCTGAATCTAATCTAACCATGGGGTGGGGAGGATTGTGAGTGAAGTGTCGAGGAGATATCAGTGGAAAATAAAGAGTACAAATTTTGCGAAGTTTAATATCATTAATTTATTTTGCAGTCTTTAATATCAATCTAATTAAACATCGCGATCCAAACAAATGCTCTTTCTGAACGTCTGACTCTTCAGCACGAGAGGTAATTGTAGTTTGCTTCACAACGGTATATTATTTTAATTAATATTCCCGGCGGAAATATGAAAACAAGATGGCCGCTATCGCTTTACCAGCTTAAAGAAGCAGCAGCAGAGGGGGTGTATCGGACAACATTTTTAGACAAGTTTTCACTGAAATCACGCTTAAAATCAATGAAACCAATGACATCAGACCCAAAAGTCAATGACATCAGGTCCCAAATGTGTGTGTGAATCATGGATTAGGTCCAAAAAAAAATTATGAAAAAATCAATGAAATTAATGAAATCAAAAACTTTTCAACTATTACATTTTTTGGGAAAAAGGGACTACAACATCGTTGTCACTCACCCTCTCTGCTGCTATGGGTTAACCGAATATTTGATCCAGTCCGATACGATATCGTGTTCGAGGGTCATGTAAATTTATTGTTACAAATCCGTGTGGGGCAGACTGAGCATGACTAAAGAAATTTCTAAATTGATTGAAGTCCATATCAGAACACCATGTCTGCCAAATATTTCGTAGCGTATGTGTATCAACGCCGTTGAATACAGCAAGCATATTACAATTATCTCTGATCACTTTTGGAATCTGAGTGTATCGTTGAGTGACATAGATCACGTCCGTGTTTTTATGCCTGCCTCGGGAAAATATTCTAGCAGGATTTTTTTGATTATCTAACATGACATCGTCGTATACAACTAAATTGTTGATACTTCCATCGAGGTCATTCACGGATGGCGCCTCGTCAATATCGGTTATAAATTCAATAACATCCTCGCCGGCAATCTCTGAAGCGTTTTCATTAAAATCTTTTAGCACTTCATAGCATCGTTGGTCGTCTACGCTAGGGGCAATTAAATACAACTTATCCCACTTCATCCATCTCATTATTAAATTGAGCAACAATTGCGTCTTGCCGGATCCAGATGGCCCGATTATAATTGCGCGGATAGAGTTTGGTAGCGCTGCATGATGCTTCACTGGTTCTCTTGTTTTAGTCGCTGAAAAATCAATTATATTCATATCTCTATACATAAATTATGGATCTATATTGCGTGAAGTGTAAGGCGCGTACTGGTACAGATGACTTGACGACGATTACAACTAAAAATAACCGATCAGCTCTTTCTGGTAAATGCGTACAGTGTAGTACAAAGAAATTTAGATTTGTTTCTAAACCCAAGGAACCCAAGGAACCTTTAAAAAAAAACGAGGAGGTGATATCGCTGCCAAATTAGCAAAACTCCCTGGAACCCCATGGGCAAAATACCCCGGAGAAAAACACCTTCCAGGGTATAGTTATTGTGGACCGGGAACAAGACTTGATATCAGACTCAATGATCAAAATCAGCCCCGACCCGGTGAGGAACCAATAAACGCTATTGATAAGGCCTGTCACCTTCATGATGTTGCTTATAAAAGCAGCAATTTGCAACACAGGCATCTAGCAGATGTGAAATTAATTCATGCGTTGAATTCTATCACTGATAAATCCTTCAAAGAAAAATTGGCCTCCTTTTTGATAAAATCGGCAATGAAAAGTAAATTGATGTTAGGTGCTGGTAATTAATAGCAACATGGAATCTATTTACTATTCCCCAAGAGGATACTGGAAGGGTAACGCTGCAATCAGTAAACTCGCTAGCGCCGCAAAAGTGAAAAAAAAACCACTGCGGCTCATTGGTTATCCAAACAGGCACTATGGCAAATTTATCTACCACCGCCTAAACAAATTCAATTCTCGCATTTTGATGTAACCGGACCCAATGAAGTTCATCAGGCTGATCTATTATTTCTGCCACATGATCGTGGTTACAAATATGCGTTAACTGTAGTTGATATTGCAAGTCGATACAAAGAAGCAGAACCGTTAAAAACAAAATCGGCCACTGAAGTCGCTTCTGCATTTGAAAGGATTTATCGACGAGGTCCTCTGCACTGGCCAAATCTATTACAAGTTGATCCTGGCAAGGAATTTCAGGGTGCAGTGTTATCTACAATGAAATATCACAATGTCGCTATCAGACGAGGGCATACTGCACTGCATCGTGATCAGGCCATTGTAGAACGGTTTAATAAAACCCTTGCTGAGCGGTTATTTGGATATCAATATGCAAAAGAATTCATCCAAGAAAAAAGATCCCGTGAATGGGTTAAGAGATTACCAGGTGTAGTTACCGCACTGAATAACGAGATTACTAGAACCATCAACATGAAACCTATCAACGCGATTAAAAAGAAGTCGATACCTGAAAAACCACAAAAAGATTTCAAAGAACCAATTCTTGGTAGTAATGTCATTGTGAGGTACTTATACGAACCAGGAGAGCTTGAGGGTGGTACAAAAAGGGCTACTGATCCTATTTGGAGCGTCACTACGCATAAGATATCTAGTATAACACGATCTACGGGTAGACCTCCAATCTATAAACTGGATTCAACTGCCCCTCAACGGGGTTTTACTAGACAACAATTACAAGTGATACCCGAGGATACTCAATTGCCACCCCATGGGCTTAACTAGCACCCTTGCGTCTATTGCACTCAAGACAAGTCAACATCACATTATTTCTGACATGACCGAGATTGTTATTTTTTCTGTCTACGGTGAATTGGCGAGGATCCTTATCCGAATACTGCCAACGCATTATACAATTGCAACTCGCGCAGTGATTATTCTGTTGTTTCTTCAAAGTGATTATTAATTCAGCATCAATATCAAATTCTCGTTGTTTTTTTTTGTCCTGTTGTTTGTAACCGGATAGTTTTTTATCAATAATATCATCTATTGTGGTGTCATTATCATCACCAATGATTCCATCATCGCCAATGATTTCATCATCGCCTGACTCTGTCAGGACAATTCTTCGAAGTTGATTTATTTTTCGTACTCTAGACACTGCGAGATAGACTAAATTCGACCATTCTATGCGATTATCTACCATCCAAAGAGTTGTATCCGATATAGTCAATCCCTGTGAAGAATGTATCGTCGCTGCATAACCTAGCGTCCACGGGGATTTATTAGCACGCAATGCATCTTCAACAACATTGATATCAACCAGCACAATATCATTTAATACTAAATTCTGTTTTTCACTTTGTCCTGGAATATCAACTTCGATGTTCTGTTTTCGCGTATCCGATGGCCTATAACAAAGAGGCACTGGAAGTGTTGCAAATTTTTGTTTATGCAATTCAAATAACTTCATCTGAAGTGTGTCTCTGACTATTTTTCTACTTGCAATGATTAAATCATTTGGTCTCCACATTTCCCAAAACTCATTCATGGGAGTTTCCGAAATTATTTCACGGGCTATTTCACACTGGATTCTATCCGGTTGTAATCTAATTAGTTTCTTCAATTCTTTTAATTCATTATCAAGTGATCTATGATCAGTATCAATTTCTTCATAATAGTCTACAAAACCCTTTAGCCATTCATGGGGAGATGCACCGACAAATGGTGGTGGTTGCCCGTGATCACCGCACATGACGACTTTTGTATTCTTCAATAACAACCACTCAAGAAATATTTTTAAGACATCTTCTGACACTGTGTCTATTTCATCCCAAATCATGATTTCAGGAATAAATTTCTCTCCCATGCGCTCAGGAGTCCATTTATCTCCCTTCCATTGGAAAAAGCTGTGATAAGTGCAAGCATTTACCCCTCTCTGTATCATTTCTCTTGCAAGTCTATGAGTTGGTGTTAGCACAATCATGTTAGAAACGCTAGCGTTTCCACGACGGAATAACTCAATTGCCCGGGTTGTTTTTCCTGACCCACCACAGCCGTTTAAATAAACTGTTTTATACAGGCATATTGGATCAGAAATCGGTGGTGCACTAGAAAATTCTGAACACTGATTGCTTTCTAAGTAATTATTTTCAATGGTAACATCTGCTGATGGAATATAATCATGAATCATTTCTTTCTTAATTCTCCATGATCCCCATTTCTCGTTGCCAGTAGCCTTAAAATCAGCCATTTTGCTATTTATGTAAAATGAGTCAGTAGCAACTCTAACTGCGGTGGTAGGAAATCTATTGATCATTGAAAACAGATTGATAGAAGCATAACCGAGCATAGAAGCTCTTAAGTGTGTGTACTGCGGATGGAATCCATCATTGTAGGTAACAATTGTACCCAATTTGGTTCCATCGGACATAAATGCGTCCTTACGATTGACATATAGGCCCTTATTCGTTAAATCCGCCATTACAAAATCGTATTCAGCGTTGTCTATAATCAATCGTGAAGAATATTTCGTATTATCATCTTTGCCACCTTGGGTAAATTTACCGATTATTCTTCGTCCAAGATTTTTTGCTTCATTGTTTCTGATTTCAAATAACTGTCTGGACCAATCCATGATTTGTTGTTCATTAAAATCAGGAAACAGTTTTCGCTCTTCGCTAATTATTTTTTCTAGATCAGGTTGTGGTAACCAGACTGATTTCTGTGCTCGATAGGATATAATTGCTTCACTGACAATTAATGATTTTAACATCTTACAATCAAGCATATACCGTAATAACACTATTGGCATCCAGTGTTTTTCAGACATGTGTTTACCAATCCAAAGATAACTACACGGATGAAGCCCTTCAGCCATTTCAAATGATTCTACACAAGCGAATCCGGTTAAATCAAAATCAGGAAGTGGTCCATTAATAGCAACACGGGTCATTTCGTGTGTAGGGTGTCCAAATCGTTTGAAATATTTCTCGCATTCTCCATACCCAAGAAAACTTCCTGGATAACACGCAATCATATCAACGGAAATAACGGTATCAGCGGTGTATTTTGTGTTCCATAATCCGCCGTGGCTGTATTCAAGACAGGATAATTTGACATCTGATAAAAACTCACTTCGTGTTGGTTTCCACGCGTTTTTCTTTCTAGCAAAATGTGCTGCAATGGATGGTACTGTAAAACAGTTTGCTAATAATTGATCGTCTTCTTCTCCGTCCTCAGAAAACTCACTAGCTAGTTGTTTCATTTGATTCTGCAGTTCTTCAGTACGGTATAATTCTCCGTTGGGCCTTACAAACTGATCAAATCTGCATTCTTCGTCTGAATTACTATGAAATAGCCACGCTGACACAGGATCGTTTTTACTCAAATGGTAAATAGCATCAAATAATTTCTGCTCGGTAAAACATTCTTCAGGTCCCAACCCTGCTGGGGATAGATATTTTACGGTTCTATCCCGTGGAAATATTGTTACTGCAGATGACCACGCGTGCGCGTTATGATCAATAATTTCAATGGGGGTTCCTTTTGATTGATATTTCGATTCGTATAATACTTCACCGGTGATTGTTCTTACCGATATTGGAAATCTTAATGATGTTTCTAATTTGGCTATATCCTGAATTGTTGCTCCATGCTCTTTTACCGTGAACTCCCACTCGGTTATTTTTTTTCGTCTTAGATCAGTGAGTTTATTCCCCCGGGATGCATTTGTGAAGTGTTCTATTATTCGTTCTGCTACACAATTGAGCCCTGTCGAATATTTCATGGGTGCTAGTTTTGAAATATCAGGTTTTTCATTGAGCGGATAGATCCCGTAAACAACTGCTGTGACAGGATAAGATCTTTCGTAGTAGGGTTTATCAATTCCAGTCAAAATTCCCGGTTTGGAATCCTGATTCACGGTGACAGTTTTTTTACCCTTGAGAATGGGTTCAAATTTATCCTTAATAATCCATTTGCCATTCTCACGGATAATGAATTTGATTCGGAAAAAATGACTTTTTTCCCCAACACATGAAATGATCACTGCTGCTTTTTCATCATTCATGGTAGCGTCAACAACACCATCAATTCGAAATGTTGACCAACAATAAGATGCTCCATCACGCTTGAATTCATTAAAACAGTCTCTGATGGGTTTATCAAGAATTTTATTCTTGGGTGTATTAGAAACTATATCAAGATTGAATTGAGCATCCTTCCATGATGATCTCATGTTTCCGTCTCTTGGACGTTTGTTACGTTTTTTGGGTCTATCGCGATTAAATCTAGGATTGATTTTTAATAATCTCTTAAACTCTTTCATGTTTCCGTCTATTGGGCGTTTGTTACGCTTTTTGGGTCTATCGATATTAAATTTAGGATTGATTTTTAATAATCTCTTAAACTCTTTCATGTTTGCGTCTCTTGGACGTTTGTTACGTTTGTTTCCGTCTATTGGACGTTTTTTGGGTCTATCGAGATTAAATCTAGGATTGATTTTTAATAATCTCTTAAACTCTTTCATGTTTCCGTCTCTTGGACGTTTTTGACGTTTTTTTGGTCTATCGAGATTAAATCTAGGATTGATTTTCAATAATCTCTTGAACTCTCTATCAGCATTGAATTTAGCATTTTTCGAAGTCAATCTCTTGAACTCCTTCATGCTATATAAAAAACAAACATTTAAATGAAAGTTTTATGTATAATGAATCACTGCAAATGGCTCATGATGGGAAATGTAACCCCGTGTAACAAATCATGCAGAAAAAATGAGTACTGTAGGTATCATATGCAAAGTTTTCGACGTGGAAGTCTTGGTCCGTTACCCTGTATTCGATGTGGGGTTGGGGTTAAGGGAAGATCACAATTGTGTATTGATTGTGGTGGTAAGCGATATAGGGAATTGAAGCGTTATTATGATAAAAGAATAAAAAATGGACAATCCATCAGAAATTATGACCCTGAAAAAGCCCTTGACCCTGACAACATCAAGGATAAAATCATAAGAACCCCGCAAGACTATATCGAAAGATTTTCCAGTGATGTAATTATTGAACCAAACACTGAATTAGACAAACAATAGAATAGTATATATGGACCAAGAATTCAGACCACATCCAGTGATTACAAAATATGAAGCATCCAGTGATGGTACTGTCAGAAACCGTAGACTGAAAAAATCAGTTGGTTTTGTGAATAATCACGGGTACTTGATGTTTGGCGCTGGAAAGAAAACTTATCTCAATCATCGTTTCGTGTATGAATGTCATTATGGTTTGATCGGGGATGGTTTTGTTATTGATCACAAGGATTCTAATCCAAAGAATAATTCTGTATGCAATCTGCAGGCTATCACACTGAGTGAGAATTCCAAACGAGGAAGAGCTGGCACTTGCAAAACGGTTGGGAAGAGACCTGTGACATCTTTGAATACAATAACTAATGAAGAAAAAATATTTTCATCTATGAATGAAGCCGGTAGGCACTTCGATATTTGTCCGACTTCTGTTCAAAAAGTTGCAGGGAGGATTTATCGATCGGCTATTTCAAAAAAGACGGGGCAAAAAGTTCAATTTAGTTATGTCTAATGCGTCATAATTTTCAATTAGAGATATGTCATACTTATAGAATAATGAATTCTGAAAACATGAATAGCATCATAGTTGAAATAGCAAAATTGAAAAATCAGGATATCAAACTATCAGATGGATTAAATCCTGACCAAATTGTGTCTGATTTTCAGGATATTGAATACGGAGTTAGCACTAACAAGTATATGCTACCCAAGAAATATGCACTCATCAAAAAAATTCAGAATTCTATTAAAGACTCTCTTTCATTTTCCAGTGACATCAGTGTGTTCGTTCCGTTGTATACTATCGTAGAGGGAATACGAAAGGAATTAGGTAACGAATACGAATTGAAAAAAGAAGTCAACTCTAAAATTAGAAACCTACGAGCATTAATTCAAGAAAATGAACAATTTTGATTGCCCGACCATTAATCATTTTTTGATTGCCCGACCATTATCATTTTTTGATTGCCCGACCATTATCATTCCGACCCTCATTTTTTTTAGCCGACCCTCAAAGGAGATGTCAAAAATCGATGGAGGATGTGTCAGATTGGTCAAAACTAGAATGTTGAAACTATCAGTATTATTTATTTTATATACAATTTTGATACTTTCAACATCAATGATAGAGCTGTTAAAACAATCAAATAACACTTCCATGACCGTATCAAAAATCATCCGACATGTCACTGATGTCAAAAAAGGAGTTGCACGATGGTGTTAGGTCGGGATTGAAAAATTGTTTTGCAATTGAAAAATAGTTTGCGATTTCAAATAATGGTCAATGAAGCATTAACAACCCGATTGGCTCGTGAACGACTGGATGCAATCAGGAGATTTGTACCAATTCGTGACTCTGTAAGAAATAAACTGCAACAACGACAGAGTTTACAAACTGATTTTGCTCTGGGGTCTGAAGAATTGTTTAAACCAGTAACCACAGCAACGAAAGGAGTAGAGCGTGCTTTACTGGGAGATGGTCCCGAGACGGGAAAATCTGTTATTGGTGAACTTGAAAAAATAGCAGCGAAAACTGAACAAACAAAACAAATAGAATCAAAGAGAACAGTAGATGATTTACGCATGAGATTTAACGAAGAAGGGTTAGCAGCAATTGATGAGACTGATCCAACAGAAATTCCTACGCTTGTTGTTACGTCCTATGAAGACAGAAAAAAAATGTTGAAACCAGAACATCATAAGTTTGTTAAGAATTTCACTCACTGGGCTGATATATTCTATAAAATCAAAACTGGAAAAAGTCAAAAAAAGACAGATAGTGCATCATACATTGAATATATCAGGATGGTGGATCACGTGTATAATCAATACGAAGAGTTTAAACAACAACAAAAACCGCCAAGATTGCAAAGAAAGCGACAGCAACCTGCAAAGAAAATATCTTTTTCACCTAAAAAACAACAACTACCACCTGATGATGATGATGATGATGATACTCTTGATTATTTACAAACCACGGATACAGACAAACTAGATGAAGCAGCTGGCTATAGCGGAAGTGGATTAGGAAATCCAAGGATTGGAAACATTTGTCCTGATAGTGTTATCAATGATATATCACGATTAGATGTTCTCATCGGAGGAAAACGAGCTGAAAATAATTCACCGGAAATAATTAATGAAGCAGCTGATATCTGTAGACGGTTATTTGCCGGCGGTATCATGGATATCAAAACATATCGAGATTTCATTGACGAGTTAGCAAATGGGTATCATAGCGATTAAATAACAATTGAAAACACTATTGTTTTTATAATAATGATCATCCATTACAATCATGATAAACCAACCCTAGTCTATGTAGTTAATTCACGGTTTCCAGTTTATAGAGCATACTACGGAGATGGCCTCGGCAATGCCATTTTAGGATTCTTTTCAAGAATGGCCCCAAAAGTGATGCCGTTAGCTAAACAATTATCAATGAAAGCCATTGATGTTATTCGTGATAAGGGTATTAGTACTGTTGGAAATCTTGCCGGGAAAGCGTTTTCAACTGCGAAGGATAAAATAACATCATTAGTGGGGCGAAAAAAGAAACCGTTACCGTCTACAGAAGAAATGCCTGCAAGTGTTAGTAAAATAATAAATAACGCAGTAGATGAAAAATTAGCGTCGATGGTAAATCAAGGAGACCAAAGCAATATTGCAAACATGATAGCGGGAAGTGGCCTTAAAAAACTACGTCGATGAAAATGGAAAAATCGTTTACGATTTCACTATTTAGACTCTGATAAATAGAATAAAATGTTCAAAAAATCATCTGATCCAGCGTTTGATATAGACACCCCAGTTGGCAAGGATGATTCTGTACGCGATTATCAATATTACGCCTATCATGCCATAGACTCAAATAGTCGAGCAAGAATTGATCTTCAAGTCCATGATACCAGTAAATACTTTTTACCCTGTGAAGCATTTATTGAAGTAGAAGGAGAAATTGTAACAGCTGCTGATACTACTGCTGTACCAGCACCGTATCCAGCTGGTACTCAAGTCGGTTTTGTCAATAATGGTATTATGGCGCTATTTGAGAGTGCTAGATATCTCATTGATGGAAAAGAAATTGAGTCCATAGATCGTGATGTTGATGTGGCTACAACAATAATCGGGTTAGCGAGATATTCTGATGATTATACAAGATCAGCGGGTCCATCTATGATGTTTGCAAAAGATGGTAAGAATACCGCTGGTGGAAATCCATTTGTTGTAAGACGACCAAAGAATAATGCTGGCACCGCTAATATTGATGCCGAAGATACGATTATAAACAACGATGTTAATTTCAATCTAGGAGCTGCAACACGAAACGCAATGTTGGGAGTAGGGCGTAAATCATTTTCATGTGCGATTCCACTGCATCATATTTTTGGATTCTGTAGAAACGTCAGAAAAGTTATCTACGGGGCGAAGCATACAGTATCGCTTGTACGAAAGAGTGATGATAACGACGCAATTTGGAGGATTCCAGCAAACCCAGCTGCAGCACATATAAATGATGATGCCGGTAAAGTCAATTTAACAAAAATATCATTGTGGATGCCAGTGTTGACTCCAGCAATCACCGCAGAACAACGACTACTATCATTTATGGACCAAGGAGGAAAGTCGTTGTTGAGTTGGCTAACCGTGAGTACAGATGTGAAGCAATCAAATATCAACGGGTTATTCACTTGCAACCTAGCATCAAAACAAGGTGTTTCTGCGCCACGTCATATATTTATTGCGTTACAGGATAACGCACGAGTTGGCTATCAACTCTCCAGTCATATGATATTTGATCAATTAGGTGTGAAAGACGTCTCACTGAGAATAAACGGCCAGCAGGAACCATCTGAGGATATACAACTTAATTACACAGAAAATCATATTGCACGAGTTTATCATCGTCTGTTGTCATTTATGGCACGCGATCAAAATGTGGATACTGGTTTGCAAATATCACAATTTGATTTTAAAAATCTGTATCCGATCTACTACTTCTCACTGGAACATCTCGATTTGACAAGACAGTCAGTTGTTGATATACACTTTAGAGCTAATGTGACTCGTGGTGCTATTGCTGATTATAGAGCGGTTGCTGTCATTCTCAGTGATAAATCAATGCTACTCGAAGGTGTTGGTGGAAGAATGAGAGTGGTAGATGCCCCAGTAGAAAATCTTTGAACGATTTTTCTCGATTTTTCATTGAATTAGAATCAATCAATTATATATAATGTCATATAGTGTTATTAGTGTTACGTTAACTCCTGGTCAAATCAAAAAATTGCAATCAGAATCGGCTAAAAAATGTGGAACCACAATCACGTTGAAACCCAGCCAAATGACTGGTGGTGAAAATAAATTATCGCTGACAACTCGTCAGGTGAAACATTTCAATGATGCTTTCAAGGATAAAAAGGGAGTTCAGATTACTCTCTCTGCGGCTGCTATTAAAAATATGATGAAAACGGGTGGTATATTTCCATTGTTAGCTGCAATACCAGCATTGATTGCAGCAGCAGCCCCAGCGGTGGCTAAAGCAGCAGCGTTAGGAGCCGTTGGTACTGCAGCAGGAATGGCACTTAAGAAGGCAGCTGGACAAGGATATAAAAAAAAGAGACGATCCGTTCAAGGATTGGGTCTAAGACTACCAGGAACCCCGTATTCGTGGTACAGCGGAAAAGGTCTAAGACTACCAGGGACCCCGTATTCATGGTACAGCGGGAGATCCGTTCACGGATCAGGCCTGAGACTACCAGGAACGGTTTATTAATTGAGAAACCTATGGTTCCCAAATCTTCGATGGTTCCAATGTCCAATTTTGATTTAATGGATGCTGCTAAAAAACTAGTGATTAAAAATTTCAGAGGAGTTTTTATGAAAGATCAATTACCACATCAACCAAACAAAACTGAAACAGGTATTATTAATCTCGATAACAGCACCGGACCTGGAACTCACTGGGTTGCATACGCTATTGATCCACGTGGGATTGTCTATTTTGATTCATATGGATTAGCCCCACCAAAAGAGTTTATGCGGTATATAAAAACCCTTCCAATGAAGACTTGGTATTCTACGCTACCAACACAACAAATCAATGACCCACCAATATGTGGCAGTGAAGTATTAAATGTCCTTGATGCTATTTCTAACTCCTTGGGTAACCCAAGGGGAAAACCACCTCATATTGTCGTTAATGACTACACTAGTAATCGCTTTTTAGAGAGAGAAAGAGTTTTACAATAACATGATTGATATTTGGGGAAGACCTCTGAAACCCAAACCCGATGACACTGCAACCCCTGATTCTATCAAGGATATAACAAAAAAAATTAAAGATGAAATCGCTGAGACGTTGAACTTAACAAGTGTTGACCCGAATGAAATAGTTGTATTTCAAGACAAACAGGGTAAATTGAAATCCAGTAATATTTCTCTGGATGATATTTTAGTTAAACAACAAAACGCAATCGAGAACACAGTTGCGTTATTTTCCGATCAGGGTAAATTGAAATCCAGTAATATTTCTCTGGATGATATTTTAGTTAAACAACAAAACGCAATCGAGAACACAGTTGCGTTATTTTCCGATCAGGGTAAATTGAAAACCAGTAATATCTCTCTGGATGATATTTTAGTTAAACAACAAAATGCAATCGAGAACACAGTTGCGTTATTTTCCGATCAGGGTAAATTGAAATCCAGTAATATTTCTCTGGATGATATTTTAGTTAAACAACAAAACGCAATCGAGAACACAGTTGCGTTATTTTCCGATCAGGGTAAACTCAAACCGGGTGTACTCGTTTCGACGATTACAGATCGATTAAAAATTCTCAACGATGAGTTAAACAATTCTGTGGTTGTACTAGCAACACTTGAATCTAGAATTGAAGAACACATAAAACAGTTTATATCATTTCGTAGAAATATCATTGATAAATTTATTGGAACCCCGTTAGATAAAATTGAACTAAAACTCCCTGATATTAAAAAATCCATCGATGAGACGAAAACTTTCATCGAAGACATCAAAGGGGATGCAACGAGGATGATAACAGCCATTGAAAAAACAAAAATTCCTCATGAGAAAACCAACAACTTAGTATACACGATCCAACACGGATCATTTGAGTGGACACCTACAAACAACACATTAGATATCACTGCAACCGTTAAGGGTATTTATCGATTAACACTAGTAACACCATTATCTCAATTTAATATTTCATCGTCCAGTTCATCCGGGGTCAATAATACGATTTCAACGATCATCGACAAGAATACAACTGAAAAGTTTACAATCGCATCTACTGATAAAAATTTGGTTAGGGTCTCAACAACGTGGTATGTGGAATTCGTAGCGGATTTAAGTAAATCGTAATTGAAAACGCTAGCGTATTTAAAATAAAAATGATTTCATCATCGCAATATCGCTATGATCAGGTCAGAGAGTATCAAACTAGACTCAAAACCTTGTCTGAGGAGTATGAATTGAAAATTAAAAAATATCGCAGGAGAATTACCGCAATTGATGTTACTGTGTACGCTGTGAGTGGTGTAATCACCGGAGCTGGTATTATACTGTCTTCAGTGACAATGATGGCCCCGATAGCTGTTCCAATTTGCATTTCTGCGGCAACAACAATCGCTGGAATAATTTCAATAATCACAAAAAAAATATCCTCATGCAGCCAACGGAAACTACAAGACTACATAATTCAATTTCATGTTGTGTCTACTGCATACTCGCAATTATCCTCATTGATATCGTCATCGCTCGATGATACAATTATATCAGAGAGTGAGTTTTCAGCGATGGTAGATATATATGATTCTGCGATGTCAAAATTAGAAATACATCATGAATATAATAACAATGACAACACAGATGGAATTACTTCAACAAATAGTGGAGAACACAAAACCAGTACAAACAAGCATGATCTCAATAACCTCAACGAATCCAGAATTCAGTGTGAATTTCCCCTCTCCGGTCCCAGTGAAGGAGATAGCGCTAGCAAAATTACGAGTATACCACAGTTGGCCAAATATTAGGTCAAAATCATTTGGTGGTCAACAACCCAATAATTCACTGGTATTTGCAAATAAGAATAAACCAGACGGCACCCCAGACTGGAATGTTGTTTCCATACCAACCGGATCATACCAAATTGAACAAATCAATAATGAATTCGCGCGTAGAATAAAATCGATTACTGGAGTAGAGTCAAAAATCGCTATAACAGTTCATGAACCAACACTATCATCTGCCATTGAAATAAACTCAGAAGAATACGTCGTAGATATCTATCAAAGGTCAATAAGAACAGTACTAGGATGGCCTGAATTACCACCAAAGGGGGAAACCGTTGATTTACCAGAACCTCAAAAAACCGATTATATCACAGACAGGATAAAATCTGATAATCCAGTAAAGAGTTATATAGATTACAGTATTGCTAGAATCTTTTTTGCTCTTGACACTATAGATAAGGGAGGGAAATATCTTTTTGTTAACGAACTTAAAATCGCTGAAAATTTCACAGCAATGAATAATGATTTTTCACTGTTGTTAATACCCCTTAAATCCGGCTCTCTTACCCGAGATGAATTTATCAGTGTCGTAGAAACATGTAACAAAATCATCAATGACATGGAAACATTTAATTCACAAATTATTCAAGAGATATTAGATGACAGTAATCCTACAACAAGAACAATTTTTGCAGGAGGCAAGGGCATCCCCGTCAAGGATATACCAACAGTCAAACTACCAGGATATACTATCTTAGAACTACAAAAATCTCTCAGTGATGCCATCGATATTGGTTTTAAAATAATTCATGATGCGTGGAAAAAAGGAACATCACCGGAAATAAAAATCCTGACCCATAATAATGACCCAGATGGTGGTGGCAGGCATATCGCTCCGTTCAATGTGAATATTTCAACGGTGATTGCGCTCAATTTAGTATGTGATGTGATCGAAGGAAGCTATCAAATTAATCTAGAACGATCAAATCAAGCTCAGCAAGGATATATTTTGTATTCATTTGCACCAACAGCTCCTCCAGGGTTTTTATTAATTGAGTCCCCGGTGAATCCAGTCTATATGCGATGTCATAATAATTCATTAACCAGAATTAATTTCAAACTCACTGACCAGTCTAATAATCTGATTGATTTACAAGAGGAGGTTTTACAAATTAGTCTGTTTGTGAAATCCTAAGGGGATTTTCGTCGTAGTGATTTACATGTCCCCCAGACAAGGTCTGGAACACGATATCGTATCGGACTGGATCAAATATTCGGTTAACCCATAGCAGCAGAGAGGGTGAGTGACAACGATGTTGTAGTCCCTTTTTCCCAAAAAATGTAATAGTTGAAAAGTTTTTGATTTCATTAATTTCATTGATTTTTTCATAATTTTTTTTTGGACCTAATCCATGATTCACACACACATTTGGGACCTGATGTCATTGACTTTTGGGTCTGATGTCATTGGTTTCATTGATTTTAAGCGTGATTTCAGTGAAAACTTGTCTAAAAATGTTGTCCGATACACCCCCTCTGCTGCTGAAGCTGTTCTGTTTTTTGTTCCGTTTTCATGATATATGTACTTGTTTTGTCCCTCTTGGTCTACGTTATTGTGTTCATCATGCATTGGCTCTTCAGTTCGTATGTGTTTCTTCATCTCCTTGTTTTGGAAACGAGACCAATTTGACTTTTTCTCAGCTGTCTTGCTTCACTGCTACAACGTCTTTTGTTGTTGAACAAACGGCCATCACGTGACCACCAGTCAACCCGTTTATGCTTTGATGGACTCTCATTAATGGCTTTAAATGATCACTCCTTGGCTCTCCACACTAAAATATGCTCTAGACTAAACGAACTGGAACTACATTCAACATTACTTAAATGTAAACAGTAGCGAAATAAAAACCATTGTTTCAATGTTGGCAGTTTTAGAACAGGAAGCATAATTCCAGTTATCTCCCATTTGCCCTTTACGACTCAACAATTTAAAACTAAATTCGGTCGTTAAATTAGATAAGCTGATTCAAATCCCTAATTAATGGACAACCTTTGTGTCAACTATCTAAGAAGTACCACTGCGTATTGCAGTAGGACCACCGGAAAAGAACACATACATTGTTAATTGTATCAAAGATCAGAATATCGACATCTTTTTCCTGATAGAAACATTGTTCAAATATCAGGCGACGAGTCCAAGTGCGTGGATCTTACACCCACCCGTACTCAATCAAGACGTTCCCCCGACGTCTCGCGGAGGTGGAATTGTTGATTTCACAAAGAACTCCTTAACCACACAACAACCTTCGATTTGTAACACACATCGTTTGAACTAGTCCAAACCACACTCATATTGGAATAAATGCCAGTCCATTTTTTCTGCCTCTACCACCATCATCCTAGTAGCAAAAAACAAGCTGACTGAATCTCTCTTTTTTGGAGCCGTTTTCGAATCTTCTGGAGTATAGAAATTCTACATTTGGCAACCTGATTATTCTAGTAAATTTAAACTTTCACTTTGACTTTCGTCGAAACTAGGGCATAACCGACTTTTGATCGGGAAATCGGATTCCACCGGATAGTATGAACTTCCGATTAATCGGAGTCGGACAAGGCAGGAACGACCGATTCGGATAATAAAATAATAAAGTTGAATTTATATAGCACCGTGTCTAACACTGCGTGTCATTCGATAGTGCGTTAATAAAGTTAAATAAGAAGTCAGAAAAGTCCAATATGGTCAACACAACCACGCTGTGAGACAATCTATTTGAACTGACGGGTGAAAAACGGAAATGAAGCCGGATATGGTAAAGTACTAAGTAACATGCTAGACACGGCAAAACCAGATACCAGAAACCCGGAAACGGATCATGAATTTTTTTTAAAAAAAAATACGGATTTAGCATTTCCGATTAATCGAATCGTATCCGGAATCGGAAAAACTTCATGCCCAAAATCCGGAATCGGAAATCGGTAGAAAAATGCTAATCGGTTATGCCCTAGTGGAAACCCATACATTTCGAAACTCCTCGATTCCATTCGTGATAATATTCTACAGTTATCCATGGTATTCCACGAACTTGCATCAGATCACATCTGCATTATATGCCATTTCTACCTATCAGACTATACCCTCCACCTGTATTTTCTACTAAGAGAAACCTCCGTATGATAAATAGAACCAAACTAATGCATGACACATTAGCAAACCTAACAACTTTCTTACCTCATACAGGAGAACAACTCGATAACTGTCTGCGTTCATTGCTTGAAAAAATGCCCCCAGCCACCAAGCACAGAATATTAATTCAAAAATATTCTTTGCGGTACAGCAGTGTTAGTGACCAGCTTCGCACTGCTAAAATAGTCCGCCGTAATACTGAGAGGCTTTTGGACTGCATCTAGAATACTTATTTATGCGCAAACCTATGACGCTGCTAAGAAGAACATCACTAACATCGTCCATGGAGCGAAATCAGCCCACTACAGTACTTAGATCACGGAAGGTTTCAGCTGCGAAGAGCTCTTCGAGACTACTGACAAGCTAATGTCAAGGAAAAAAAATGTACATCTGCAACTACCGTATTTCCAATCGACGCTACAGACCTGTTTGCAAATTTCTTATGTGACAAAGTACAAACCATTAGAGATAAGACTAACATAATTTCAATTAAACATCGTTACCATACAGTTGAGATACAGAATTTCAGCGGCAACCGTTAGCAGCATTCGAACCGGTCTCTATGTATTTGGTACGTACACTCGTCACAAAGAGTACACCAAAGTCATGTGAACGTGATCCAATTCCAACAACACTGCTTCTTGAGTGCTTATATATAGTATTGTCTTCATTAACTGATGTTATTAATCATTTTTCAAAACTGCCATTGTAAAGCCTCTGCTGAAAAAACCAACACTCGACCATAACAATTTAAAGAACTACCACCCAGTTTATAATCTCCCATTCATATACAATATCTTAGAAAAAGTTGTTCTAACCCAACTTGTATCTCATTTGAATTCAAACAGTCTGCATACCGTCCTTGCTACAGTACTGAAACTACTGTTCTAAAAGTAGTTATAAAGTAATTAGTGACATTCTCTCCGCTTGGGATAGCGGAAAGATTACAGTCATTGCCCTCTTTGATATGTCTGCAGTAATTGAGACAATAAACCAAGATTTATTACTTCACCGTCTCCAGCATGTATTTGGCATTCATGATACAGCCTTACTGTGGTTCAAGTCCTAATTGGTTAACAGGTCACAGATTGTGTCCTCATATGGATACACTCCAGCCAAGTTGATCTATGTTTTTCGTGTTCCACTAGGTGTCTGATCTTGGACATGTTCTATTAATTATATATTCTCAGCCGCTCTCAAGTGTCATAGATCATAATCAAGTGCCTTGCCAATTTTACGCTGATGACACCCAAATATACAAATCTAACCACCCAACTGAAGTTGCTGCAACCATCCAAACTGTAGAGAGGTGCATTTCTGATGTAAAATGGTGCATGACATGTAACAAGCTGCAGATGAATGATGCTATCACTGAGACCATTCTGATCACAACACAACGACTTTAACTCAACCAATAAATATCAGCAACACCAGCATTAAATTCTCACAGTCAGTACAAAATCTAGATGTTACTCTAAACAGTACTCTCACATTGCACCAACATGGCATGAACATATGCAAGGTTGCTTATCTTCAGCTGAGACGCATCAGCTCCATTCGCAAATATTTTTCAGTTGATGCCGCTAAAACCTTTTTGTGTTCATTAGTAATTTGAAACTTATTTGAACTCAATTCTGTTTGATTCGTCTAAATATCTACTACATAAAAAGATGAAAACACCGTTTCGCGGATCATCCTAAGATTACCAAGATCAGATCACACCTCCCCGCTGCGCTGTACCTTACACTGGCTATCCATTCTATCCAGAATCAAACAAAAATATTGCTATCTGTGCTACGTTTTACTGACGGACTCCAGTCGAACATACTTACCCGACCTCACCCATGTGTAACACCAGCAATATACTTACGCTCCTCTTCTGACAATCGTACACGTATTATTCCCTCTATCAAAACGAAGTCATATGGGCAACGTTCCTTTGCATACCAGGGCCCATCAACGTGGAACGATTTGCCCACTGAACTTAGACACAGAGACACAATGATCCATGCAAAAGTGCTCTTAAAACAAACCGATTTCGACTGCAAGAACAAACTTAAAGACAATAATGTTTCCTATCTTAAATATGTTCTGCAGCTTTTGTGTTTTCTAATTTCATGGAATTTGTTTTAGACAATCATATCGTTATGTTTTGTTTTTGTGTTTTAGGTATTTTTTTAATGTTGTAAAGAGATTCAAAGCTATACAAAGTCCCCATTATTATTATTATTATTATTATTATTATTATTATTATTATTATTATTATTATTATTATTATTATTATTATTCGTAAGTCGTGAAATTCGCAGAAATATTGCTGACATATAACCATCCGATGTGTTAGGAAATTTATGCCAGTAATTAGACTGATAGTTCCATTACAATTTTATATTGTGAATTCGATGACACGGCTAGACGCACTTTATATTGTTATCGTGTGATTTATAGTTCCTATTATTTAAAGAAACTAATATCGTATCGGATGATCAACTTCTCTTTCTTATATCAAATTATCATTGCACGAAAATTCTCTCTCTCTCTGTCTCTCTCTGTCTCTCTCTCTCTCTCTCTCTCTCTCTGTCTCTGTCTCTCTCTCTCTCTCTCTCTCTCTCTCTCTTACTTCTGTCTATTTTTGTGTTCGCTTTAAAATTGCCAGCATGGACAGTGTATTACTTCACAACTGCAATTATATATATCATCATCATCATCATCATCATCATCATTGGCGCCTTAGTCTCGGGAGACCATGAGGATAGCGCCCTTGGGGTGTCGTCTGTCTCTGGGTTGTTGGCATCGTCTGTTGTGGCTGTGCAGGCCTATGCGCGAGTGGCTGTACCTCTTGCAGTTTGTGCAGACATGCTGGGAAGCCTGAGTTGCTGTGGTTGCAGTCACGTGGCCATTTCTTGCACGTTTCTCTGCCGCCAACTGGCCTCTCCTCGTATCAGCGACTGATATACCCTTACTTACTGTCAGTCTTCAGGTGCCTTGGTCCTCGGCCAGCACTTCCCAGCCATCAGGTGCGATGTCACATGCCTTTAGGTACCTATTGCACACATCCTTGAAACGGAGTGGGGGGCGGCCGACTCTTTTCGTGCCAGTGGCCAGCTGTACATATAGGATGTCCTTTGGCAGCCTCCCATCCTCCGTCGGACGTGTCCCAGCCATCGAAGGCTACGTTTGCTCAGCAGGGAGAACATGCTGTGCGTATTTGCACGCTGCAGGATTTCGCTGTATGGGACACGGTCTTGCCAGTTGATTTTCAAGATGCGTTTAAGGCACCGTATATGGAAGGAGTTGAGCCGGCGCTCTTGCCTCATGTAGGTACTCCAGGTGTCACTTCCATATAGAATGGTACTGAGAATGCAGGCTTGGTAAACTTTGACTTTGGTTTGCTCTGTCAGCGCTTTTTTTCCCACACCCTCTTCGTCAGTCGTGACATGATGGCGTTTGCCTTTCCAAGCCTTCTGTCCAGCTCCTTATCAAGCGAGAGAGTGTTGCTGATGGTTGACCCCAAGTAGGTAAAATCGTTGACTGCTTCCAAGGTAACACCGTTGATTTTGATTGTAGGGGCAATGGTGGTATCTTGCACGCTGACCTTTGTCTTTTCCAGGCTGATGTTGAGTCCAAACTGCATGCAGGCATCAACAAAACGGTCTCCCAGTCTCTGAAGGGCTTTCTCAGTGTGCGCCACAAGAGCCGCGTCATCTGCAAAAAGCATCTCCCTGATGAGCACAGCCCTCACTTTCGTCTTCGAGCGCAGTCGTGCCAGGTTGAACAGCCTCCCATCGGACCGGGTGTGTATATATATGCCATCAGTGGACGAGTCAAGGGCGTAGGACAGAAGCAAGGAGAAGATCCCAAATAGGGTTGGTGCCAGAACGCAGCCCTGCTTCACAACGCTGTAAACTGTGAAGGATGTTGAGGAAAATCCATCATGCAGGACTGTTCCCTTCATATCTGCATGGAAAGAGATTATCATGGTGCGGGGTTTTGAGGGGCAACCGACCTTACTGAGAACTTCAAAAAGACCCTTCCTGCTGACTGAGTCAAAGGCCTTGGTGAGGTCGATGAACATCATGTAGAGTGGTTGACCTTGCTCTCTGCTCTTCTCTTGGAGTTGTCGTAAAGAGAAGATCATGTCTGTTGTCGACCTGCCTGCTTTGAAGCCGCACTGGGATTCTGGGTACACACGGTCTGCCAGCAACTGCAGTCTGTTTAGTATGATGCGGGCATACACTTTACCAACGATGCTCAGAAGCGAAATCCCTCTGTAATTATATATATATATATATATATATATATATATATATATATATATATATATATATATATATATATATATATATATATATATATATAATGTATTATTATGAACATTAGCTATGAGATAGAATTAGTTTTTCTTAGTAGCTTATCTCTATGCTTATCATGCCTTTAAAGTGTTTATGGTATTATTATTATTAGTAGTAGTAGTAGTAGTATTAGTAGTAGTAGTAGTAGTAGCAGTAGTAGTAGTAGTAGTGTGTGTGATTGTGTGATAACGTCATATATATGCTCTAAGAACAATTTTTATATTAACTAATATTTCTGTATTGTTCATTGTTTCTTTTCTTTTATTTGTATTTGTTGTCCTTCTTCTTCTCTTTCTCTCTCTCGCAAAGGGAAAAAGATATTGGCATTGATAAATATCAGAAAGTAAATGTGTAGAACTGAAACATCGTATGCGAAGATGATCAATGAGTATGCCTTCCATCCAACTTCTATTTTCTCCAATGTTGACAAATATGTGTTTAGTTCTTACTCATTAATGAGTAACTATAGAACATCGTGTCGGGCGGTTTATGACATGCGCACTCTTTTGATTTATACACCTACTCTATCTATAAACCATACATATATTCAACGATCTATACACCTACTATATCTATAAACCATACATATACTTAACGATGTATACACCTACTCTAAAAATGATAAGTGTACTTTATTTTTTATACACCTATTCTCTAGTTTAGTAGACTTCAATGACATTTAAAATGTCTGAAACAGGAACCAAAACGTCCATAGTACACACAAACACACGCACACACACAGACACACACACGCACGTACGCACACACACATGAGAATCAATAAGTAGGACAATTCCACTAATGAAAATGTTCTTTCATAAATGGAAGGATAAAAAGTTACATTAGTTATAAAAAAAAAGCATGAAATTGTTTTGGATTTTTAAAATCATAGTTTATTTAAACGTATTAATCATTTTCAATTTTACATCGCAGAAACCAATTTTAAGCGCAAATGTACATTCAATCATTCAATAAATACCATAAAAATGTATACTGCGTGTAGTTTGTTCTGTTTTCGTATTATTTGTTCTGCATATGCAGTATATTGAAGCAGTTTAGAACAAAGTTCCTTGGCTTTGTTTAACATCAGTTACGAAAACTAGGAATACAGCTTCTTATGTTTCAATAGTATATACTTCTCCTAATTAATCACGAACACCAATTTATATTATCTAAATTCTCCAGGTGTTCATAAGCCAGGTAACACACTATTAGCATCAATAATGTTTACTATACTTATCTCCCAGCAGTGACGTCAATTTGGGAGACATTTTCAGGCAAGAGAACAATTTGGATTAAATGTATCAATGCTTTTAACTGCTCATTAAAGAATGTGCAATGACATGCTGACAACATTTTTCATTTTGAACATCAGTTACTATATATATCCTTAAACACGTCATTTTAAATTCGTTTCCGAATCGACAGTGTTTATTTCAGTTAACATCTAACACTAATGGGAAACATTTTATGCTTGCTTCAAGAAACATAAAATTCCGGAATAGTAATTTCCCGACGATAGGATCGACGTTTTCATCATTATTATCACGCCTCGCAGTAAATCGATGATTCGGAAAATTGAATTTCTCTGAAAGTGAGTTATGAAAATATTTGAGGCCCTGTAGTTAACAAATTGATGCAAATACAAACACTATAAACAAAACGGTAACAACATCCAGGGCCAACCTGATGGCAGCGTTGTAACCTATACCACTGTACATCAATTAAATAGAAGACGTTGTACAAAATAACCCCAGGAATTGCTTGTAATCCATTGTTTTCCTTCTTCATATACATACAAAATAAATTAATTAGAATTTGTTACCTCGAAAATTAAACGTATAGACTGATATAGACGTTATTGTATTTTTCCCCCATATAACATATGTAGCTTCATTAAAACGAATGATAGAAGTTTACATGAATACATCGCACTAGTCATTTTCATCGCACTACTCATTTACATTGTTTATCAATATAAATTGGGGGTAGGGGTGCGATATTTGCATGGAAATTAATTGTTTGTAAATTGGGGCAGGGGTGCGATATTTGCATGGAAATTAATTGTTTGTAAATTGGGGGCAGGGGTGCGATATTTGCATGGAAATTAATTGTTTGAAAATTGGGGGCAGGGGTGCGATATTTGCATGGAAATTAATTGTTTGTAAATTGGGGGCAGGGGTGCGATATTTGCATGGAAATTAATTGTTTGTAAATTTATACTATGGAACTCTCAATAGTTTTCTAGTTATGACCAGAGGGTAAGGACGAATGCAGGATAATACCGCTGCTTATAAAGACGATTAACCGTCTACATGTACAGTTTTGCAAAGATACAGGCATAATTGATAAACAAATGTGTATTGTTCAGGGGTATTCATCTAGAGGAATCATAAACCCTTTTACACTACCAACATTATGTATAAAAGCTGCATTCATATTGCTAGTTTCAGAGTTACATACATGAAATTGAACAGTGATTTTAATAAATGATTTCTATATTGATACATTTTGGAAGGGTATAAATCTTTCTCTTCTCTTACATCACAAATGATACATTTGGAGTCTTTTGGTAAATCTATTTTACCTTTTACGTGTATGTGAAATTGTATTACGGCATGTTTCCTATCTGGAGACCAAAATTGTACTTTTTTGTAAAAGAATGACTAGGTATTGGAACTATATCACAACAAAGGCACGACAAGCAATTTCGTGTGTGAAATATTTATTTTTCAAAAAACTGAAAAATGAAAAAAATCTGACTCAAACGCATGCACATAAAAATTACGACACTAGATTGAACGAAATGATGCGCACTGAGTTAACAACTGATTCAAAGAAAATGGTAATGTTAAAAAGAACTTGAACGAATCATAACAATAAACGTAATCGAGTAATCGAGTAACCGACAATAATTAATTAAAAAACCAGAAACTAAAAAAAAAACATGTACACTGATTAATCAATCAGTTTCGGTGATCAACTTTTGAATTTACGCAACTTTGTTCACGTGATTAATCACTAAGTGTTGATAAAGGATATGGTGTTTGTACAAATACGGAATAATATTTGATTTATCACCAAGTGTGAAGAAAGGATGGAGTTTGTACAAATATGGTAGAATATTTGATCTGCATGTAGAACGTACTCAAATATAATCTGACCAATGCTCTTAATGGCTCTTATGTTTGCTGCCAGTTTGTTGGTCCGGAAGCTTAGGTCTTTCAACACGAAACACCCACTATCTTCCTCCGAGCGCACGCCATCGCCAACAGATGCACACGGATTATTCAAAACCATTCGAGTCCTACGAATATGCATTAAAGATTCTAGCTTTCACGCCAAAGTTACACCTCCAAGTCCAGATATCCAAAAAGTTCAACAGTAGACATTGAAATTTGGACACATGGTTACATCTAGTCATATTGGTAAACCTCCAGACACCCCACATAGCTGAAAATATGTCGTGTAGAACTTGCGACACGGTCATGTACTAATGCCATGATATAAATTACACATGCACATGGAGTTGATTATAACACTATACATAATTTTATCGGAACTACTTTACAAGGTTATTATCCTAACAACCAGGTTAGTTTGTAAATCTGCATCAGACATGATAGATCAGTGTTTTGAATTAATATAAGACGTAAATAAACCACTCTCTTGTAACGCTGCAAAAACGAAAACCAAGCACATTGTGGTTCAAGATATAATACATAAACAATAAGTAAACGAAATTCATAGGTGAGATTATTATTTTGACGCTTTACGTTCCTATTATTTCAGTTTACACGCCCGCAGATTGCCCCACCCTACCAATTTTAAAAGAAAGTGAGTAACATCGTTTTTTTATCAACTTGGCCCCTCAATCTTTCATCTTCTTTGAGTTTCAAAACAAAACGGAAGTTTTTAATGTTAACGAGGAGGCCACATACCATATTTATTCTTCTTTTAAAAGGCATTCAACACAGTTAGGCTTTTAACTAATAGATTTGTGTCGCTTTTTGTAACACAATAACCTACCTAAGTTTAATAAATTTTGCAAGGTTACATTATAGTGTGACCGGCTCCTTTTGATGTATAACAAATGAAAACAATCTGAAGTAAACCAAAATGCGTCTGTATAAATCAGAGATACTTCTATGCAATTACAATACATTTCATGTCTGCCTTTCATAATTATTACAGAAATAAATTACGTGACTGTAAAACAGAAATTGCAAACAAGGCAATCTTTCTTCAGTACAGCTTCCTGATCATCGTTATCATCAGTAAGAACAGCAGATTAAAGTCTTTAATTCAGAACGGTTGCACAATTAGTTTATAATCTAATCTCCTAGCAGGCTCTCAACTTTTTATATATGTACCAAAAATTACAACACAACCAAAACAATGTCCTATGCATAGCAAATACACTTGCACATACATACATACATACATACATACATACATACATACATACATACATACATACATACATACATACATACATACATACATACATACATACATACATTCATACATACATACATACATACATACATACATACATACATACATACATACATACATACATACATACACACACGCACGCACGCACGCACGCACGCACGCACGCACACACATACTACATACATACATACATACATACATACATACATACATACATACATACATACATACATACATACATACATACATACATACATACATACATACATATTTAATCACCTTCCCCATTGACTGTGTGACCTTATTGTCCAAGGCACTCGCCTTTACAGATCCCTCACATATCTCGTTTCTGCCCGCGTGATACGAGATTTAGATTTAGGAATTGTTAATGTTCATTTAGAGATAATTGTTTTTCCTTAAGAACTGATAAGTATGATGTAGTTGTATGTGTGCATGTGGGCTACCGTGTGCAATGAGGCAATTATCATTATCCGGTAGTGAAATACGTGACCCAATGCACGGTGCTTTGTTTATAGTCCAGCCCCTCATAAAATGCACAACATGTGACAAAATTTCACCTTGAGTTAATTTCTGTAGGTACTTTATAATAAGATATGATTTATTATCAGTTGGACACAATGGAAAGTTTAGAACTGGGAATAAATGTAAAGAAGGTTGTCACGTTTTAAGGAAGATAACCAGATTGCACAATGTATATTTTAGACCCTGAGGCTAATAATTTTGCGTACTAATGTACGAAAGTCCGTCATGCGAACAATGAGGTGTCAAGCCAGTTATTTAACATGGTCATATAAACTCGTGACTGGCGCCTTATTTTGGCCAAGCCAGTTAGATAACATGTCCATAACATGGTTCAAAGGTAAGTGATGAAATCCTGTGTTGAGATTAAAGGAACATCAAGTGGGGGTCGTAATTCACCCTTGACAGACTGTCGAGGAGGGCGCAGTGTCTGCTAATTATGTGAATCAGGGGTGAATCAACATTCACCCGGAATTGAGCAAGGCGTGGCCACCATTAGAATCGCAAGCTTAAATGTGCTATCTCGATAACTAAACGTTAGTAGTCGCTAAACAATCTTGCCGGAATTATAAACAAAGTAAAGCTACTCCGACGTCATTCGAAATTGTTATTCTGCGAATTATAAAGGAGATTCAGAACATGTCAGTGACTATTTGCTTGATTGTTGTACATGTAATCTGTTATGGCAAAGTAATTGTACTTTAATTTTTGCAGTATGTATACTTTAGTACCAGAAATCGTTTGTATGTAGAAATACCATTTTTACGATTTGATTCATTTGCAGTGTTTTATCTTCCATATTTTGAGATATGAGCAATTTTTATGTAAATAATTAATATTGTAATTCGCTATATTGGTTAAATCGTAGTAACATCGTGCATTTATTCATGTAATATTCTAGATTTGCAAATATTGAATTGAGTTATAACTTTGTGCCGTGTGCAATATTAGTTAATATGGATTTGACTATTTGTGTATACTTCGTAGGAGTATATGTGTAAGGATATATCAGCGCATGGATATGTGGATATCTGTGTACACTTTGTAGAAATGCAATGTACAGAAATGCGTCTGATTATGTGATGTTTTTCTGTATAATAAGATTCAGAGTCTATATATACCGTGTACACCATATGGGAGAGAATGGGTATTTCAATGTGCACAAATGCGTGACCAAAGAATGTAATGGCTTATCTGATGATATTGTTATTTAGTGTGAGTCTAGATAGCTAGAAGAATATGATGTAAGCTAATGTCCTTGTGTGTTCGTACGGGAAGCTTTTAGGGACCAGAGGAACTATAGAAGATTGAGGGAAATACCCTAAAGAAGTTGGTCCCCAGTATCTGGGAGACAAAGAAAAAGGAAGAACGGAGGCAGAAGTTAGAAGGACTGGAGGGAACTGGAGTAACAGTCCAGAGAAGCATAATACTGATGAGTAGGAACACAGGAAAGGACGAAAATCTATCACACTAAGTCATAGGATGAAATAGGCCGCCACATGGGCGAGCGAAAAACGAGTGATAAGGTTTTTAATTTGAATTTTCTTTGAGAAATGGCTGTTATTGAATGATACTTTCACATTTTGTGTATTCGTTAATTTAACTATCAGCATCACCTGACTGGGAGCTCGGAGCTCTGCATCTCTCTATCACTACTTTAATGTCTGACAAAAACGAGCCAGGGTAGGTCTTCTGTAATTATTTAATATAATAGTGGGAGCACCCACATCAACCTATTAACGAGAAACCTCCACAAATGTATAGTAAAACAAATCGTGACCTGAAGCCCATAAGCTTTCCATGTGTCTATGGTTCTTCCTGGGGTTTTCGCGGGCTGCTCCTCAACCATAATATGCCGGTCGCCATGTATAGTCTTTCTTGTGCGGAAAATACCGTTAAATCCGCCTCAAAAGCACCTTCCAAACACGCTCATAAAGAAATACAAAGCAAAGGTTCACGTACACACTTTTACAAATAATAACCCTAGACGTCTTCCCATACTGTCTTGATTTAATCCACGAGAAATATGTGTTATGAAAATTATTAAAGGGCAATGCCCCTAGAACAAGTCTGTCTGTATCCAGTTTATTATTATGCTTTGGGAGAAAGTGATTCGATGATATAGACTGCAATGCTAGAACTAATGCAAGTATTAACTGTCTTAATAACAGAATATCATTTATGCAAAAGATAATTTGAATCTCTGATCATAAATTTGGAGTTTCGTTGGAGTACTGTTTCTTTAACATACTATTAAAGCCATTCACACATTTATCAAAGCAGCAGGGTGGGGGGGGGACATTTGTTCCAGACATCATTTGCTCTAAATCTAACAAACATCTCGAGAGAATTAATTCGAATCCTTCTTTTTCAACCAAAAAAAAAAAAATATTACTTGCTCGAAACATAAGTTTTTCGCAAAATCATACTCCAATACCGTTTTCATCGTTTAATCAAAATACGGTCTCGTCGTAATGTCATCGCCAAAATTATTTGACTGGTCGGTGAGTCGGAAATTAATTCTCGTTAGCGAATTATTATGGCATCGCATGTAGACAGGATTAATTGGGTTTTCAATAATTAGGAATCCTGGAGGAGCTGTTGGTGCAAACGAATAAAGAATATATCCTTGCTGAGCTTGATTTGAATGCTCGAGATTAATTTGATAGCTTCAATCAATTGCGTCACATGTTAAGTTGAGAGCAATCACCGCTGAAATATTCACATTGTGCGGGGCAATATGCCTACCGCCACCATCTGGATCATTATTATATTTGAGGAGGACAGTTGAATCTTGTACTTGTAATACCTTGCAAACATTCCTAACAGATTCTTTTAGTTCCTCAGCGTTATATCCTGGAAACTTGAAATTACGCAGATCGGCTTCTGTGATATTGTAACCGGTTAGGAATCGTTGTTTACTGTCGCTGTTGTCATTGGTTATTGTTTGAATAATTAGTTCATTGATATATTCCATGTCAGATATAAGCTGATTTAATATTTCAACGTGTTTTTGTGAGTTTGTTTGCCGTAGTTGTTATAGTTGTGTTTTATGTAATTGATTAATTTCATTAAAATAACCAGTGATGTCAGCGTAAATGAAATAGTAACAGATGAGTCGGCTGTTCTTTTAATGATAAAATCCCATTGCAATGTGTTTTTGTTGGTAAATATAAATCTATTGGCGATTTTTCCTTTTTTATATCAGATAAATTATCTCGATACATGGGATTGATTTCATGATATGATTGTACGTCTGTGGTTAAGTCGGTGGTGGATTTTTCCGGTGGTTTTCAGGCCATCCTAACACTGTTCTTAACGAGCTGTTTTAGATATCTACAATGAAGATTAATAGCTATTTTTGATTCTTTTTCCGTGATTGATTTTATTCTACGCTGAATTTCAGCATCGATTTGCTCAATTTGGTACGACCCAGTTGGTAACGAAACAGTTTCCCACGCTGGAGTACCATCGGGTTTATTCTTATACGAGAACACCAGTGCGTTATTGGGTTGCTGACCGCCAAATGCAACACATCTGATATTAGGCAAGCTATGATATACTCGTAATTTTGCCAGCGCGATCTCGCGCACTGGAATCGGAGAAGGGAACTTCACACTAAATTGTGTTTTTTTTATGTTATTGATATCATGCTTGTTCGTATCGGAGTGGTATTCTCCGCGATTCGTTGAAGCAGTTCGAGTGACATTATTGTCAACGCTGTCTTCAATTTCCAAGTTCAACATCGTTGAATTATACAACTGGGTCATCGTGGAAAATTCAACATCGGATATGAACGAATTATCTATCGACAGCGAGATCAACTCGGATAATTTCGAGTATGCGTCAAATAACATCCTGTACCGAGCTGTATAATCGGCGAGTTTTTTCTGAGAATACGATGATAACTTTTTATTTATCGCGGTGGCGACTTCCGCAATTGTTGTTGCCGCGGAGATAGCAATTGGAACTGCAATCGGAGCCATCATGGTCACAGTCGACAAAATAACCCGGCGCTGGCCATCACACCGGACACCGAGTACACGGTGATGTCGATGATTGCTACGCTGCGTCGGTATTTTTTCATTTTTTCACGATAACGCTCAGAAAGTGATTTCAAGTTCGCGGAAAATTCTTTCACGATTTCATATCGATATCTATGCGATTGTGATACCTCTGGAACTATTATCGGTTCAATTGATTTCATCGATGTCATTACTATTTCAAACCCGCTAGTGTTTTCAATTATTCGATTGTGTACTCTGATTTATGGTCGGTGGGGGAATACCGGATACAAATTCTAGCGTCCAGGGTAGCGAATCCCTAACCACTGACTTGTCGGATGTAGTTATATCAATCCTAATAAGGTATCTTATTCGGTCGGGCGCTTCGGGTATCATATCGTTTATATATGTTACTGTGTTAACACCGCTTATATATTTTGCCGGGCCGACTCCCAAATCAAATTTACGGCGATGTATTATTGTAAATCGATAACAACCCGGTATACTACCATATTTGCTGTGAAAATGTAAACTATTTTCCTTTCCTTGGATCCAATCAAAGGTTCCACAGGCAACTGTGTATACAATGTTACCAACGGTTTTTACGCGTTGTGAAATTTTTACCTTTTCAAAATTTTCTTTTAGTTTAAGAATATCATTGTAAATATCGAGATAACTTGTCTTGATTTCGTTAGTATTTATCATCCTCAACGCCTCCTTGTTTCAAAAGAATAACTCCAGAGGGATTTTAATTTCATCGAGATGTTTTAGTTTAAGAATATCATTGTACATTTCGAGATAATTTGCCCTGACTTCGTTAGAAATCATCCTCCTCCTATCCCTCTCGCTAAAAAAGAATGAAACCAGAAGGCCGTCGATTCCAAGCCGTACTTGGTTTTTAATATGCTGGTCGATGTTAGAAAATTTCGTCGTGATATCTTGGGGTTTACTGCCCTCAAAGAACTTATTAACAATTTCGCTGGTGAGCTTTTGTTTGTCAATAGCTTTTTTAACTTCAGCGAGGGTTGGGCCTGTCAGACATGTGGTTTCAGACACAGGTGTTCTCCCCAAAAATTTATCCACGATGGTATTAAGTGTTGTTTGTCTCACCATAAACATATTAATATCTTTGAGAGTCATCGTAGATGCAGCCGGGACACCGAAGAAACTATTAGAGACGTAGGCATTGTGAGTATGCTTGGCAATAAACTCGCTAATTTCAGCGAGAGTCATACCTGCCACAAGCGGGGTTCCAAAAAACTTAACAACGACGTCGTTAGTGGGTTTTTGTACCTTTTAAAAATTTTCTATTATTTTAGAAATATCCGTGTAAATATCGAGATAATTTGCCTTGATTTCATTTTCATTCATCATCCTCCCCGCCTCCTTGTTAAAAAAGAATAAAGATAGAAAGTTTTTAATTTCAGCGAGAGTCATGCCAACCACAAGCGGGGTTCCAAAGAATTTATGTACGACATTTTTGCGAAAACTATAATAACCTCTTATATTATCATTCAGCTCACGGCCGTGGGCTGCAATCTCGTCGGTGATCGTAGACACAAGTGCGCCTGGTTTAAGTCGTCCACCGCTGGAATACAGCGCAATAGAGTTTTTCAGCGGCATCGCTCTGCCGTATCAAAATGTCATCCGCGGATATATTACTGCTTTTCAATTTACCCTGGCGATCTTGAAATACAACTATTTCGTTCGGGTCAACACTTGCTAAATTTAACGTCTCAGCGATTTCATCTTCAATTATTTTTTTTACATCCTCGATAGAACCCGCAGATGTTTCCGCGGTGGGTTTCAACATTGACAGAGATTGTCCCCAAATATCAATCATTATTGTTAGCGCAACTTGTATTTTCAATTTATTGATTCTCTAAAATTACCTTGTAATTTCCCACTCGTGTATTTATTTACATCCAGATGAGGTGGTTTCTGTGACGATGAAATCTCCGCGAGGACATTTAATACTTCACGGCCGCATATCGGTGGATCATTTAATTGTTGTGTTGGCAGCGTGGAATAAAAAATCGGAAACTCTTTGAGTTTCATCGAAGAATTTATATACCGCATAAACTCGCTTGGCGGAGCTAACCCATATGAATCAAAATAGACAATCCTACGTGGATCAATCGCGTATGCAACCCAGTGAGTTCCCGATCCGCTGCTGTTATCAAGATTGATGATACCGGTTTCAACGCTGTTTGGTTTTCTCGGTAATTGATCTCTCATAAAAACCCCTCTGAAGTTTTTTATCGCTAGTTTTTAGCAGCATCAATTAAATCAAAATTAGACATAGGGAGAATTGGGCTTTCAACTAATAAACCGTTCCTGCTATTCTTAGACCCTTTCCGCTGTACCATGAATACGGGGTTCCTGGTAGGTACAACCCCTTTCCCTTTTTTTATATCCTTCCCCAGTTGCCTTTTTCAACGCCATCCCTGCCGCGGTCCCAACGGCTCCCAACGCCGCCGCTTTCGCCACCGCTGGGGCAGCCACAATCAATGCTGGTATTGCAGCTAACAATGGAAATATACCACCTGATTTTATCATGTTGGCGACTGCAGCCTTTGAAAATACAATTTGAACCCCTCGCTTATTCTTCAGCGCATCATTGAAATGTTTTATTTGACGATCCGTCAGTGATATTTTATGTGTACCGCCGGACATCTGCGCTGGTTTCAACGTTATTTTGGTTCCACATTCTGTAGCGGATTTTGATCGCAATTTCTTGACCTGATCATCAGTCAGCTTGACACTAACAACACTATATGTCATTTTATTGTAAAACACATTTATACTTTCAATTGATCTAATTGTGAATCGTTTACATATTTTCCACTGGTGCATCAACGATTCTCATTCGTCCACCAACACCTTCTAACAACATTGATTTATCACTGAGAATGACAGCAACCGCTCTATAATTAGCAATAGCGCCACGAAGGACATTAGCTCTGAAGTGTATATCAACGACGGACTGCCTTGTTAAATCAAGATGTTCCAGCGAAAAGTAGTAGATCGGATACAAGTTCTTAAAATCATATTGCGATATTTGCAAACCAGTATCAACATTTTGATCACGGCTCATATATGACATCATACGATGGTACACGCGAGCAATATGGTTTTGACCGAAATTAAGTTGTATGTCTTCGGATGGTTCCTGCTGGCCATTTATTCTCAACGAGACCTCAGTAACTCCTAATTGATCAAATATCATATGACTGTACAATTGTGAATTCACTCTTGTCATATCCTGCAACGTGATAAATATATGACGTGGAGCTGAAACGCCTTGTTGTGATGCCACGTTCCATGTAAATGTACCATTGATATTTGATTGCTTAACATCTGTTGTTGTTGTTAGCCAACTTAGCATTGATTTGCCACCCGCATCCATAAATGATAGTAGTCGCTCTTCCGTGGTAATTGATGGGGTCATTACTGGCATCCACAAGACCAATTTAGTTAAAATGACTTTAACAGCGTCAGCATCTGGATTTGCAGGATCCGCTGAAATTCTCCAGATTGCATCATCGTCACTACCCTTTCGCACGAGTACTACTGTATGCTTCGCTCCATAAATAACTTTTCGTACATTTCTGCAGAATCCAAATATATGATGCAACGGAATCGCACATGAAAACGATCTACGCTGTCATGCCAACATTGCTATTCGTGTTGCAGCTCCTAGATTGTACTGGAGATCAGTATTTATAATCATATCCTCGATAGCAACAGGGGTGGGAGGACCAGCACGATCATTTGGTCGTCGTACAATAAATTGAGTGTGTCCTGCAGTGTTTTTATTATCCTTTGCAAACATCATAGACGGACCTGCTGATCTTGTATAATCGTCAGAATATCTTGCTAACCCAATTATTGTTGTAGCCACATCAACATCACGTTCTATAGACTCAGTCTCTTTTCCGTCAATGAGATATCTCGCGGATTCAAATAGCGCCATAATACCATTATTGACTAAGCCGACTTTGGCACCATCTGGATACGGTGCGGGTACAGCAGGAGTATCAGTAAGTCGTACAAGTTCTCCTTCTACTTCGATAAACGCTTCAGCGGGTAGAACGTATTTGCTGGTATCATTTACTTGAAGTTCAATTCGCGATCGAATATCTGGTTGTATTGCATGATAGGAATAAAATTGATAATCGCGGACGGAATTGTCCTTGGGTACTGGGGCTTCCATATCTAACGCTGTTCTTTTGAACATTATTATTATTATTCACATCAGTATTTTCAATTGTGAAATTCTTTGTAATCATCGTCGTTTTTGTTTTCGTTTCAAACCACTTCCTGCTATCATGTTTGCGATATCATCTTAGTTACTGTTCGCCAGCGGCGCAGCCACGGATGACGGAGTCACCGAAGCAGCCAAAGACGCTAATTTTTCTTCCACTGCGCAATTTATTGCTTTGCTGACACTTGCAGGCATCACTGTTGTAGATGGCAGTACAACTGGTTGCTTTTTTCGTCGTCGCACAAATGATATTATTTTATCTTTCGCGGCAGAAAATGCCCTTCCGGCAAGATTTCCAACAGCGCTGATTCCCTTATCACGAATAATATCAATGGCTTTCATTGATAATTGTTTAGCTAACGGCGCCACTTTTCGGGCCATTCTTGTAAATAGTCCCGCAATGGTATTGCCGAAACCATCTCCGTAATATGCTCTATAAACAGGCAATCGTGAGTTCACCACGTAGACGCTTACGGGTTTATCATGGTTGTAGTGTATGATCATCTTGTTATAAAACTAGTAGTTTGTCAATTAGTGATCAATCGCTAAAATCCATAGGATTTTCATCATAACCATGGGCGTCTCTGTTATTTTCAACTAATTCAGCAACGAGTTCTCGATATACATCAATGCCCATGATACCGCCGACAAATAATCGTCTACAGATATCAGCTGCTTCATGAATTATCTAGACGGAGTTGTTTCCGGCTCGTTTTTCCCCGATAAGTACTTCTAACCGTGATAAATCACTGAGAATATTACCAGGACATGTCACGGTTGCGTTGAAATCCAAAGGATTTCCAATCGAATATCCTTTTCCGCTTGTTTTCTTTGAACCGGCTTCTGCTCTTATGTCTATTTGTTCCGGGATTGGATCCTCCATATAAGGTGGTGGTTGTGTACTGCCTTTAACTGCAGCTAGAAAGCTATTATAACCAGGGTGCCGTGACACTGAGATTTTATCCCCGCCGTGTTTCGCCAAATATATTTTTGATGCCCAAGTGTCTTTGGTTTTTATAAAACTTTCAAACCCGTCGTTTAATAAATTCTCTCTTTTACCCTTTGGAAAATTTTCTCTAGTAAAATCAGCTAATTCGGAATCCGTACCGAGTTCTCCAATTCTATTTAACGTTGCGACTGTAAATGTATTTTCAGGTGAATAATCTTTTCTTGCTGCTGCATCTTGTTGTTCTTCTTCGCGTTCTTCAATTTCGCCCGGTCGATATACTTGTTGGTGAGGTGCAGAATCATCAATATCAGCTAATCGTTCATACTCGTGTTAGGTTTTTATATCACTGGATAGCTGTTGTATCCCTGCGCGTGTTTGTTCGGTCTCTGCTGCTATCTTTTCAAGCGCATTAAGCAGCGGCGCCTTCTTTGCTCGTTCTTTTTCAGGAATATCTCCGTATATCGCTGCTTCAGTTAACTTTTTTACATCTTTGGTCGCACTTGTTATCGGAGTAAACAGTTGCTCACTTAACACAGAAAAGTCAGTCTGCGCTTGTTGTCGTTGTTGAAGTTTCTCGCGAAGTCTGTCTCGAACCGGTATAAACTTTTTAATTGCTGCTAGCCGCTCTCGGGCTAATTTAGTTGTAAGCGATTCACCTACCATATATTGTTTGTGAACTGAGTTTTCTAATGTTAAACTATCACAATTAAAAGCTGAGTTATTAAATAATGTACCATCAAGCTAACGTTAAACTGTACGACGCTATCCGCGAGTGTTTCAGAAATAACATCTCTGGGCGTTTCAGAATTGTAATATCTGAGAACGGCGATAAACGATTTTTGTTAATGACGCGGCAACAACAACAAGTACGTGAAAATGGAGGCGTCGCGGTGATTACTTGCTACCACAGCCAGATCATCCAGTACGCACATAACTGCATGAGCAAGCCCAAACTGCTGAGTATTCTTTCAGGAGAAAATCCTATGTGACAAGTGTAACAAGTGTTACAAAAAACGCTAAAAAAATAATTTTTTTACTGAAAATTTACTGAAAGCCTATTTTTATAGTAACGCTCACGTGGTTACGATACGGGTTTTTCCTCGTTTAACATTTTTCTAAGATCACGAACCTTAGAACTAATTTCAGCTCGTTTTTGATACTCTTGGCCGAGTTTTTGACGTATTGCATCAACGGTGCTAAATAGCGTTATAAATATATTAATGTCGTTACCGTACAAACAAGCATTGATGGACTTATGAATTCCTTTCACGAGCCTGTACATCTTAGGTAAAACATAACGACCCTTACTAGACTGATACTCAATGTCTTCATATTCCGAGGTAATCCTGTCGCAGTCGAGATCTTTAGATAATACTATTCCTCGATTCTTCAAATTTGAAATTTCAGCAATTATAGCATTTACATCTTTGATATCCATTATTTATGTAATACATTTTATCTTTAATTTTAAAAAAAGTAACACTTATTTGGCAATCTCGCTGGCGCCCTATGACGTCAGAGAGACTCAGAGGTTACTTTATTAACTTAATTAGGTATCCTTAAAGGATTTATTTCCCTTGAATCGTTTCAGATGTATACGAATTTTATTTTATATCCATTTTTTTTTGACAGACCTAATTTAGTTATATTTTCAGCAACAAATCGTATTGAAGGACTACAAATATCGAAATATGTACCGGCTTCATTTATTGACTGAAATATTTTTCTTCGTTGGTTTCTGTATAAAATGATTTGACATGATTTGCATTTTTTGCGTGTTTGCCGGTTCGACCTAATTTTGTATTCTGACGCTGAGTAACAACTCGTAAGTTATCCAATTTGTTATTTTGAGGTAATCCATCAACGTGATCAATCACAAATCCGTCTTCGATTAATCCGTAAAATGCTTCATAGATTATTCTGTGATTAAGATATGTCTTCTTCCCGGCTGTAAACATCAAGTTTCCATTATTAGTTACCCGTCCAACCAGTTTCTTTAGTCTGCGATGCCTAACAACACCATCACGGGATGCTTCATAATTAACAAGCACTGGGTGAGGTCTGAAATCTTGGCTCATTTATATAATAATACTATTTGTCTAATTTATTATTTGCTTTAATTATAAGTCTATCAATGTAGTCTTGAGGGGTTTTTATGATTTTGTCGCTGACGGAGTCATCGGTAGGATCAATCACTGCATTTTTTATTCGTTTGTCATAGTAGCGTTTTAGTTCCCTGTATCGTTTGCCGCCACAACTGAGACACAACTGCGATTTTCCCCTTACCCCCACCCCACATCGGAGGCACGGAAGGGGGCCAAAACTTCCTCGCCGAACACTTTGTAAATCATACCCACAGAATTCGCTTCTGCATGATTTGCTACACGGGGTTGTTGATCCAATCATTAGCCACTTGCAGTGATTCATTATACTATATTTTTCTATTTAAATGCTTGTTTTAATTATAACATGGAGGAGTTCGAGGAGATTATCGGCAATTAAGCATTACAAAAGCGTTAAATTTAATCTCGATAGAACCCTCAAAGATGTGCCAAAACGGGCAATAACGGATAGAGCCCTGATAAATAAAATACGCGATTGTATTAATGAATTCAAACACGACGGTGCATCTCATAGCTGGTCAACATTTCGAATTGATGGCGTTGTTGATGCCACCATGAACGACATCAACGCAGCCATGATGTTATCACAACTTGGCAACAAAAAGTACTTTTTTTGAGTGAAATTCATTATCCGTGTAGAATCAGGCGGTTGGATTATACGAGACAAATTTGAACCGATTCTCAAAGACAAGAAAACAGTCGTTGTTAGCCGTGATTCTAAGCCGGGTTTATTAACTGGAATTGACAAACCATACTATGAACGAGCATATCCTGAAACAGCAGTTGTGTATGGGATATATCCGTTAAATGAAAAACCTGATATAAGGAAACTTAAACCAATGAAACAGTCGTCGCCGGCGACTTCGTCGTCAGTGGCTTTGCCACTCAATTGTGTAGCAGCACGAATAACAGAACATTTTACAAATGCATGCCGAGGGAACAAACTTACCGATCTACGGCGTAGCAAAATAGCTCAATGGGAGTTAACGGTGAAAGACCGCGGAGCGACTATTAGCGATATAGCAAAATTAGTAACGTCGCTGAGATTTCCAATAACTGTTACAACGATAACCGGAGAAGTTTTATACGAATCAAAATATAAATCAAAGGGAGCTCCAATCAAAATTATTGATCATAACAAACACGCATGGACGCCCGCGGTCACAATATTTTCACGAAACAGAACAATAAAGTATATACCCGACGAATTCTTACGAGAAGAATTTTCCAGGGACGGTTTTCTCGTTGAAAAGAAACTATTCGATGCTATTGCGCATTTGAGTAAAAACGACCCCGTGTCGGTGTGGTTACTTCGCAGCACTGAAAACGACATGGATACGAGCAGCAGAAGGGGCGAATCAGACAACATTTTTAGACAAGTTTTCACTAAAATCACGCTTAAAAACAATGAAACCAATGACATCAGGCCCCAATGTGTGTGTGTTTCATGGATTAGGTCCAAAAAAAAATATGAAAAAATCAATGAAATTAATGAAATCCTCCATCGATTTTGGGGAAAAGGGACTACAACGACGTTGTCACTCACTAGAACTTTCAGTTGGGGTTAACCGAATATTTGATCCAGTCCGATACGATATCGTGTTCCAGACTTTGTCTGGGGGGCGAAAATCACTACGACTTTACAAATAGACTAATTTGTAAAACCTCCTCTTGTAAATCAATCAGATAATTAGACTGGTCAGTGAGTTTGAAATTAATTCTGGTTAATGAATTATTATGATATCGCATATAGACTGGATTCACCGGGGACTCAATTATTAAAAACCCTGGAGGAGCTGTTGGTGCAAATGAATACAAAATATATCCTTGCTGAGCTTGATTTGATCGTTCTAAATTTATTTGATAGCTTCCTTCGATCACATCACACACTAAATTGAGCGCAATCACCGTTGAAATATTCACATTGAACGGAGCAATATGCCTACCACCACCATCTGGGTCATTATTATGTTTGAGGATTTTTATTTCCTGTGATGTTGTTTTTTTCCACGTATCATGAATTATTTTAAAACCAATATCGATGGCATCACTGAGAGATTTTTGTAGTTCTAAGATATTATACCCTGGTAGTTTGAACGCATGAATATCTTCTACGCGTATATTATACTTCGTTGCAAATTCTGTTCTCGTTATAGGATTACTGTCACCTAATACCACTTGAATGATTTGCAAATGAAATGTTTCCATGTCATTGATGATTTTGTTGCCTGTTTCTACGACGCTGATAAATTCATCTCGGGTGAGAGAACCGGATTTAAGAGATATTAACAACAATGAAAAATCATTATTCATCGCTGTGAAGTTTTCAGTGAATTTCTCTTGTCGAGTTGTGTGATATATTGGGTTGTTGAATTTTTTCACTGCAGTGAAAACTATCAATTCGTTGTATCTTTTATAGCTTTTTACTGGATTATCAGATTTTATCCTGTCTGTGATATAATCAGTTTTTTGTGGTTCTGGTAAATCAACGGTTTTTCCCCCGGGTGGTAATTCAGGCCATCCTAGTACGGTTCTAATAGAACTCTGATAAATATCTACGACGTATCCTTCTGTGCTTATTTCAATGGCAGATGATAGTGTCGGCACATGAACTGTTATAGCTATTTTTGACTCTACTCCAGTAATCGATTTTATTCTACGCGCGAATTCATCATTGATTTGTTCAATTTGATATGATCCGGTTGGTATGGAAACAACGTTCCAGTCTGGGGTACCGTCGGGTTTATTCTTATTTGCAAATACCAGTGAATTATTGGGTTGTTGACCACCAAATGATTTTGACCTAATATTTGGCCAACTGTGGTATACTCGAAATTTTGCTAGCGCTATCTCCTTCACTGGGACCGGAGAGGGGAAATTCACACTGAATTCTGGATTCGTTGAGGTTATTGAGATCATGCTTGTTTGTACTGGGTTTGTGTTCTCCACTATTTGTTGAAGTAATTCCATCGGTGTTGTCATTGTTATTATACTCATGTTTTTGTACTTCTAATTTTGACATCGCAGAATCATATATATCTACCATCGCTGAAAACTCACTCTCTGATATAATTGTATCATCGAGCGATGACGATATCAATGAGGATAATTGCGAGTATGCAGTAGACACAACATGAAATTGAATTATGTAGTCTTGTAGTTTCCGTTGGCTGCATGAGGATATTTTTTTTGTGATTATTGAAATAATTCCAGCGATTGTTGTTGCCGCAGAAATGCAAATTGGAACAGCTATCGGGGCCATCATTGTCACTGAAGACAGTATAATACCGGCAGCAGCAGAGAGGGTGAATCGGACAACTTTTTTTTGGTTATTTTTTATTATACCTTTAAAACGGTACGAATAGACCCTTCTCGCGAAAAAATAAGTCTCCGACCCTTATGATTGTTCGCGTTTTCGTTGATGTCGCAACGTCGTTGTCACTCACCCTCTCTGCTGCTATGGGTTAACCGAATATTTGATCTAGTCCGATACGATATCGTGTCCTAGGGTCTGCTAAATTTATTGTCACATATCCGTGTGGTTTTGACTGAGCGTGACTAAAGAAATTTCTAAATTGATTATGATTCATATCACCGCTGCACCAGGTCTGATGAATATTTCGTAGCGTATGAGTATCAACGCCGTTAAATACACACAACACATTGCAGTTATCTCTGATCACTTTTGGTATTTGTGTGTACCGTTGAGTGACATAGATCACATCAGTGTTTTTATGCCTGCCTCGGGAAAATATTCTAGCAGGATTTTTTTGATTATCTAACATGATATCATCGTATACCACTAAATTGTTAATACTTCCATCGATGTCTTCCACGGAAGGGGCTTCCTCTATATCAGTAATAAACTCAATAAAATCTTCATCGATTTGAAATTCTTTTGCTTTCTCGTTAAAATCCTTTAGCACTTCATAGCATCGCTGATCGTCTACACTCGGGGCTATTAAATACAATTTGTTCCATTTCATCCATCTCGTTATCAAATTAAGTAGCAGTTGTGTCTTTCCGCTTCCAGATGGTCCGATTATAATCATTCTAATTGAATTCGGCAACATTTCATGATGTTTAATAGGTTCCCGCCGTCGGGTAGCTGAATAATCAAATATATTCATGCCGTTATATATAAATTATGGATCTATATTGTGTGAAGTGTAAAAAACGTACTGGCACAGATGACTTGACGAAGATTACAACAAAAAATAACCGATCAGCGCTTTCTGGTAAATGCGTACAATGTAGTACAAAGAAATTTAGATTTGTTTCTAAACCCAAGGAACTCAAGGAACCTTTAAAAAAAAACGAGGAGGTGATATCGCAGCCAAGCTAACTAAACTCCCTGGAACTCCATGGGCAAAATACCCTGGAGAAAAGCACCTTCCAGGATATAGCTACTGTGGACCGGGAACAAGACTTGATATCAGACTCAATGATCAAAATCAGCCCCGACCCGGTGAGGAACCAATAAACGCTATTGATAAGGCCTGTCACCTTCATGATGTATCTTATAAAAGCAGTAATCTGCAGCACAGGCATCTAGCAGATGTGAAATTAATTCATGCGTTAAATGCTATTTCTGATAAATCTTTCAAAGAAAAATTGGCTTCCTTTTTGATAAAATCAGCTATGAAAAGTAAATTGATGTTAGGTGCTGGTAATTAATAACAACATGGAATCTATTTATTATTCCCCAAGAGGATACTGGAGGGGTAAATCAGCAATCCATAAACTCGCTAGCGCCGCAAAAGTGAAAAAGGCCACTGCGGCTCATTGGTTATCCAAACAGGCACTATGGCAAATTTATCTACCACCGCCTAAACAAATCAATTTCTCGCATTTTGATGTGACAGTTCCTAATGAAGTTCATCAGGCTGATCTATTATTTCTGCCACATGATCGTGGTTACAAATACGCATTAACCGTAGTTGATATTGCAAGTCGATACAAAGAAGCAGAACCGTTAAAAACAAAATCAGCCACTGAAGTGGCTTCTGCATTTGAAAGGATTTATCGAAGGAGTCCTCTGCACTGGCCAAATCTATTACAAATTGATCCTGGCAAGGAATTTCAGGGTGCAGTGTTATCAATAATGAAAAATCATAAAGTCACTAACAGACGAGGACATACTGCGCTACATCGTGATCAGGCCATTGTAGAACGGTTTAATAAAACCCTTGCTGAACGGTTATTTGGATATCAATACGCTAAAGAATTCATCCAAGAAAAAAGATCCCGTGAATGGGTTAAAAGGTTACCAGCTGTGATTACTGCACTGAATAACGAGATTACTAGAACCATCAACATGAAACCTATCAATGCGATTAAAAAGAAGTCAATACCTGAAATGGAAATTCAAAAAGATTTTAGCGTTTCCCAACCAATTCTTGGTAGTAATGTCATTGTGAGGTACTTATACGAACCAGGAGAGCTTGAGGGTGGCACAAAAAGGGCTACTGATCCTATTTGGAGTATTACTGCACATAAGATATCTAGTATAACACGATCTACGGGTAGACTTCCAATCTATAAACTGGATTCAACTGCCCCTCAACGGGGTTTTACTAGACAACAATTACAAGTGATACCTGAGGATACTCAATTACCACCGCATGGGCTTAACTAGCACCCTTGCGTCTATTGCACTCAAGACAAGTCATCATCACATTATTTCTGACATGACCGAGATTGTTATTTTTTCTGTCAACGGTGAATTGGCGAGGATCCTTATCCGAATACTGCCAACGCATTATACAATTGCAACTCGCGCAGTGATTATTCTGTTGTTGCTTCAGAGTAATTATTAATTCAGCATCAATATCAAATTCTCGTTGTTTTTTTTTGTCTTGTTGTTTGTAACCGGAGAGTTTTTTATCAATAATATCATCTATTGTGGTGTCATTATCATCGCCAATGATTTCATCATCGCCACCAATGATTTCATCATCGAAGACAATTCTTCGAAGCTGATTTATTTTTCGTACTCTAGACACTGCGAGATAGACTAAATTCGACCATTCTATGCGATTATCTACCATCCAAACAATTGTATCCGATATAGTCAATCCCTGTGAAGAGTGTATTGTTGCTGCGTATCCTAGCGTCCATGGGGATTTATTAGCACGCAATGCATCTTCAACAACATTGATATCAACCAGCACAATATCATTTAATACGAGAATCTTCTTTTCACGCCCTGACTCTGTCAGGCCTGGAATATCAACTTCGATGTTCTGTTTTCGTGTATCCGATGGCCTATAACAGAGGGGCACTGGAAGTGTTGCAAATTTTTGTTTATGCAATTCAAATAACTTCATCTGAAGTGTGTCCCTGACTATTTTTCTACTTGCAATGATTAAATCATTTGGTCTCCACGCTTCCCAAAACTCATTCATGGTAGTTTCCGAAATTATTTCACGGGCTATTTCACATTGGATTTTATCCGGTTGTAATCTAATTAGTTTCTTAAATTCTTTTAATTCATTATCAAGTGATCTATGATCGGTATCAATTTCTTCATAATAGTCTACAAAACCCTTTAGCCATTCATGGGGAGATGCACCGACAAATGGTGGTGGTTGGCTGTGATCACCGCACATGACGACTTTTGTATTCTTCAATAACAACCACTCAAGAAATATTTTTAAGACATCTTCGGACACTGTGTCTATTTCATCCCACATGATAATTTCAGGAATAAATTTCTCTCCCATGCGCTCAGGAGTCCATTTATCTCCCTTCCATCTAAAGAAACTATGATAAGTGCAGGCATTTACCCCTCTCTGTATCATTTCTCTTGCAAGTCTGTGAGTCGGTGTTAGTACAATCATGTTTGGATTGGAAACACGAAATAACTCAATTGCCCGGGTTGTTTTTCCTGACCCACCACAGCCGTTTAAATAAACTGTTTTATACAGGCATATTGGATCAGAAATCGGTGGTGCACTAGAAAATTCTGAACACTGATTGCTTTCTAAGTAATTATTTTCAATGGTAACATCTGCTGATGGAATATAATCATGAAGCATTTCTTTCTTAATTCTCCATGACTCCCAATTCTCGTTGCCAGTAGCCTTAAAATCAGCCATTTTGCTATTTATGTAAAATGAGTCAGTAGCAACTCTAACTGCGGTGGTAGGAAATCTATTGATCATTGAAAATAAATTAATAGAAGCATAACCAAGCATAGAAGCTCTCAAATGTGTGTACTGCGGATTGTATCCATCAGTGTAAGTAACAATTGTACCCAATTTGGTTCCATCGGACATAAATGCGTCCTTAATATTAACATATAAGCCCCTATTCGTTAGATCCGCGATTACAAAATCGTATTCAGCATTGTCTATAATCAATCGTGAAGAATATCTCGTATTATCATCTTTGCCACCTTGGGTAAATTTACCGATTATTCTTCGTCCAAGGTCTTTTGCTTCATTGTTTCTGATTTCAAATAACTGTCTGGACCAATCCATGATTTGTTGTTCATTAAAATCAGGAAACAGTTTTCGCTCTTCGCTAATTATTTTTTCTAGATCAGGTTGGGGTAACCAGACTGATTTCTGTGCTCGATAGGATATAATTGCTTCACTGACAATTAATGATTTTAACATCTTACAATCAAGCATATACCGTAATAACACTATTGGCGTCCAGTGTTTTTCAGACATGTGTTTACCAATCCAAAGATAACTACACGGATGAAGCCCTTCAGCCATTTCAAATGATGCTACACAAGCGAATCCGGTTAAATCGAAATGTGGCAGTGGTCCATTAATAGCAACACGGGTCATTTCGTGTGTAGGGTGTCCAAATCGTTTGAAATATTTCTCACACTCTCCATACCCAAGAAAACTTCCTGGATAACATGCAATCATATCAACTGAAATAACGGTATCAGCGGTGTATTTTGTGTTCCATAATCCTCCATGGCTGTATTCAAGACAGGACAATTTGACATCTGATAAGAACTCACTTCGGGTTGGTTTCCACGCGTTTTTCTTTCTAGCAAAATGTGCTGCAACTGATGGTACTGTAAAACAGTTTGCTAATAATTGATCGTTGTCTTCCCCCAGAGAACTCTGGGGAGAAAATTCACTAGCTAGTTGTTTCATTTGATTATGCAGCTCTTCAGTACGGTACAATTCTCCGTTGGGCCTTACAAACTGATCAAATCTACATTCTTCGTCTGAAGTACTATGAAATAGCCACACTGACACAGAATCGTTTTTACTCAAATGGTAAATAGCATCAAATAATTTCTGCTCTGAAAAAAACTCTTCGGTTCCAAACAGAGTTTGGGATAGATATTTTACGGTTCTATCCCGTGGGAATATTGTTACTGCAGATGACCACGCGTGCGCGTTATGATCAATAATTTCAATGGGAGTCCCTTTTGATTTATATTTCGATTCGTATAATACTTCTCCGGTGATTGTCCTTACCGATATTGGAAATCTCAATGATGTTTCTAATTTGGCTATATCTTGAATTGTTGCCCCATGCTGTTTCACTGTCAGTTCCCATTCGGTTATTTTTTTTCGTCTTAGATCAGTTAGTTTATTTCCCCGGGACGCATTTGTGAAGTGTTCCATTATTCGTGTTGCTACACAATTGAGCCCTGTCGAATATTTCATGGGTGCTAGTTTTGAAATATCAGGTTTTTCATTGAGCGGATAGATCCCGTAAACAACTACTGTGACAGGATAAGATTTTTCGTAGTAGGGTTTATCAAGTCCAGTCAAAATTCCTGGTTTTGAATCCTGAGTCACAGTGACAGTTTTTTTGTCCTTAAGAATAGGCCCGTATTTGTCCCTAATGATCCATTTTCCATTATCACGGATAAGGAATTTTATTCGAAAAAAATTTCTTTCTTCCCCAAGACGTGAGATTATCACTGCTGCTTTTTCATCATTCATGGTAGCGTCAACAACACCATCAATTCGAAATGTTGACCAACAATGAGCTGCCCCATCACGCTTGAATTCATTAAAACAGTCTCTGATTTTACTAATCAAGGTTCTATCAAGAATTTTATTCTTTGGTGTATCAGAAACTCTATCAAGATTGAATTGAACACTTTTCCAAGGCTTAATTTTCGATAATCTCTCGAACTCCTCCATACTATAATTAAAACAAGTATTTAAATGAAAGATTTAAGTATAATGAATCATTGCAAATGGCTTATGATTGGATCAGTGACACCGTGTAACAAATCATGCAGAAATGAATTCTGTTGGTATCATATGCAAAGCTTTCGTCGTGGAAGCCTTGGTCCGTTACCCTGTATTCGATGTGGGGTTGGGGTTAGGGAAGGTCGCAATTATGTGTTAGGTGTGGCGGCAAACAATACAGGGAACTAAAACGCTATTATGATAAAAGAATAAAAAATACTGTCATTGACCCCAACGATGACAAAATAGTAAAGACTCCTCAAGATTATATACAGAGACTTATAATTAAACCAAACAATGAATTAGAAAAATAGTGTTATTATACAAATGAACCAAGAATTCAGACCTCACCCGTGCTTGTTAATTATGAAGCATTCCGTAATGGTATTATCAGAAACCGCAGATTGAAGAATCCAGTTGGATTTGTGGTATTTGATCAGTCAGATAGATAGATTAATATGTGAACATTTAATGTTCTCTGTAGGTGTTGAATGATAACTTAATTCTTGAATAATAGAATCAAGGATGGTTATATTGATTCCGATTCTCAGAATAATTCTTTACCATTTCAAAAGAGACAGGACAAAAAATTCGATTTTCGTATGTCTATAACACCAAGGGAGACAACTCTTAAATATAACCAATGGATATAACCAAGGGAGTTATCATTGTGATTTAGCGGCGGGGTATTGTTTTATAGGAAAAGAAATATTTTCTTTTTTTTTTTTGCGTTTAAGTCAAATATTCTGTCTCACGTGCGATTAATGCGTATTTCATAAACATAGGATGTGATCCGGAGATGCAGGCGTTACAGGATAACACACGTGTATACTTTCTCCCTTAGATTGTGTTAACTTGTTTTATGGGTTATTGTGATTCAGCGGTGGGCATTGTATTGTAAGAAAAGAAATGTTTTCAAATAATTATATTCTTTGTTTTAGTGTTTAAGTCAAATATGCTGTCTCATTTAAATACTGTGAAACACCATTAATAAGTAATTAAAGAAAATAAAATAGCATACCTTGCGGATTGCTGTATTAATTCCCTTTATATACTCTCTCCCTTAGATGGTGTCGAGTTGATAAGGGAGGGAATAACAACCCCTCCCACCTACTCATATATGTTTCTACTATTATGTGTAAATATAAGTGTTTTTAAATGTCTGTATGTAGTGAGTGTGGTGAAAATGTGTGTATGAGTGACGGGTGCTGGGGGGGGGGGGGGTTTGACTATCATTTGTATAATTTAATATGTAAATATTGAATAAAGATTTTAAAAAAAGAGGATGCTGACATGGCACCTATAAAAGATGTACAAATGCCCCTAGAGAGCGGCTACATCTATAAAAATTACATTACAGTATGGCGTGGGTTATTTCCCCCTAAATTGTGATTCAGCGGCTTGGGCTATAATTAATTAGAAAAGAAATCAAATATAAAATGTTTTCAAACGATTATATTCTTTTTTTTTAGTGCTTTATGCAAATATTCTGTCTCATTTAAATACTGTGAAGCACCATTAACAAGTAATTCAAGAAAATAAAATAACACACTCTGTGGATTGACGCTGCTGTATTAGTCACCTTATATACTAAATAAAAGGTTTAAAGCTGGGGCTTTCAAGGCCGATTCGACCAGTCAAAAAATAACCCACGCCATTGACACGTGTGCGTGGTTGACTTTTACTCAATCATGCAACCGGGTTTAATTTCATGGGTTGCTTTGATTGGTCGAATTGGCCTTTGAAAATCAGCCCCGTCGTTTCATGTTTGTGATGTCTGTGCCGTCCCATCATCATTACATCATCATTGAATTATAATCCATCCTTAATTAAGTTAATTAAGTATATGTATACCTACAATCTGAATGGAGATATATACGGTATTTGTGCTGTCCTTAATTAAGTTAATTAAGTATATGTATACCTACAATTTGCCACAACACTCGAGTGGAAATATATACGGTATTTGTGCTGTCCTTAATTAAGTTAATTAAGTATCTGTTGTGACGTCACCCCAAGCATATCTTCTGGGCGGTCTAAGATGGTGTTTGCCACGTTAGGCCTCCCTTCCGGAGATGTATGTTTCGGGTTTCCTTTGGGCTTACTTGGATGTGAAGGCAACCAAGGAGTTCCAAAGATGTGTTGTCGTATATATGTAACCTCTAGGTCATTTCACGTAAACATACCCTCTTGTGATTCTAACCCGTTATTTGACGAGTTAGATTCACTCTTAGGGGAATATGTTTCCGGTGAATGTAAATATAAATGACCTAAAATAAATAACATCCATGGATGTAATTAGCTCTCCGTCACATTTGGGTAGCCCCGTATGGTGTTAAAAAATGAATTACCGGCCAAATAGTGTCAAATCGAGATCGAAGAAATCTCAGAAAAAAAATGGAAATACTCATAGAAAGAACCCTATGAAAGACACAGTGGCCTATATCAAGGGGGCCAAATGACTGATAAACGCTCATCATGGTTGTTCTTTATTTTTGTCTGCATTTATATTTATATATACAGACTGAATTTTAAAAAAGATAGTTATATATACAGACTGAATTTTTAAAAACAAAATGGTTTCTGATTTCAAATAATGGTCAATGAAGCATTAACAACCCGATTGGCTCGTGAGCGACTAGATGCAATTAAGAAATTTATACCAATTCGCGACTCTGTCAGGAATAAACTGCAACAACGACAGAGTTTACAAACTGATTTTGCTCTGGGGTCTGAAGAATTGTTTAAACCAGTAACCACAGCAACGAAGGGGGTAGAGCGTGCTTTACTGGGAGATGGTCCCGAGACGGGAAAATCTGTTATTGGTGAGCTTGAAAAACTAGCAGCGAAAACTGAACAAACTGAAAAAACTGATCCGAAAAAAACGACTGTTTCTCTGTTGAATAAATTTACTGATCATGCTAAAATATTAATAAAAAAACCTAGTTTATTGAAATCAAAGGATTATCAAGCCTTTGGTAATTTTGCTGCTCAAAGCTATAATTCAAAAAAAGATTTTTTAAAGGACGAGTATAAAAATGATAGAATATCAAGTAATGATTGGTTCGATTATTTGTATAAACTAAATAAAGGGATTGGTCGTTTGAATAAGGATGAGATAGGATACAAGGAATTTAAAAAGGGAATTAGTAATTATAAAAGAGAACAAATAGAAGAGCGACAACGAGAAATAGAAGAACGGCAAGAACTAAAACGTCAAACACCAACACGTAGACAAACAAGAAGACAAAAAAAACAACAACTACCACCTGATGATGATGATGATTTAGAAGAACGACCTCAAACACCAACACGGAGACAAAAAAAACAACAACTACCACCTGATGATGATGATGATGATGATTATTTACAAGAAACGGGTTTAGAAAAACTAGATGAAGCAGCTGGTTATAGCGGAAGTGGACTGCAAAATCCAAGAATTGGAAACACTTGTCCTGATAGTGTTATCAATGATATATCACGATTAGATGTTCTTGTAGGAGGATTCCGAGCTGGAAATAACTCTCCAGAAATAATTAATGAAGCAGCTGATATCTGTAGACGGTTATTTGCCGGCGGTATCATGGATATCAAAACATATCGAGATTTCATTGACGAGTTAGCAAATGGGTATCATAGTGATTAAATAACAATTGAAAACACTATTGTTTTTATAATAATGATCGTACACTACAATCATGATAAACCAACCCTCGTCTATGTAGTTAATTCACGGTTTCCAGTTTATAGAGCATACTATGGAGATGGCCTCGGCAAGACCATTTTAGGATTCTTTTCAAGAACGGCCCCAAAAGTGATGCCGTTAGCTAAACAACTAGGAATGAAAGCCATTGATGTTATTCGTGATAAGGGTATTAGTACTGTTGGAGATCTTGCCGGGAAAGCGTTTTCAACTGCGAAGAATAAAATAACATCATTAGTGAGACGAAAAGAGAAACAGGTACCATTGCCATCTACAGCAGAGATGCCTGCAAGTGTTAGTAAAATTATAAATAACGCAGTAGATGAAAAACTAGCGTCGATGGTAAATCAAGAGGACCAAAATAACATGACAGCAAACATGATAGCAGGAAGTGGCTTTAAAAAACCACGGCGAAAACGCTAGCGTTTTTCACGATGAAATGGAAAATCCGATTTAGACTCTGATAAATAGAATAAAATGTTCAAAAGGTCATCTGATCCAGCATTTGATATGGATGCCCCAGTGCGTAAAGATGATTCTGTACGCGATTTTCAATTTTATTCTTATCACGCAGTACAACCCGATCTCCGATCACGAATTGAACTTCAAGTTCATGATACCAGTAAATACTTTTTGCCTTGTGAAGCGTTTATTGAAGTAGAAGGAGAACTTGTAACAAATGATGCTGCACATAATGATCCTCCATATGACATTAGCCAAACTACCCGAGTTGGTTTTGTCAATAACGGTATCATGGCGTTATTTGAAAGCGCTAGATATCTCATTGATGGAAAAGAAATTGAATCCATTGACCGTGAAGTTGATGTGGCCACAACAATCATAGGGTTAGCAAGATATTCTGATGATTATACAAGATCAGCGGGTCCATCTATGATGTTTGCAAAGGATATTACTGATCACCCTGAACACAACCAGTATTCTAGAGTCAAGGCAACACGAGCTACAGCACTTGATCCAGCACCAGCCGGATATGTAAGACCAGCTACTGAATTTGATGTCATAAATACTATTACTACTTACAATCTAGGATTTGCAACACGTGTAGCAACATTACAAGGACAGCGTCGACAATTTTCATGTGCAATTCCACTGCATCATATATTCGGATTCTGTAGAAACGTCCGAAAAGTTATTTATGGAGCTAAACACACAGTAGCGCTTGTACGAAAGGGTACTGATAATGATGCAATATGGCGTGATGCTGCTGTTCCTGATGGTAAAGTCGTTTTAACAAAACTATCATTGTGGATGCCAGTGTTAACTCCATCAATCACAGCAGAAGGAAAATTGTTATCATTTATGGACCAAGGAGGAAAGTCGTTATTGAGTTGGTTATCAGTGACTACGGATACTAAACAAGACAATGTTGATGGTACATTCACATGGCACCTGGCATCAAAACAAGGTGTTTCAGCTCCACGTCATATATTTATTGCATTACAGAATAATGATCGAGTTGGTAATCAACAACGAAGTCATATGATATTTGATCAGTTAGGTGTTAGAGAGGTCTCACTGAGAATAAACGGACAACAGGAACCATCTGAAGATGTGCAACTTGATTACGGTCAAAATCATATTGAACGTGTCTATCATAACCTGTTGTCATTTATGGCACGTGATCAAAATGTGGATACCGGTTTGCAAATATCACAATGGGATTTCAAAAGCCTCTATCCGATTTATTACTTTTCGCTGGAACATCTCGACTTGGTGAGACAATCTGTCGTTGATATACACTTCAGAGCCCGTGTAACCCGTCCTGGTGGTATTATTAATTATAGAGCGGTTGCTGTCATTCTCAGTGATAAATCAATGCTACTTGAAGGTGTTGGTGGAAGAATGAGAGTGGTAGATGCACCAGTGGAAAATATGTAATTGAAAATCCGAAGGATATTTCCATTGAATGGTTTTACGATTTAGAATCAATCAATTATGTATAACATGTCATATAGTGTTATTAGTGTTGAGTTAACTCCTGGTCAAATCAAAAAATTGCAATCAGAATCGGCTAAAAAATGTGGAACCACAATCACGTTGAAACCTAATCAAATGACTGGTGGTGCAAATAAATTATCGCTGACAACTCGTCAAGTGAAACATTTCAATGATGCTTTCAAGGATAAAAAAGGAGTTCAGATCACACTCTCTGCGGCTGCTATCAAAAATATGATAAAAACAGGTGGTATATTTCCGTTGTTTGCTGCAATACCAGCATTGGTTGCGGCAGCAGCCCCAGCAGTAGCAAAAGCGGCCGCATTGGGGGTAGTTGGAGGCTTGGGAACAAAAGCGGTACAGAGCATTGCTGAATCATATGAACCGAAGAAAGGTCAAGGGTATAAAAAAAAGGGAAAGGGTCTAAGACTACCAGGAACCCCGTATTCATGGTACAGCGGAAAGGGTCTAAGACTACCAGGAACCCCGTATTCATGGTACAGCGGAAAGGGTCTAAGACTACCAGGAACCCCGTATTCATGGTACAGCGGGAGATCCGTTCACGGATCAGGCCTGAGACTACCAGGAACGGTTTATTAATTCAGAAATCTTCAATTTCCGAACCTATCGTTCCAATGTCCAATTTTGATTTAATGGATGCTGCTAAAAAACTAGTGATTAAAAATTTCAGAGGTGTTTTTATGAAAGATCAATTACCACATCAACCAAACAAAACTGAAACAGGTATTATTAATGTCGATAACAGCACCGGACCTGGAACTCACTGGGTTGCATACGCTATTGATCCACGTGGGATTGTCTATTTTGATTCATATGGATTAGCCCCACCAAAAGAGTTTATGCGTTACATAAAACAATTTCCAATGAAGACTTGGTATTCTACGCTACCAACACAACAAATCAATGACCCCCCAATATGCGGCAGTGAAGTGTTAAATGTCCTTGACGCTATTTCAGCATCTAAAAAATCACCACACATTGTCGTAAATGACTACACCAGCAATCGCTTTTTAGAGAGAGAAGGAGTTTTACAATAACATGATTGATATTTGGGGAAGACCTCTGAAACCCAAACCCGATGACACTGCAACTCCTGATTCTATCAAGGATATAAAAAAAAAAATTAAAGATGAAATCGCTGAGACGTTGAACTTAACAAGTGTTGACCCCGGGGAAATAGTTGTATTTCAGGACAAACAGGGTAAATTGAAATCTAGTAATATTTCTCTGGATGATATTTTAGTTAAACAACGAAACGCAATCGAGAACACCGTTGCGTTATTTTCCGATCAGGGTAAATTGAAAACCAGTAATATTTCTCTGGATGATATTTTGGTTAAACAACGAAACGCAATCGAGAACACCGTTGCGTTATTTTCCGATCAGGGTAAATTGAAAACCAGTAATATTTCTCTGGATGATATTTTGGTTAAACAACAAAACGCAATCGAGGATACTATCGCGTTATTTTCCGATCAGGGTAAACTCAAACCGGGTGTACTTTTTTCGACGATTACAGATCGATTTAAAACTCTCAACGATTCTGCGTTGGAACTAGAAACACTTCAATCTAAAACCGAAGAACACATAAAACAGTTTACCGCATTTCGTAGAAATATCATTGATAAATTTATTGGAACTACATTCGATAAAATTGAACTAAAACTCCCTGATATTAAAAAATCCATCGATGAGACGAAAAACTTCATCGAAGCCGTCAAAGGTGATCTTTCGAGGATGATAACAACCATTGAAAAAACTAAAATTCCTCATGAGAAAACCAACAACTTAGTATACACGATCCAACACGGATCATTGGAGTGGTCACCTACAAACAACAAATTAGATATCACTGCAACCGTTAAGGGTATTTATCGATTAACACTAGTAACACCATTGTCTCAATTTAATATTTCATCGTCCAGTTCATCCGGGGTCAATAATACGATTTCAACGATCATCGACAAGGATAGAACTGAAAAGTTTACAATTACATCTACTGATAAAGATTTGGTTAGGGTCTCAACAACGTGGTATGTGGAATTCGTAGCGAATTTAAGTAAATCGTAATTGAAAACGATAGCGTATTTAAAATAAAAATGATTTCATCATCGCAATATCGCTATGATCAGGTCAGAGAGTATCAAACTAGACTCAAAACCTTGTCTGAGGAGTATGAATTGAAAATTAAAAAATACCGCAGGAGAATTACCGCAATTGATGTTACTGTGTACGCTGTGAGTAGTGTAATCACCGGAGCTGGTATTATACTGTCTTCAGTGACAATGATGGCTCCGATAGCTGTTCCAATTTGCATTTCTGCGGCAACAACAATCGCTGGAATAATTTCAATAATCACAAAAAAAATATCCTCATGCAGCCAACGGAAACTACAAGACTACATAATTCAATTTCATGTTGTGTCTACTGCATACTCGCAATTATCCTCATTGATATCGTCATCTCTCGATGATACAATTATATCAGAGAGTGAGTTTTCAGCGATGGTAGATATATATGATTCTGCGATGTCAAAATTAGAAATACATCATGAATATAATAACAATGACAACACAGATGGAATTACTTCAACAAATAGTGGAGAACACAAAACCAGTACAAACAAGCATGATCTCAATAACCTCAACGAATCCAGAATTCAGTGTGAATTTCCCCTCTCCGGTCCCAGTGAAGGAGATAGCGCTAGCAAAATTACGAGTATACCACAGTTGGCCAAATATTAGGTCAAAATCATTTGGTGGTCAACAACCGAATAATTCCCTGGTATTTTCAAATAAGAATAAACCCGACGGTACCCCAGACTGGAACGTTGTTTCCATACCAACCGGATCATACCAAATCGAACAAATCAATAACGAATTCGCGCGTAGAATAAAATCGATTACTGGAAAAGAATCAAAAATAGCTATAACGGTTCATGAGCCAACACTATCATCTGCCATTGAAATAAGCACAGAGGGTTATGTCGTAGATATCTATCAAAGTTCTATTAGAACCGTACTGGGATGGCCTGAAATCCCACCCGGGGGAAAAACCGTTAAATTACCAGAACCACAAAAAACCGATTATATCACAGACAGGATAAAATCTGATAATCCAATAAAGAGTTATAAAGATTATAATAAGTGGGAACTTTTCAATGGAATAGTAGAAAATAACGTCAAATTCGTACCCCGACAACAAAATTACTGAAAATTTCACAGCGATGGAATATGATTTTTTACTGTTGTTAATATCCATTAAATCCGGCACTCTCACCCGAGATGAATTTATCAGCGTTGTAGAAATATGTAACAAAATCATCAATGACATGGAAACATTTCATTCACAAATTATTCAAGAGATATTAGGTGACGATTATCCTAAAACGAGAACAGAGTTTGCGATGAAAGGTAATATACGCGTAGAAGATATTCGTGAGTTTAAACTACCAGGATATAATATCTCAGAATTACAAAAATCTCTCAGTGATGCCATCGATGAAAGTTTCAAAAAAATCCATGATACGTGGAAAAAAACAGCATCACCGGAAATAAAAATCCTCAAACATAATAATGACCCAGATGGTGGTGGCAGGCATATTGCTCCGTTCAATGTGAATATTTCAACGGTGATTGCGCTCAATTTAGTATGTGATGTGATCGAAGGAAGCTATCAAATAAATTTAGAACGATCAAATCAAGCTCAGCAAGGATATATTTTGTATTCATTTGCACCAATAGCTCCTCCAGGGTTTTTAATAATTGAGTCCCCGGTGAATCCAGTCTATATGCGATGTCATAATAATTCATTAACCAGAATTAATTTCAAACTCACTGACCAGTCTAATAATCTGATTGATTTACAAGAGGAGGTTTTACAAATTAGTCTATTTGTGAAATCATAAATGATTTTCGTCCTAAGGACTTTCATCCTGAAAGGATTTTCGTCGTAGTAAGCACTTGATCAAATATTCGGTTAAAATCACCGTAAACCATAGCAGCAGATAGGGTGAGTGACAACGACGTTGCGACATTAACGAAAACGCGAACAATCATAAGGGTCGGAGACTTATTTTTTCGCGAGAAGGGTCTATTCGTACCGTTTTGAAGGTATAATAAAAAATAACCAAAAAAAAAGTTGTCCGATTCACCCTCTCTGCTGCTACGGCTCCGGTGATTACACCACTCACTGAATACACAGTAACATCAATTGCGGTAATTCTCCTGCGATATTTTTTAATTTTCATTGCATACTCCTCAGACAGGGTTTTGAGTCTAGTTTGATATTCTCTAACCTGATCATAGCGATATTGCGATGATGAAATCATTTTTTATTTTAACAACGCTAGCGTTTTCAATTGTGAAATCCTTTCAATTTATTTACTTAAATCCGCTACGAATTCCACATACCATGATACCAGAGCTCTAGCCAAAGTTGTATCAGTAGATGTTATAGTGAACTTTTCAGTTGTACCCTTGTCGATGATCGTTGAAATCGTATTATTGACCCCGGATGAACTCGACGATGATATATTAAATTGAACCGCTGTCACCAGTGTTAATCGATAAATACCCTTGACGGTTGCAGTGATATCTAATTTATTGTTTGTAGGTATCCACACAAATGATCCGTGTTGGATTGTGTATACTACGTTATTGGTTTTCTCATGAGGAATTTTTGTTTTTTCAATAACTGTTATCATCCTCGAAAAATCACCTTTGACGGCTTCGATGAAGTTTTTCGTCTCATCGATGGATTTTTTAATATCAGGGAGTTTTAGTTCAATTTTATCGAATGTAGTTCCAATAAATTTATCAATGATATTTCTACGAAATGCGGTAAACTGTTTTATGTGTTCTTCAATTCTAGATTCAAGTGTTGTTAGTACAACCACAGAATTGTTTAACTCATCGTTGAGAATTTTTAATCGATCTGTAATCGTCGAAACGAGTACACCCGGTTTGAGTTTACCCTGATCGGAAAATAACGCAACGGTGTTCTCGATTGCGTTTTGTTGTTTAACTAAAATATCATCCAGAGAAATATTACTGGTTTTCAATTTACCCTGATCGGAAAATAGCGCAACGGTGTTCTCGATTGCGTTTTGTTGTTTAACTAAAATATCATCCAGAGAAATATTACTAGATTTCAATTTACCCTGGCGATCTTGAAATACAACTATTTCATTGGGTTCAACACTTTCTAAATTCAACGTCTCAGCGATTTCATCTTTAATTTTTTTTGTTATATCCTTGATAGAATCAGGGGTTGCAGTGCCATCGGGTTTGGGTTTCAAAGATCTCCCCCAAATATCAATCATGTTATTGTAAAACTCTTTCTCTCTCTAAAAAGCGATTGCTGGTATAGTCATTTACGACAATATGAGGTGGTTTTTTAGATGCTGAAATAGCGTCAAGGACATTTAATACTTCACTGCCGCATATTGGTGGGTCATTGATTTGTTGTGTTGGTAGCGTAGAATACCAAGTCTTCATTGGAAATTGTTTTATGTAACGCATAAACTCTTTTGGTGGGGCTAATCCATATGAATCAAAATAGAGAATCCCACGTGGATCAATAGCGTATGCAACCCAGTGAGTTCCAGGTCCGGTGCTGTTATCGAGATTAATAATACCTGTTTCAGTTTTGTTTGGTTGATGTGGTAATTGATCTTTCATAAAAACACCTCTGAAATGTTTAATCGCTAGTTTTTTAGCAGCATCCATTAAATCTAAATTGGACATTGGAATCATCGAAGATTTGGGAACCATAGGTTCCTCAATTAATAAATCGTTCCTGGTAGTCTCAGGCCTGATCCGTGAACGGATCTCCCGCTGTACCACGAATACGGGGTCCCTGGTAGTCTTAGACCCTTTCCGCTGTACCACGAATACGGGGTTCCTGGTAGTCTTAGACCCAATCCGTGAACGGATCGTCTCTTTTTTTTATATCCTTGTCCAGCTGCCTTTTTCAACGCCATTCCTGCTGCAGTACCAACGGCTCCTAACGCCGCTGCTTTAGCCACCGCTGGGGCTGCTGCTGCAATCAATGCTGGTATTGCAGCTAACAATGGAAATATACCACCTGTTTTCATCATATTTTTGATAGCAGCCGCAGAGAGAGTAATCTGAACCCCTTTTTTATCCTTGAAAGCATCATTGAAATGTTTCACCTGACGAGTTGTCAGCGATAATTTATTTGCACCACCAGTCATTTGGTTGGGTTTCAACGTGATTGTGGTTCCACATTTTTTAGCCGATTCTGATTGCAATTTTTTGATTTGACCAGGAGTTAACGTAACACTAATAACACTATATGACATTATATATAATTGATTGATTCTAATTCAATGAAAAATCGAGAAAAATCGTTCAAAGATTTTCTACTGGGGCATCTACCACTCTCATTCTTCCACCAACACCTTCGAGTAGCATTGATTTATCACTGAGAATGACAGCAACCGCTCTATAATCAGCAATAACACCACGAGTCACATTAGCTCTAAAGTGTATATCAACAACTGACTGTCTTGTCAAATCGAGATGTTCCAGTGAGAAGTAATAGATCGGATACAGATTTTTAAAATCATATTGTGATATTTGCAAACCAGTATCCACATTTTGATCGCGTGCCATAAATGACAACAGACGATGATAAACTCGTGCAATATGATTTTCTGTGTAATTAAGTTGTATATCCTCAGATGGTTCCTGTTGGCCGTTTATTCTCAGTGAGACGTCTTTCACACCTAATTGATCAAATATCATATGACTGGAGAGTTGATTGCCAACTCGTGCGTTATCCTGTAACGCAATAAATATATGACGTGGCGCAGAAACGCCTTGTTTTGATGCTAGGTTCCAAGTGAATAACCCGTTGATATTTGATTGTTTCACATCTGTACTCACGGTTAGCCAACTCAACAACGACTTTCCTCCTTGGTCCATAAATGATAGTAATCGTCCTTCTGCGGTGATTGCTGGAGTCAACACTGGCATCCACAATGATATTTTTGTTAAATCGACTCTACCGGCATCAGCATTGGGGGCTGCAGCATCTACTGGAATCCTCCAAATTGCATCATTATCACCACTTTTTCGTACAAGCGATACTGTATGCTTCGCCCCGTAGATAACTTTTCTGACGTTTCTACAGAATCCAAATATGTGATGCAGTGGAATCGCGCATGAAAATGATTTACGATCTCCTTGCAACATTGCGTTTCGTGTTGCAGCTCCTAGATTGAAATTAGTATCGTTGTTTATAATCATATTCTCGACATCAGCATCACTATTATCACGTTTTTTTGGTCGTCTTACAACAAATGGATTTCCTCCAGCGGTATTCTTACCATCTTTTGCAAACATCATAGAAGGCCCTGCTGATCTTGTATAATCATCAGAATATCTCGCTAACCCGATTATTGTTGTAGCCACATCAACATCACGATCTATGGACTCAATTTCTTTTCCATCAATGAGATATCTAGCACTCTCAAATAGCGCCATAATACCATTATTGACAAAACCGACTTGAGTACCAGCTGGATACGGTGCTGGTACAGCAGTAGTATTAGCAGCTGTTACAATTTCTCCTTCTACTTCAATAAATGCTTCACAGGGTAAAAAGTATTTACTGGTATCATGGACTTGAAGATCAACTCTTGCTCGACTATTTGAGTTTATGGCATGATAGGCGTAATATTGATAATCGCGTACAGAATCATCCTTGCCAACTGGGGCGTCTATATCAAACGCCGGATCATGTGATTTTTTGAACATTTTATTCTATTTATCAGAGTCTAAATAGTGAAATCGTAAACGATTTTTCCATTTTCATCGTCGTAGTTTTTTAAAGCCACTTCCTGCTATCATGTTTGCAATATTGCTTTGGTCCCCTTGATTTACCATCGACGCTAGTTTTTCATCTACTGCGTTATTTATAATTTTACTAACACTTGCAGGCATTTCTTCTGTAGACGGTAACGGTTTCTTTTTTCGCCTCACTAATGATGTTATTTTATCCTTCGCAGTTGAAAACGCTTTCCCGGCAAGATCTCCAACAGTACTAATACCCTTATCACGAATAACATCAATGGCTTTCATTGATAATTGTTTAGCTAACGGCATCACTTTTGGGGCCATTCTTGAAAAGAATCCGAAAATGGTATTGCCGAGGCCATCTCCATAGTATGCTCTATAAACTGGAAACCGTGAATTAACTACATAGACGGGGGTTGGTTTATCATGATTGTAATGGATGATCATTATTATAAAAACAATAGTGTTTTCAATTGTTATTTAATCACTATGATACCCATTTGCTAACTCGTCAATGAAATCTCGATAGGTTTTGATATCCATGATACCGCCGGCAAATAACCGTCTACAGATATCAGCTGCTTCATTAATTATTTCTGGAGAGTTATTTCCAGCTCGGAACCCTCCTACAAGAACATCTAATCGTGATATATCATTGATAACACTATCAGGACAAGTGTTTCCAATCCTTGGATTTTGCAGTCCACTTCCGCTATAACCAGCTGCTTCATCTAGTTTTTCTAAACCCGTTTCTTGTAAATAATCATCATCATCATCATCATCATCAGGTGGTAGTTGTTGTTTTTTAGGAGAGAAAGATATTTTCTTTGCAGGTTGCTCTCGCTTTCTTTGCAATTTTGGCGGTTTTTGTTGTTGTTTTAGTTCTTCATATTGATTATACACGTGATCCACCATCCTGATATATTCGATGTATGATGCACTATCTGTCTTTTTTTGACTTTTTCCAGTTTTGATTTTGTAGAATATATCAGCCCAGTGAGTGAAATTCTTAACATATTTATGATGTTCTGGTTTCAACATTTTTTTTCTGTTTTTATAAGAAGTAACAACAAGCGTAGGAATTTCTGTTGAATCAGTCTCATCAATTGCTGCTAACCCTTCTTCGTTAAATCTCATGCGTAAATCATCTACTGTTCTCTTTGATTCTATTTGTTTTGTTTGTTCAGTTTTCGCTGCTATTTTTTCAAGTTCACCAATAACAGATTTTCCCGTCTCGGGACCATCTCCCAGTAAAGCACGCTCTACCCCCTTCGTTGCTGTGGTTACTGGTTTAAACAACTCTTCAGACCCCAGAGCAAAATCAGTTTGTAAACTCTGTCGTTGTTGCAGTTTATTTCTTACAGAGTCACGAATTGGTATAAATTTCTTAATTGCATCCAGTCGTTCACGAGCCAATCGGGTTGTTAATGCTTCATTGACCATTATTTGAAATCAGAAACCATTTTTCAATTGTAAAACACTTGACATGTCGGATGATTTTTAACACAGTCATGGAAGTGTTATTTCATCGTGAGACACCTTCTATCACTGATGGAGAAAGTGTGGAAATTGTATATAAAATAATTAATACCACAGTTTCTCCACTTTTTGACATGTCGGATGATTTTTGATACGGTCATGGAAGTGTTATTTCATCCTATAACAGCTTCTATCAATGATGGAGCAAGTCACATAATTGTATATAAAATAAATAATACTGTGAGTTGCTCCACTTTTTTGAGATGTCGGATGATTTTTGATATGGTTATGGAAGTGTTATTTCATCCTATAACAGCTTCTATCAGGTTTGTGGAAAGTATCATAATTGTATATAAAATAAATAATACTGACAGTTTCCACACTTTTCATTGATCAATCTGACATATCGTCCATCGATTTTTGACATCCCCTTGAGGGTCGGCTAAAAAAAATGAGGGTCGGAATGATAAATGGTCGGGCAATCAATGGTCGGGTAATCAATTTTCTTGAATTAATGCTCGTAGGTTTCTAATTTTAGAGTTGACTTCTTTTTTCAATTCGTATTCGTACCCCAATTCTTTTCGTATTCCCTCTACGATAGTATACAACGGAACGAACACACTGATGTCACTGGAAAATGAAAGAGAGTCTTTAATAGAATTCTGAATTCTTTTGATGAGTGCATACTTCTTGGGTAGCATATATTTGTTAGTGCTAACCCCGTATTCTATATCCTGAAAATCAGACACAATTTGATCAGGATTTAACCCATCTGATAGTTTGATATCCTGATTTTTCAATTTTGCTATTTCAACTATGATGCTATTCATGTTTTCAGAATTCATTATTCTATAAGAATGACATATCTCTAATTGGAAATTATGACGCATCAGACATAACTAAATTGAACTTTTTGTCCCGTCTTTTTTGAAATAGCCGTTTTGGTTATCCCCTCTGCAACGAATCGTACTGAAGTTCTACAAATATTGAAATACTTGCCGGCTTCATATAATGATTGAAATATTTTCTCTTCGTTAGTTGTTGTATTCAAAGATTTCACTGGTCTCGCTTTATTTGAACAAGAGCCAGTCCTTCCTCGTTTGATATTCTCACTTTGTGTGATAGCTTGCAGATTGGATAAAGAATTGTTCCTTGGATTAGAATCAATGTGATCAATAACAAAACCATCTTTGATCAATCCATTAAAACATTCAAATACGAAATGATGATTGCGAAATGTCTTCCTTCCAACATTAAACACCAAATACCCCATACCATTATCACACCCAATTGGGTTCTTCAGTCTACGGTTTCTGACAGTACCATCACTGGATGCTTCGTAATTTTTAATCACTGGGTGTAGTCTGAATTCTTGGGTCATTATATACTACACTATTGTCTAATTCAATGACTGACTCATTTTGCAGTGATTGATTATACATAAATCTTTCATTTAGACACCTGTTTTATATATAGCATGAAGGAGTTCAAGAGATTGACTTCGAAAAATGCTAAATTCAATGCTGATAGAGAGTTCAAGAGATTATTAAAAATTAACCCTAAATTTAATATCGATAGACCCAAAAAACTTGTAGTAAACAGAAACAAACGTCCAAGAGACGGAAACATGAAAGAGTTTAAGAGATTATTAAAAATTAACCCTAAATTTAATATCGATAGACCCAAAAAAACGTGTAGTAAACAGAAACAAACGTCCAAAAGACGGAAAAATGAAAGAGTTTAAGAGATTATTGAAAATCAATCCTAGATTTAATATCGATAGACCCAAAAAACGTAACAAACGTCCAAGAGACGGAAACATGAAAGAGTTTAAGAGATTATTGAAAATCAATCCTAGATTTAATATCGATAGACCCAAAAAACGTAACAAACGTCCAAGAGACGGAAACATAAGATCACCATGGAAGGATGCTCAATTCAATCTTGATATAGTTTCTAATACACCCAAGAATAAAATTCTTGATAAAGCCATCAGAGACTGTTTTAATGAATTCAAGCGTGATGGAGCATCTTATTGTTGGTCAACATTTCGAATTGATGGTGTTGTTGACGCTACCATGAATGATGAAAAGGCAGCAGTGATCATTTCACGTATTGGGGAAAAAAGTCATTTTTTCCGAATTAAATTCATTATCCGTGAGGATGGCAAATGGATCATTAGGGATAAATTTGAACCCATTCTCAGGGGCAAAAAAACTGTCACCGTGAACCAGGATTCCAAACCGGGAATTTTGACTGGAATTGATAAACCCTACTACGAAAGATCTTATCCTGTCACAGCAGTTGTTTACGGGATCTATCCGCTCAATGAAAAACCTGATATTTCAAAACTAGCAACCATGAAATATTCGACAGGGCTCAATTGTGTAGCAGAACGAATAATAGAACACTTCACAAATGCGTCCCGGGGAAATAAACTAACTGATCTAAGACGAAAAAAAATAACCGAGTGGGAGTTCACGGTAAAAGAGCATGGGGCAACAATTCAGGATATAATTAAATTAGAAAAATCATTAAGATTTCCAATATCGGTAAGGACAATCACCGGAGAAGTATTATACGAATCGAAATATAAATCACAGGGAGCCCCCATTGAAATTATTGATCATAACGAACACGCGTGGTCATCTGCAGTAACAATATTCCCACGGGATAGAACCGTAAAATATCTATCCCAAACCGGAGAGTTTTTTTCAGAGCAGAAATTATTTGATGCTATTCACCATTTGAGTAAAAACGATCCTGTGTCAGTGTGGCTATTTCATAGTAATTCAGACGAGGAATGCAGATTTGATCAGTTTGTAAGGCCTAACGGAGAATTATACCGTACTGAAGAGCTGCAGAATCAAATGAAACAACTAGCTAGTGAGTTTTCTGAGGGGGAAATCGAAGATCAATTATTAGCAAACTGTTTTACAGTACCATCCATTGCAGCACATTTTGCTAGAAAGAAAAACGCGTGGAAACCAACACGAAGTGAGTTTTTATCAGATGTCAAATTGTCCTGTCTTGAATACAGCCACGGCGGATTATGGAACACAAAATACACAGCTGATACCGTTATTTCCGTTGATATGATTGCGTGTTATCCAGGAAGTTTTCTTGGGTATGGAGAGTGTGAGAAATATTTCAAACGATTTGGACACCCTACACACGAAATGACCCGTGTTGCTATTAATGGACCACTTCCTGATTTTGATTTAACCGGATTCGCTTGTGTAGTATCATTTGAAATGGCTGAAGGGCTTCATCCGTGTAGTTATCTTTGGATTGGTAAACACATGTCTGAAAAACACTGGATGCCAATAGTGTTATTACGGTATATGCTTGATTGTAAGATGTTAAAGTCATTAATTGTCAGTGAAGCAATTATATCCTATCGAGCACAGAAATCAGTCTGGTTACCACAACCTGATCTAGAAAAAATAATTAGCGAAGAGCGAAAACTGTTTCCTGATTTTAATGAACAACAAATCATGGATTGGTCCCAACAGTTATTTGAAATCAGAAACAATGAAGCAAAAAATCTTGGACGAAGAATAATCGGTAAATTTACCCAAGGTGGCAAAGATGATAATACGAAATATTCTTCACGATTGATTATAGACAACGCTGAATACGATTTTGTAATCGCGGATCTAACGAATAAGGGCCTATATGTCAATCGTAAGGACGCATTTATGTCCGATGGAACCAAATTGGGTACAATTGTTACCTACAATGATGGATACAATCCGCAGTACACACATTTGAGAGCTTCTATGCTTGGTTATGCTTCTATCAATCTGTTTTCAATGATCAATAGATTTCCTACCACCGCAGTTAGAGTTGCTACTGATTCATTTTACATAAATAGCAAAATGGCTGATTTTAAGGCTACTGGCAACGAGAAATGTGGATCATGGAGAATTAAGAAAGAAATGATTCATGATTATATTCCATCAGCAGATGTTACCATTGAAAATAATTACTTAGAAAGCAATCAGTGTTCAGAATTTTCTAGTGCACCACCGATTTCTGATCCAATATGCCTGTATAAAACAGTTTATTTAAACGGCTGTGGTGGGTCAGGAAAAACAACCCGGGCAATTGAGTTATTTCGTGTTTCCAATCCAAACATGATTGTGCTAACACAAACTCATAGACTTGCAAGAGAAATGATACAGAGAGGGGTAAATGCCTGCATTTATCACAGCTTTTTCCGATGGAAGGGAGATAAATGGACTCCTGAGCGCATGGGAGAGAAATTTATTCCTGAAATCATGATTTGGGATGAAATAGACACAGTGTCAGAAGATGTCTTAAAAATATTTCTTGAGTGGTTGTTATTGAAGAATACAAAAGTCGTCATGTGCGGTGATCACGGGCAACCACCACCATTTGTCGGTGCATCTCCACATGAATGGCTAAAGGGTTTTGTAGACTATTATGAAGAAATTGATACCGATCATAGATCACTTGATGAAAAATTAAAAGGATTGAAGAAACTAATTAGATTACAACCGGATAGAATCCAGTGTGAAATAACCCGTGAAATAATTTCGGAATCTCCCATGAATGAGTTTTGGGAAGCGTGGAGACCAAATGATTTAATCATTGCAAGTAGAAAAATAGTCAGGGACACACTTCAGATGAAGTTATTTGAATTGCATAAACAAAAATTTGCAACACTTCCAGTGCCCCTCTGTTATAGGCCATCGGATACACGAAAACAGAATATTGAAGTTGATATTCCAGGCCTGACAGAGTCAGGGCGTGAAAAACAAATTCTCGTATTAAATGATATTGTGCTGGTTGATATCAATGTCGTTGAAGATGCATTGCGTGCTAATAAATCCCCATGGACGCTAGGTTACGCAGCAACAATACATTCTTCACAGGGATTGACTATATCGGATACAATTGTTTGGATGGTAGATAATCGCATAGAATGGTCAAATTTAGTCTATCTCGCAGTGTCTAGAGTACGAAAAATAAATCAACTTCGAAGAATTGTCCTGACAGAGTCAGGCGATGATGAAATCATTGGCGATGATGAAATCATTGGTGATGATAATGATATTATTGATAAAAAACTCTTCGGTTACAAACAACAGGACAAAAAAAAACAACGAGAATTTGATATTGATGCTGAATTAATAATCACTTTGAAGAAACAACAGAATAATCACTGCGCGAGTTGCAATTGTATAATGCGTTGGCAGTATTCGGATAAGGATCCTCGCCAATTCACCGTAGACAGAAAAAATAACAATCTCGGTCATGTCAGAAATAATGTGATGTTGACTTGTCTTGAGTGCAATAGACGCAAGGGTGCTAGTTAAGACCATGCGGTGGTAATTGAGTATCGTCAGGAATTACTTGTAGTTGTTGTCTAGTAAACCCACGCTGAGGGGCAGTTGAATCCAGTTTATAGATTGGAAGTCTACCCGTAGATCGTGTTATACTAGATATCTTATGCGTAGTGACGCTCCAAATAGGATCAGTAGCCCTTTTTGTACCACCCTCAAGCTCTCCTGGTTCATATAAATACCTCACAATGACATTACTACCAAGAATTGGTTCTTTGAAATCTTTTTGTGGTTTTTCAGGTATCGACTTCTTTTTAATCGCGTTGATAGGTTTCATGTTGATGGTTCTAGTAATCTCGTTATTCAGTGCGGTAACTACACCTGGTAATCTCTTAACCCATTCACGGGATCTTTTTTCTTGGATGAATTCTTTTGCATATTGATATCCAAATAACCGCTCAGCAAGAATCCGATTAAATCGTTCTACAATGGCCTGATCACGATGCAGTGCAGTATGCCCTCGTCTGATAGCGACATTGTGATATTTCATTGTAGATAACACTGCACCCTGAAATTCCTTGCCCGGGTCAACTTGTAACAGATTTGGCCAGTGCAGAGGGCTCCTTCGATAAATTTTTTCAAATGCAGAAGCCACGTCAGTGGCTGATTTTGTTTTTAACGGTTCTGCTTCTTTGTATCGACTTGCAATATCAACTACAGTTAACGCATATTTGTAACCACGATCATGTGGCAGAAATAATAGATCAGCCTGATGAACTTCATTAGGAAAGGTCACATCAAAATGCGAGAATTGAATTTGTTTAGGCGGTGGTAGATAAATTTGCCATAGTGCCTGTTTGGATAACCAATGAGCCGCAGTGGTTTTTTTCACTTTTGCGGCGCTAGCGAGTTTACTGATTGCAGCGTTACCCCTCCAGTATCCTCTTGGGGAATAATAAATAGATTCCATGTTGTTATTAATTACCAGCACCTAACATCAATTAACTTTTCATAGCCGATTTTATCAAAAAGGAAGCCAATTTTTCTTTGAAGGATTTATCAGTGATAGAATTCAACGCATGAATTAATTTCACATCTGCTAGATGCCTGTGTTGCAAATTGCTACTTTTATAAGCAACATCATGAAGGTGACAGGCCTTATCAATAGCGTTTATTGGTTCCTCACCGGGTCGGGGCTGATTTTGATCATTGAGTCTGATATCAAGTCTTGTTCCCGGTCCACAATAACTATACCCTGGAAGGTGTTTTTCTCCGGGGTATTTTGCCCATGGGGTTCCAGGGAGTTTTGCTAATTTGGCAGCGATATCACCTCCTCGTTTTTTTTTAAAGGTTCCTTGGGTTCCTTGGGTTTACAAACAAATCTAAATTTCTTTGTACTACACTGTACGCATTTACCAGAAAGCGCTGATCGGTTATTTTTAGTTGTAATCGTCGTCAAGTCATCTGTGCCAGTACGCGCCTTACACTTCACGCAATATAGATCCATAATTTATGTATAGAGATATGAATATAATTGATTTTTCAGCGACTAAAACAAGAGAACCAGTGAAGCATCATGCAGCGCTACCAAACTCTATCCGCGCAATTATAATCGGACCATCTGGATCCGGTAAAACGCAATTGTTGCTCAATTTAATAATGAGATGGATGAAGTGGGATAAGTTGTATTTAATTGCCCCTAGCGTAGATGACCAACGATGCTATGAAGTGCTAAAAGATTTTAATGAAACTGCTTCAGAGATTGCCGGCGAGGATGTTATTGAATTTAAAACCGATATTGACGAGGCGCCATCCGTGAATGACCTCGATGGAAGTATCAACAATTTAGTTGTATACGACGATGTCATGTTAGATAATCAAAAAAATCCTGCTAGAATATTTTCCCGAGGCAGGCATAAAAACACGGATGTGATCTATGTCACTCAACGCTACACTCAGATTCCAAAAGTGATTAGAGATAACTGTAATATGCTTGCTGTATTCAACGGCGTTGATACACATACGCTACGAAATATTTGGCAGACATGGTGTTCTGATATGGACTTCAATCAATTTAGAAATTTCTTTAGTCATGCTCAGTCTGCCCCACACGGATTTGTAACAATAAATTTACATGACCCTCGAACACGATATCGTATCGGACTGGATCAAATATTCGGTTAACCCCAACTGAAAGTTCTAGTGAGTGACAACGACGTTGTAGTCCCTTTTCCCCAAAATCGATGGAGGATTTCATTAATTTCATTGATTTTTTCATATTTTTTTTTGGGACCTAATCCATGAAACACACACACATTGGGGCCTGATGTCATTGGTTTCATTGTTTTTAAGCGTGATTTTAGTGAAAACTTGTCTAAAAATGTTGTCTGATTCGCCCCTTCTGCTGCTATACGTTTGATCAGTTTGTAAGAATAAACGGTGAATTATACCGGACTGAAGCATTTCACAACAAAATGAAAAAAACAGCTAGTGGGTTTTTAACGGCGTGTGGCGAAGCCACCGATAAAATCATCAACGATGATGAACAATTATTGACAAACTGTTTTACAATCCCGTCGGTTGCAGCTCATTTTGCTAGAATCAAAAACGCGTAGAATTCTTGCCAGACATTGAGGCTAGTTGTTTAGAATTTAATCATGGCGGTTTATGGAATAACAAATACGACCATGATAATATCATTTCAGTTGATATGGCTGCTTGTTATCCAGCAAGTTTTCTTGGTTATGGAGAGTGTACTGAGTATTTTAAACGATTTGGACACCCCGTACATGAAATGACTCGTGTTGCAATTAATGGGCCGCTGCCTGACTTTGATTTAACTGGATTCGCTCGTGTAGTATCATTTGAATTTGCAGCAGGACTTCATCGCTGTTGTTATATTTGGATTGGTAGACACATGTCTGAAAAGAAGTGGCTGCCAATAGCGCTATTACGATTCATGATTGATACCAAAATGTTAATTTCACTGACGGTCAGTGAAGCAATTATATCATATCGGAAACAAATCAATGTCTGGTTACCAACACCGGAACGCAATGATAGTATAATTGAGGAATTCAGAAAACATATTGATGCCAACGAAGAATATTTCATTGAGTGGTCCAAACGGGTATTTAATCAACGAAACATCGAAGCAAAAGATCTCGGCAGAAGAATAATCGGAAAATTCACTCAGGGAGGAAAAAAATGCGACTATAGACGATATTGTTCACGGCTGATTATGGATAACACCGAATATGACTTTGTAATTGCGGATGCAGTATCCAAAAACATATATGCGGATCGTAAAGACGCTTTCTTGTCCGATGGAACAAAATTGGGTACAGTCGTTACTTACAGCGACGTTACAGATCCCCGTATACACATTTGAGGTCTTCGATGCTGGGTTATGCTTGTATTAATTTATTTTCAATGATAAATAGATTTCCTGACACTGCGGTTAGAGTTGCCGTTGATTCATTTTACATTAACAGCAAAGTACAGTTGCGCAGTTGCTGAATTCACTAATTCGGATGAAAGCTGGGGATCATGGAGAATTAAAAAAGAAATGCTGCGTGAGTATTCTGAATCAGCAGACGTTGAAATTAAAAGTAATTACTTACGCGGTGATAATTTATCAGAGCGTTCTAATGCACCATCGATATCAGATCCAATTTGTAGATATAAAACAGTTTATTTAAACGGCTGTGGCGGGTCAGGATAGACGACGCGTCCAATCGAGTTATATCGAGGACGAACCGCTCCGGTGGCCTAGTGGTTAGAGCGTCCGCCCCGGAAGCGGGAGGTCGTCGGTTCGATCCCCGGCCGAGTCATACCAAAGACTTACAAAAATGGTACTAACAGCTGCCTCGCTTGACGCTCAGCATAAAGAGGTTAGTGTTAGGACTGGTCGACCTGGTGTCAGGATAATGTGACTGGGTGAAACATCATGCTACATGTCTGCGGCATGATGTCTCAGTGCTAGACATCACTATAAACTGCCTCACTGCAGACATCGTAGCGATATGACTGAAAAATTGTTAAAGCTACGTTAAAAATCCTAATCAAACAAACAAACAAACAAACAAATATCGAGGACGCGTAATCATGATTGTGCTGACGCCAACACATAGATTAGCCAGAGAGATAAAACAACGAGGCGTTTCCGCGTGTACGTATCATACTTTTTTCAGATACAGTGGTGACAAATGGACACCTGAACGAATGGGAGAGAAATTCATCCCGAGGTTATAATTTGGGATGAGATATGTACGGTTTCAGTAGATGTATTAAAAATGTTTTTTGATTGGTTGCTGAAAAAGAATACAGCGGTGATAATGTGTGGAGATCATAGCCAACCACCACCATTTGTCGGCGTGGGTCCACATGATTGGTTAAAAGGGTTTGTTGACTATTATGAAGAAATTGATACTGACTATAGTGCACTTGATGAACAATTACGTACACTTAAGAATTTAATTAGACTGCAACCCGATAAAGTTCAATGTGAAATAATCAGAGAAATAATTCCTGAAACTCACATGGAGAAATTTTGGGAAGCATGGGAGCCAAACGATTTTGTAGTGGCAAGTAGAAAGATAGTCAGAGACACACTTCAGAAAAAGTTGTTTGAGCTTCACAAAGAAAAATTCCCAACGCGCCCAGTGCCGCTGTTGTATAGACCCTATGATACACAGCGACAGAATATTGAAGTTGAAATTCCAGGACAGCGTGAAAGACAAACACTACTGTTAAATGATATTGTGCTGGTTGATATCAGTGTTGTCGAAGACGCATTGCGTGCTGATAAATCGCCATGGACACTGGGTTATGTAACGACGATACATTCCTCGCAGGGATTAACCATCACGGATACAATTGTTTGGATAGTTGATAATCGCAATGAGTGGTCAAATTTAGTCTATCTTGCAGTGTCTAGAGTACGGCGAATAAATCAACTTCGAAGAATTATTTTCGATGATGACACCACAATGGATGATATTGATGTTAGCATCATTAATAAAAAACTCTGTGGTTACAAACAACAAGAAAAAAAAAAACCAACGAGAATTTGATATTGATGCTGAATTAATAATCGCGTTGAATCAACAACAAAATAATCACTGCGCGAGTTGCAATTGTATAATGCGTTGGCAGTATTCGGATAAAGATCCTCGCCAAAGATCCTCGCCAATTTACCGTATACAGAAAAAATAACAGTCTCGGTCATGTCAGAAACAATGTGATGTTGACTTGTCTTGAGTGTAATAGACGCAACGGCGCTAGTTAAGGCCGCGCGGAGGGAATTGAGTATCATCAGGAATCACTTGTAGTTGTTCGCGTGTAAAACCCCGCTGAGGGGCAGTTGAATCCAATTTATAGATTGGAGGTCTACCAGTTGATCGTGTTATAGTAGATATGCTATGCGCAGTGACACTCCAAATAGGATCAGTAGCCCTTTTTTTACCACCTTCGAGTTCTCCTGGTTCATATAAATATCTCACGGTGACATTGATGAGAATTGGCTGAGAAACGCTATCCCGCTGTGGTTGTGGTATATACTTTTTTTTATTGCGTTGTTAGGTTTCATATTGATTGCTCTGGTAATCTCGTTATTTAGCGCTGCAACTACCCCTCGTAACCTTTTGACCCATTCACGGGATCGCTTTTCTTGGATGAATTCTTTTGCGTATTGATATCCAAATAACCGCTCAGCAAGAGTCCGATTAAATCGTTCTACAATCGCCTGATCGCGATGTTTCTTAGAGAAATCTTACTCCACCTTTATTAACCGAATTGGACTTACGCCAATAACTAGGTTACGAAACATATTTTTACTGATGGAACCTAGAAACTGTAGTTGAGGTCTGTAAAATGGCATGTATTATGTTTTTCGTTATATGCTTCCGCACAACACTGTACATTGGCAAGCTTTTAGTTATTTTTATCAGTCTTATGCAGTATGTCTATATACATTGCCTATTTTCCACTTGCTCAGCAACCATTTCTATTCTATATAGTTGTGCTTCAAAAACAAGTGAAATTACCTTTAATATATTTTAGAAACTACTTAAATATAAATAAATAAAACATTACTTTAATACAATTCAAAGAAAATATCAATCTTATTAATTTTACTAAAAATTCAATCCTAACAGAAATATATAATATTGACTATATGATATTAAGTTTAAATTTTTTTAAAATATAACCAAAGTGAAGAGTCTCCTTGTTAAACATTATTATTTAGAAAGATATATAAAGCAAAAGAATGAAAAACAACGGACTAAATGGAAGACGATGAAAAAAGAAAGAAACAAGTTAAAATGAGAACATTTCAATAAAATGTGTTAAACAGAAAGTTGAGAAATATGAATAAAAAGGAAATGGATAAAAATAGATAAATAAATGAAAGGAACAAAAACGCACGATTGTAGGTGAACGCTGCAACTTTCTGGAGCGAGTGACAGTACATTTGGAAATATAGGAGATATCACAGTTTTCAGCTGTTCAGGACCCATGGAAGTGCATGGGTAATAGATGAAATATCGCAGTTTTCAGCTGTTCAGGACCCATGAAAGTGCATGGGTAATAGAGGAGATATCGCAGTTTTCAGCTGTTCAGGACCCATGGAAGTGCATGGGTAATAGAGGAGATATCGCAGTTTTCAGCTGTTCAGGACCCATGAAAGTGCATTGGTAATAGAGGAGATATTGCAGTTTTCAGCTGTTCAGGACCCATGGAAGTGCATGGGTAATAGAGGAGATATCGCAGTTTTCAGCTGTTCAGGACCCATGGAAGTGCATGGGTAATAGAGGCGTCTGTGTGTAAGTAAAAATCGTTTTGCCTTTTCAATAAATTTATAAACGACATAAGAAATACACAGATTACTTTATATGAAAGCGTTGTATCAGCGTAAAAAGAAAGTTAAATTACCGCCTGGAGTTAGGGACTGAAACTGTTTGATGTGCTGTTCGTGATAATAAACATAATAACCTGTAGTGTTGTGCACTGTGTATATTAACACTTACAAACGTGGTAATCCAATTACATTCTGTTGTAGATAAATGTGAAATGAATGCAATTTTTTTTTCTAATTTGACATAATTAATTTAAAATTTCTCTCGACACCAATAAACATGTCTGGGAACATAAGTGTCGCGAGTAATATAATGTGCTTTTGATGATTTTAGTGGAGTCTATTTGACGAATCTCAATTAATATCTCATTCTCGAATGGTCAAATGAATTATTGTTCTATCCGTTACAAATTGGAAATTGTTTGCATCACGTATGTCAAAGTTTAATGAAGGAATATGGTACGATTAAGCGAAATATCGGTGACAGAATTATTTTCAGAAAAGGAAGGAAAAAAAATATGAAGAGAATTTTTTTTAAAAAAAAACAGTAACACACAAAAGCATTTTTAGATGAGAAATTAAGACGATAACATAAATACTATCTTAGGAAAAAAAAATAAAACAGAAATCAAGTTTCCCATACAATGAACACACACACACACACACACACACACACACACAGAGAGAGAGAGAGAGAGAGAGAGAGAGAGAGATAGAGAGAGAGAGAGAGAGAGAGAGAGAATTAAATATAGAGAAAATATACACCAAGTAGTATTTTTCAACCCGAGACATCCTTGAAAAAACGATTTAAGAAAAGTATGACTCCTTACAACAACATTGATACGACTTTAAAATCATGACAACTAAGATTTATACGACTTTAAAATCCTTGCTACTAAAATTTATACAAATTTAAATTTCTATCAACTTAGTCGGATACGAAGTGAAAATCCTTACAGCTAAGCTTGATCCGAATTTCAAATCATTGCAACAAGGATTTATACGAATTTAAACTCTATACAACTGCGTTTGATACGACTTTAACATCGTAACAAATATGCCTGATGCGACTTTAAAATCTTTAAGCTAGGCTTGATACGACGTTAAAAAATCCCAATAAATACGTTTGACACGACTTCAAAACTTCAGACAACTAAAGATTTGCGAGATATCGTTGTTAATTATTCAAAATCGGAAATGGCAAATTCACAAAACTTTTATTGCCAAACTCTATGTATGCAGTCAAGGAAGAAATTTGCATTAAAAAAATGCGACCAATGTTGCATTTTGACACCCTGGTCCCTCTCAGTGTGTGTGTGTGTGTGTGTGTGTGTGTTTGTGTGTGTGTGTGTGTGTGTGTGTGTGTGTAAGAGAGAGAGAGAGCGAAAGGGAGAGAGAGACAGACAGAGAGACAGACATAGAGACAGAGAACACGGGTTGTGGGGGCTTTATTGAAACATGCTATACAAAGTGCGGGAGTTGGTAATGGTAAGCCATTAAAGATGGATGATTTAGTGTAGATAAAGATAATATCTATTAGCCTTTAAGTCAGCGTCAATCACATATCTACATTTTACATACCGTACACAAAAATAATCATCGGTAATGTTGTATTTGCATCACATTTTGGTGCTGGCAATACGAAACAGAGTACATCAATGCGAATATGTACATTATCAGTGCAAAACAGTGTTATAACACTACAGTGAATTAACTCCATATTCTAAAGGATTAGTTCAAAATATAAGACGTATTTGTGAAATGTTCTGTAAGTTTTTATTTTCATCAGAAATTACAACAATGTATGATCATATTTTAATTTACCAATTTTTTTGTAAGATCTTCATAGAATGAGGTAAAAATAAATTCAATATTAGCAGCATTAATAACCAATGTATTCAGAATTAATCATTATCCAGCTAATGTTGATGGTGTAGACGACAACTCTGGATTTTTGTCAGAAGATCCGACTCTGTTGTACTATTTGGTAGAATTAATATATAACAGCAGCAAAGAGTGTGGACACACCTAAACTATTTCAGACAAACCGAACAAAGTCCTAAAGGATTTCAAACCGAAACTATTTCAGGCAGACAAAAAACAAAGAGAATTTTTTTTCAGTTTCTCACGCTACAGACCCGACGCTGATTGCGTTTTGGAGACGAATTGAAAATCCTTGAAACTGTTAGCAATGTAGGATTTCACAAACAGACTAATTTGTAAAACCTCACCTCGTAAATCAATTAGATTATGGGACTGGTCAGTGAGTTTGAAATTAATTCTCGTTAATGAATCATTATGACATCGCATATACACTGGATTAATTGGATCCTCAATTATTAAAAATCCTGGAGGAGCTGTTGGTGCAAATGAATATAAAATATATCCTTATTGGGCTTGATTTGATCTTTGGAGATTTATTTGGTAACTTCTTTCGATGACATCACATACTAAATTCACTGCAATCGCCGAGGATATATTAACGTTTTGAGGAGCGATATGCCTACCACCACCATCTGGGTCGTTATTATGTTTGAGGATGGTTGAACCCTTGTGTTGTTGTCTCCATGCGGTGAGTATCATAGCAAACTTTTCATTGATAAAATCATTAAGGGATTTTTTTTTAGTTCCTCTGCGTTATACCCAAGAAATTTAAATTTCGGTAGATCAGCTTCTGTTATATTGTATAGAGTTAAAAAAAATTGTCTAGAGAGATTGTTTTTAGCATAAGCATGACTAATTACTTGAATTATTTTCTTATAAATATCTTCCATGTCGGATACAAGCTGATTTAATATTTCAATTTGTTTAATAATTTCCCTTTTATTAGACTCACGAAAAGCTTGATTAAGTCGTTGTAGTTGTCGACTCTGTTCTTGATTGATCTCTATAAAGTATTCAATAAATTTACTTTGTTCAATATCTATATAATTTTTTTATGGATTCGGTCGAACAATAAATCTCCAAAAACCGTAATCTTTATTAGGGTAAAAAAGATTAGTACCCTGCAGCGATGAATTTTTTATATCACGGAGGTGTTCTTTATATGATGAGGTAAATTCGTGGTATGATTGTTTATCCGTGACATAATCAGATTTTTTCGGTTCAGGTGGAGGTGTTATTTCAGGCCATCGTAGCACGGTTCTTATCGAACTCTGATAGATGTTTACGACAAACCCCGGCGAGTTTATCTCAAATCGCGGATGAGAACGTCTGCTCGTGAACTGTAATAGCGATTTTTGATTCTTTTCCAGTAATGGATTTTATTCTACGCTGAAATTCGTTATTGATTTGTTCGATTTGGTAGGACCCAGATGGTAACGAAACAATGTTCCAGTGTGGAGTCCCGTCTTGTTTATTCTTGTTCGCAAACACCAGGGAATTATTCGGCTGTTGACCACCGAATGGTACTGATCTAATATTAGGCCAACTATGGTATAGTCGTAAGTTTGCTAGTGCGATCTCCTTCACGGGAACCGCAGTAGGGAAATTCACACAGAATTCAGGATTCGTTGAGGTTATTGAGATCATGCTGGTTTTCACCGGTGTGGCATTTTCCACTATTCGTTGAAGTAGTTCTTGCGATGTTGCCATTGTTATTATATTCGTGTTGTTTTTCTAATTTTGACATCGCGGAATCATAAACACGTACCATCGCTGAAAACTCATTATCTGATATTAAAGTGTCATCAAGGGAGGACGATATCATCTAGGATAATTGCGAGTATGCGGTTGACACAACATGGATCTTGACTACGTAATCTTGCAGTTTGCGCTGGCTACATGATGATATTTTTTTTGTTATAATTGAAATTATTCCCGAGATTGTTGTCGCCGCTGATATACAAATTGGAACAGCTATCGGGGCAACCATTGTCACTGAATAGAGTATAATACCGGCCCCAGTAATTACACCTAATACCGAGTAGACGGTAACATCAACTGCGGTAATTCTTCGTCGGTATTTTTTTATTTTTACTTGATACTCCTCAGTGAGTGTTTTGAGTTTAGTTTGAAATTCTCTGACCGGATCATAGCGATACTGCTGTGACGTTGCCAATGATGACATTTTATTTTGAAAGACCAAAAGAAATTCAAAGAAAAATATAGGGAGCAGGAAGGTATCACTTTAGACCACATCGAGAAAAACGAAGGAAGGCGATCGTTTGCCAAAGTGATGTTAAATTGCTTGTGGGGTAAAATGGCACAACGACCGTCTTTACCAAAGACGGAGTATTTGTCCGAACCTTCTCGCTACTTCCAGATGATTCACGAGGACTTGATCTTAGTCAATTACGAAGAAGAACTAGACTTTGTAGAAGCCGAAAAATTTGGAAATGTCATCATTGCGGCTTACGTGACATCCCATGCTCGCTTAAAATTGTACGAAGTGTTAGAACTCCTAGGAGATCGCGTTCTGTATTTTGACACGGACAGTTGCATCTACATCGATCCCCTCGGTCAGCGTCACCCTGACATCGAAGGAGACCGTTTAGGAGCCTGGAGCGATGAACATCCTGACGACAAGATTCTATGTTTTGCAAGTGGCGGTCTTAAAACTTACGGCTACGAATACTGAGACCCACAAGGAGAAATGCATACCGAATGTAAAGTGAAAGGATTGACTCTCAATTATCGCACCAGTCGAGTGATGAACTTTAACGTGCTACAAGAAGCCTTGAAGTCTGGACAGGAGGAAACTTTTAAAGTGACCACCCATGAACCGCGCAAGATCGTACGTTTACCCACACACCAAATCGTCAGTAGGTCTTTGGAAAAAGGCTATCAAATCGTGTACCAGAAGAGAGTGCGGCTTCCCAATCACTTCACTTTACCGTACGGTCACGTCGATGTTGGTCAGCATATAAAAAGGGACATCGTCCAAGACCGATAGTTCATTGTGACTAGAACTCCAGGTGACATTCCCATGTTAAATTCCCAATAATACTAATTTTGATATACCCATTATTAACGTTAAGGTCCCAATGACACTAAAGTGACTAGATCCTTGTCGCTATGTTCAATTCCCCATTCGCTCCATGTTACATTTCCCCATCTTAAATTCCCCTTGTCGCTAGATGTTCCCACGACCTTTTTGACTGGATTTCTCATTGTCGCTAGAGTATCCCCATACACTACTCACATGAGAAATTAAAATACAAATGTAAATTAATAAATTTCAAAGGAAAAGAACAAATAAATACTAGTTAATCATGCAACATTAAATGAAACTCTTACAGTAATTAACAGTATGCTTTTAAAAGGGATATTTCAATTTAAAATTGATTTCCCAGCTGGAATGCGTGTACCAAACAAAATCATTAATTGGTTACGAATTAGCGACATACATCACTGTGAAATAACAGTCTGAGAAAAAATATATTTTTTAACACAAACGGATAGATTACTACACTATTTCATAAATCAGGATTTAAGAACAAATATATTCTGGTATATATTTCATGAGAAAGACATCCAAACCGTATGATTACCTGATGGTTTATATAATCTTGAAACGTATATGAAAAAGTTAAAGAATTAATAATAGTTCTAAGAACTGCTAATAGTAATATATGTTTAATGTTTAAACTCTAAAGTGTTAGTAACTTAGTACTAACTACATGGTGTATGTACGAAACTGCACCTCTTAAATAACACAAATTGTAAACGTGTATTGTCTATTACATATTACAATTACCACTTGACGAGTCGTAGTATGAATTAAACGATGAGGAAAAGATAAAGACGAACACATTAAAACACTCATTAATGGCTTAAAGTTGGCGTGATATGTTGGAAGAAATGCTAACGGCTATCAGTAATTATCTTTAGCAATTAGAGACGAAGAATACCCATAAAGAAGTCAGTAAAATTATAGAACGTTTGAATGTACGAAGTCTTTTTACGGCTTATCTAGATGCGATTAAAGCGAAAATACATTAATAAAAGCCTTCAATGAATAGTAATTTGATATTATCATATATAAAGAAATACTGTAGTATTATGTTAAAGAAGCCTAAAACAAATGCTTCTTGTGTCAATCATTAATAAACATGCAGAGATAAAACTAATGAGTATTCCAGTCAATAAGATAAGCTTAACAATTCTAACAGTAAAGTTAATACAAATCAGGAGATTGTTGGTTAAAAAAAAATATATGAAAATTCTAGTTGTTAGTGAATCACAAAAATGAGCGATCTGATGGAATAAAATCTTTAGTAATTTTCACAAAAGAAATATTTGACAGGATAAAAACTTTAGTAACTCTCAACAATGAAGGGTTTAATGGAATAATATCTTTAGCAGTACTCAACAATGAGCTGACCGATGGAATCCAAACTTTAGTACCACTCAACAATTAACAGTATGATGTAATAAACCGTTAGTTAGTAGCCTTCGACAATAAACACTAATGGAATAACAAACTGTAGTAGCACTCAACAATGAACTGTGGGATGGAATAACAACTTTAGTAGCATTCAAATATGGTAGTCGGATGGAATACTAACTTTAGTACCACTCAACAATGAATTGAGGGATGGAATACTAACTTTAGTACCACTCAACAATGAATTGAGGGATGGAATACTAACTTTAGTACCACTCAACAATGAATTGAGGGATGGAAACATAACTTTAGTACCACTCAACAATGAATTGAGGGATGGAAACATAACTTTAGTACCACTCAACAATGAATTGAGGGATGGAATACTAACTTTAGTACCACTCAACAATGAATTGAGGGATGGAATACTAACTTTAGTACCACTCAACAATGAATTGAGGGATGGAATACTAACTTTAGTACCACTCAACAATGAATTGAGGGATGGAAACATAACTTTAGTACTACTCAACAATGAATTGAGGGATGGAATACTAACTTTAGTACCACTCAACAATGAATTGAAGGATGGAATACTAACTTTAGTACCACTCAACAATTAACAGTATGATGTAATAAACCGTTAGTTAGTAGCCTTCGACAATAAACACTAATGGAAAAACAACTTTAGTAGCATTCAACTATGGAGAGATGGAAACATAACTTTAGTAGCACTCAACGATGAACTTTGGGATGGACTAACAACTTTAGTAGCACTCAACAATGGCAGTCGGATGGAATGCAAACGTTTGCTATGAGAATGGAATTGCTCATAAGGTAAAGACTGTCAACGGTGAGAGAGTAAAGAATACTTTATTTCAACATTGAATCTAGACATGAATTTGGTAGAGAATTCGTCTTTTACAATAAATATTACCATACATGTAAATGAATATAAATTCTTTAAAACAATAAAACATCTCAGTACATTATAATATATAATAGAAGAATTCAGTAACAGTGTTGCAAACATATGAACTTTACCGTTAAAATCTCAAACATTATAAAATGTCTATTCCTTAAAAAAGTTTACGAATATAGACGATTCTTACATGTAACTAGAGATGTAGTAACTGGTAAAAAAAAACACAATGATATCATATAAAAAATAATAAATGTGAGAACATACTAGATTTTGCATAACAGAATTGAAGGAAACCCCAAAGAATAATACTAATCCAGACAAAGAATATACATAGATTCGAATAGCACCATAAATAGATTTACTACATACAAGCTCCTCTGCAGAAAAAGCTTTCTTTCCGTGGCCGCCATTTCAATGACATTATCGTAAAATTAAAACCTTACAACCAAAGGAGCAGATGCAACCTACAGAACTCTTAGACCAGACAGTTTTGATTAAAAAAGAATATTATTCTGCTCCTCTCTTTCTTTATACATATTTTTAAGAGTTTACGTTCATGTTTTTCAATGTAATTCATGGTTGTACAATTTTGGAAATTACGCAGCAAATAAAGTCATTATTGCGAGCATTTGCCGCTAAACATCAGTGCGTACATACATTCATACATACATACATACATACATACATACATACATACATACATACATACATACATACATACATACATACATACATCGCGTCTTTGCATTGCTAGTACATTTGTGTAATTTTTGTTTTAAGATTTTTTAATATTTAAGTAGCACAATATAACCATTCATCCGCCAATATGCGTTAAAAGCTAATACACGTACATCATTTCTTTCTTAAGTTTGAAGCAACTTAGAACCCCAGTTAAATCTACATGGCATGTTTATTTAAGTTTTGTAAGATACCATGAAATGCGTATATGTATTTGATATTTTGCCATCTTGTTAGTAACTTTGTAAGCACGGTATCTTCAATCTTTGAAATAACTGTAAAATATTTCGTATCCATGAAAAGATTTTTGGTTGTCAGACATCCATTTCGTTGCCATGACATTACTATACTATTACTGCAGACACTGTAGTACATTGGATGCGAATAAAAAGTAATTGCTTTAACTTTGTTTTAGGTGTGTCCAAAACAGTTATGATAACTTCCAGATATATGTTTGCATTCACGCAATAGATTTATCTCTGAGTCATAAAATCATCAGTTATCATGTGCTGTTAAAATGAAGAGATGGAGATGAAAACATTATGCAGTGTTGTGTCAGTCAGTTTTATTTACGTATTCTCTCTCATGCATAAAAAGATTACGAATATTTAAAAGCGTGCATGAACTAAGTATTAACTGGCATTGATTGCATTGTATCTTCTATCTATAACTGTTTTATTATCCTTTATAGCTTTGCTGTATGCGAATATAAAACTTATTAAACACTCTACAGACGAAATTGCTGTGTTTTGGAAGTGGCTGTATCGATTAGTATTTCCATCTTTAATGCTAAGACGTATCGACTACAACAACATACTCGATTTATATTCTGTGTCTGTTCGTCATCAATTGTAATTTAAACTCACTAAGACTGACTTCGCAGCTATAAAAGACAATCTAGTAGCCGTATATTTGTTGACAATGAAAAAATCCAGACAAATGCATTTTTATTATGCAGGTGTGTACGGAACATTTCGTTTCCACAAAATGAAAAAGTACAACTAAATCCAAACACTTGTTATTGTACAGTTTGCAACTGTACGCACACGCCTTTATCTTTTTTACGTAGGTGCATGTAATGCTAGACGGATGTTGTAACTTGTATGACATGTTTTCGCTTTCGAATAGGACATCAAAGAAACTAATAATTATTTGTCGTGCGGCTGCAACATTATACAATAATAATAATTTTTCATTTAAACAGATAATGTTGATTAACTTCTTACCTTCCCTCGATACAATGGTTTCCATACTTGCTTCTGAAAAAGAAGACGAAAAACGGGATTATTGTAGCTAGTAAGATGTAATGCTTTATTCAATTTCTTTTTCGCAATGAAAAATCGATACGTAGAAAACCTTGAAGTTCTTTGAACATGGGGTTGACGTCCACCTAAACGAACTGGTTAATTTACTAAGGACGGTTATTAATGTGACAAAAAGAGACGTGACATATCATGGTATCTGACATAATGAGACGTGGCATATCATGGTATGTGACAAAAAGAGACGTGACATATCATGGTATATGACATAATGAGACGTGGCATATCATGGTATGTGACAAAAAGAGACGTGACATATCATGGTATATGACATAATGAGACGTGGCATATCATGGTATGTGACAAAAAGAGACGTGACATATCATGGTATATGACATAATGAGACGTGGCATATCATGGTATATGACATAAAGAGACGTGACATATCATGGTATGTGACAAGAAGAGACGTGACATATCTTGGGACAACGCAATCTCATTTGAGTGTCCCACAAATTATGTCTTCAAAATCAAAAACAAATTAGTTGAGAATGCCTATTTATTTATTTATTTATTTATTTTTTTATTTATTTATTTATTTGTTTTTAAGGACATTGTTTTTTATGCCAAAGTTAGATCAACATTAATTTTGGTTCTGTTGGGGAAACTCAATGTTCACATAATTTCAAATTTCTCTAAACATGGGTTGACATAATTTCGGTTCGCCGAGGGATTCGTAATGATGAGAGTAACGACACAATCGATCGACATTTTTATCGAAGGAGCATGGAAGGTCAAATTCAATTTCGTTGCAGTACGTTAGCATTCCAAATCACACAAACACGCATGCACACGCAAATACACATTATATGTGACCAACAACACTAAATGTGCCCGCATATTTATCACATTATCGGCAAATCTGTCAGTTACCATGTATTACCTGTCACATTCTCTTTCTCTCCTTCGTCGTGTCCATCTTTCTTTATCTTGTTTTTCTTAATTGGCTTTCAATGATATGTATATAAAACAGATTAGCTATAAAATAGTTTTCAAAATGTTGAATATCTCTTTCAAACTTTGAATAGTTATTTCAGCAGTTGAATAGGTATTTCAAACGTTGAATAGACAACTAAGTTCGGTCACTATCTTTAATCTAACAGTAATTTTCTTCGACACATACTTATACTTTTTGATATCATTATCTGTACTCATTGATATAATGGAATTTATACTGTAGTATACTAAGTTTAAAACAGTTTAGGATTGGAATTTGTGCCATGTAATGAAACTATTCGTAATATTTGCGATTTAACGTGTAAAACGTAATCCTTGACTATGTTTTATACTCTAACGGTATTCACGATACTAGTAATGCCTTGAGGGTGGCACCATCCGGTTCTGAAATATCTTTAAGACATTCGTTCGTCAACAAAGTACCAGAGTTGGTGCTATAAGTATAATTATCTCAAGTTAATGTTCAGATACGAAAACTACTGTCTGGATGTGAAAGTAGAACTGTATCCTATTTCGATACATTCAAATCAAATAACAATAGCATATATGTAAACAATTTAAATTGTTTTACAAACATTTATAAATAATGCCACAGCATGGCTGAAGATGCTTCAAGGGAGAATTTTTTTGGTCGATATACTAGACTAGAAGAACATAAAAATGTACACCAAAGTTTGCAACGTCTGCAGCTGACGTCATTTTTTCTGCTTCTAAACGTGAATATATAAAAGAAACTGGTTAGGCAGAATACTGGAGGACATTATCAACTGTTAAAATGAACTCCATTGCAGTCAAACGATAAAGCAAATGCAGTACACCCTGTTCACTGTCAGAAAGGAGCCAGCAGATGGCACAAGCTTCTTTATGACAGATTGAAATATCGCCACTTGTGACGATATTTCAGAGTTACATCAAACATTATTGTCATATATGGCGTGTTTTTGGTGCACATATTCGAACATAACGGAACCGGGCATACACGACTTACTTTATGATGTATGTTTGTATTTAATTGTTATGTTTCTAAAAGTTGTTTTATTTTATTTTTACAACACTCACACATATACCGACACCCCATACTCACACGATTGTTACAGTAGTTGTCTTCATAACTGCCTTCCCCTTGCGCTTGTAAATACTCTCAATATCGCAATTATATATCCGAAGAGTGAGTGTTCGAAAATCGTTAGTCAGAAAAACTAACGATTACAGACATCCACTACCGCGGGAGTGGGCGAGAGAATGTGAGTGCATGTCACCCAAATGCTAATCTTTGATTTATTTCAGACTGCGAATCACAGTTGGAACCAGCCGATCTCCCCACACAAGTGTCTGAAAATCGTTAGACCTGAATGTCAGCGAAAACACATAACCACCCACGAGTGAAACACCTGCCTAGTACCAATGGAAATTAAGTAGGGCCTTCCCTACTGTCGCTGCTACCTGAAATGTAAAAATAACACCTGCCTAGTACGAGTGGAAATTAAGTGGGGCCACCCCCTACCGTCGCTGCTACCTGAAATGTAAAAATAATAATAAAATGTTTATGCCCTGTATTGTCACAAGTTTAATTGATGATATATAGCAGTTTTCTGATTTAATGTGGGAGTACTTGAATCATTGAAATGTGAACTGAATTACGAAGTGTTTAAATGTCGTGTTCAGTGCCCGTTTAAAGCGATAGCAATGCATTGTTAACAAATGTAATAAATCTTATACAATAATAATAATGTATGTACACTGAATCAGATTGTCCCAACTACAACATTAAAATGTTGAACTACATACATGCAGATGAAATATAGCATATTTGCTGGCATTAAGTATAAAGAAATGAGATGAGCATTAAAATCTGTCACGAAATTCAAAATTCAAAGCCACAAGGCATCATTCTGACCAAAACGAATCAAATTGAACTGTCATTTTGCGTATAAATAATAGTGTAAACAAGCGTAGTAGAAGGTATTTGAGAAATGCATAATCTTCGGTATGCTTTGTGCTTGATTGGCTTGCTTTTGACTACACGTACCGTACAATCACTGTCTGGCTGACTTGCATGTTCTTTTCAACTAAGATAATTATGCCACGGACTCAGAGATCGTTTATTAGGACATATGTGCACTGTCTACTATAAGAAAAGATAAGGTCGGAAAGTTAGCCATTTAAACCTGGACGCGGATATAATTTGTTTACAGATGGACCAGGCAGCAATGCACAACGTCGGATTTGAAAATGATTCTAAGCTTTATCTCTAGCGTGTTCACGAGCTGAAAATTCATCTTATCTGGCTTTTAGTTAACGATGATACAAACGAGTACTGGCGTGATACGTTCATTGGCGTTCCTACATAGCCCTTTAGTGGTTTACGAGAGGTTTCATAAACATCTAATAGCAAAATGTTGTCTCTGTCTGTCTTTTGGAAAACAATGTATTGAATTCACATCCGTCTTATCAATTAATGAGATCAGCTCTTGCCATTTAGTGTCGAGAAGTCGCTCACTTTCTGTATTAGATTTTGCACTTTTGTTTTGCAGTCGCCTTACCTCAATTAATGTCGCATTCATGACCTGAAAAGTGACGTGATTACTAGGAGTACACACTGGATATATACCCCAAGTCAGAGCCATCTGCTTTTAATATTTTAAGGTAGAAACACAAAGCTGCTCAATTTCAACCATAAATTAACATTGTCTATTCCGTTCCAAAATACGACATGATGATTTTAAAAGAAGGTACTGAAAGGTGTATGGAAATAAGGTTTAAGGAAATATTTTTTGGGAAAGGTTTTAATAGACACGACGCTCTGGCTTAGCTTTAACACAAAATATAAAACTAACGCGAAAAATGTTGGACTTCTTTCTACCAGAAAGCAAAGAATAAACATATTCCAGAATATCATGATTAAAACATCATAATATTACATGTGATTTGTATTTTAACTTGACACGTTCAGGAAATATAATCTATTACAGTCTATTTCAACAGTATCGAAGCAGAGTAATGTAATATGATTAAGACGTTTCGTAAAGGCGATGTGCGTCATGGTGTACCAAATAATCGTAGCACTTCTTTTTGAAATTTCTATTATTCGTTATACGAAACATAATTTTCGGAAACGACTCTTGCTTAGGTTTTTAAAATAGATAAAATAGTTAAAATAAATTATTTCCTAAGAAATGGAACTTTATTCGTACTAATTTACGCAGAACATTTTGAAGGATATTTGAAGGAAACCCCTAAATCATTTTGAAAATATATTGCTTCCCTTTAAACAGAAGTTCTCTGCAAACCTCAAAAGAAGTGATTTGAGTAAATTCGCCGATTTACATCGTTATATAGTTACCACTAACAAAATAACGTGTATCAAGTTCAAAATACAGAGTGTTATTCTGGAATCTGATGCCTTTATTACAATTATAAAAAAACACCAATAAATGCAAAGCAAAGTTACATAGTTAAATGCTAACATTCCACCACATCAAGATTAGAGATACACAAAGATAATGAGAACTGCAAAGTAAATCCCGATGAATTCAATGAAACAAAGCTAAGACATTGCACTACATGAACGGAAAACATTGATAGAAAAAGATTCCATGATACAATATTACACAAATTTCTTGTAGTGTAGATTTAATTGATCATGAAAGTAAGACAAAAATGACAACATACAAAAAAGATAATAATTTGTAAAAAAAAATTAACATTACAATTTACAATGTAATGTTAGAGTAAATAGTAACTGCACATTTGAGGGGAATTATGTACACGTTGCTTCCAATTTTGTTTCGATCGTAGCGGATGCAACGTACACCGTATAACTACTACTACTACAATTACTACTACTACTACTACTACTACTACTACTAATAATAATAATAATAATAATAATAATAATAATCATAATAATGAGGACTTTGTATTGTATATTGCCTAATCTTTAGAAGCTCCAAGCCAATGTTGTCCAACGTTTTTGACACCATGGCCCACTGAAAACATTTTCTTAAAGCCGATGGCTGCAGCAGAAAACTTCCCGCAACGGCTATATAAATGATTCACAATTGTTTACCTGGTGAAGATGTACAATGAAATTAGGACATGGACTTCTTTTACATAAATGCACAAAAAGAATACTGGAGCTATGGCGGGCCATTGAAAATTAGCATGGACAGCACTGCTCTGAGTGCTTTACAACATTAGACAACATCTAAAACATAAAAAAACATATAATCATATGATTTAAGAAAAAACCAACCATGAAATTGGAAAACATAACACATGCTGAAAATATGTAAGGTAGGAACATATTTAGGTATAGTTTTTTTTCTTGTTTTTTAAGAGCACTCATGATTGAGATCACAGTGTCTTTAATAATAATAATAATAATAATAATAATAATAATAATAATGAAGACTTTGTATAGCGCCTAATCTTTAGAAGGTCTAAGCGCTTTACAAGATCTATAATGATATGACTACACTTCAGAAAAACAAAAACAAAAGTCATGAAATTGGAGAAGAAAAAGAATGAATGAAAACATTTAAGGTACAAACTATTATTAGGTCTCTAAGTTTGTTCATGTAGTCGAAAAAGGTGAGTTTTAAGAGCACTTTTAAAAGGGATCACTGTGTCGTTGTGTCTGATTTCAATGGGCAACTCGTTGCACATCGCCGGACCCTGGTATGCAAAGGAACGTTGTCCATATGACTTCGTTTTCATAGTGGGAACAATGAGTATACGATTGTTAGAAGAAGAGCGTACGTATCTTGCTGGTGTATACACATGGATGAGGCCGGATATATATGATGGACTGGAGTATGTCAGTGAAACGTAGCACAAAGAAAAACGTTTGTGTTTGATTCTGGATCGGATGGATGGCCAGTGTAAGGTACATAACAGTGGTGAGGTGTGCTCTGATCCAGCCACTCTAAAGATGATCCGAGCAGTTGCGTTTTGAACTTTTTGAAGTATCTGGAGTAGATATTGTGACCAAACCAGATAGAATTGAGTTACGATAGTCCAATCATGAAAGTACTGATGAACACATAAGTGTTTTAGTGGCATAATTTGAAAAATATTTGTGATTGGAGCAGATGAGTCTCAGCTCAAATATGCAGCCATGTCACATATCATGATATATTGGTACAATGTGAGAGTACTGTCGAGAGTAACACCTAGGTTTTGAACTGACCGTGTGAATTTAATGATGGCGTTGCTGATATTTGATGTTTGAGGTAAAGGATATGAATTAGAAATTATTTGTGTTGTGATCATAATGGTCTCAGTTTTATCTTCATTCATCTGGAGCTTGTTGAATGTCATTCATGATGTCACACAAGAAATGCACCTCACTACACCTTGGATGGTAGCATGAACTTCCGTTGGGTTGCTAGATTTGTATATTTGGATGTCATCAGCGTACAATTGTTGAGACACTGGATGATTAACTATGACAGTTAAGAGCGGCTGACCTTAGAGAATGAAGAAAACAGGTCCACGAATAGACCCCTATGGAACACCGTAGAATTGACTGAATATTATATATATATATATATATATATATATATATATATATATATATATATATATATATATATATATATATATATATATATATATATATATATATATATATATGAGTGCATCATAGTGCATTTTATTCGATCAAATACAATTCACTTTTAAATCAACAGAGACGATAATGTGGCAGTATCTTTGGTAATCGTACAAAAGTACCACCCCACCCCACCCTCCAATCATGGATTTCAAAGAAAATACTCCTTTGTGTTGTATTCTTGTTACATGGAGGGAAAAAATCAAAGTAAGCCGTTATAAGAAAATACCCCATTGTGTTGTATTCTTGTTGCAAGCAAAAAATCATTATTATTAAAAATCAGTATTATTGGTGGAGGAAGATCCCAGGAAAACTCTGGAAAGAATCACCGACCCACAAGAAGCTAGCTGCTACTGGCAAGCTTTCTCATGTACTGAGCTCGAGACTCGAACCCACGTAGAGGTGAGATGGCAGTGATCTATAACGGTGAGCACTTAACACCATTCGGGGTCCCCAATATAAGCAAATAGGATACAATATGATATATGTATTTAGGATATAACATGATATATGTATATTGAGTATAACTTTATATATAGTGAAGTAATTGATATATGCACCTTAAGAATCACTGCATGACTTAGAAAAAACAAAACCTTTGCAACTCTAGGCCTACCATCATTTGCCTTTAACTTGTTTATAGACTGGAGGATGTCTAAAAAATGCCATTTTTTGCATAAAAAATGTGGAAATGGAAGCCTTGCTTCAGATATTTCAGACAGCAATATTGGATAAGAAACACTTTGGGGGCAGGTGCTTCCCTCAACAAATGTATGAGATATGGGCAATTGATTATTTGTATTATGTAAATACTACACATATTATCTTTATCTTTTGCATTAACTTTTATAATAATCTTTCATTATTTAAGAAATGTGTTAATTTGTCTATTACAGAATGAAGGAATTCCTGAGACACAGAAAGATCAGTGAAGACAACATCACAAGGATGAAAGAAGATGGGGTATATTTAATCAACCAATTTCTAATAAATAAAATTCATAATATTAACATTTTTGCACTTGTAGACAATGATACCAGTCTACAAAATATGTTTATTATACCATAACACAAGATCGAAAAGCTTCTTAGGTTTGTGTTTTTCAGATGTTTATGTTTTAGAGAGTGCAATAATTAAAAGTGGAACTCATAAACCTGAAACGCTCAAAGAGTAAAATGTGTTGATCTGTTTGGCTTATAGATTGCTGTATTTCATAAGGACTGTTTTACATCAGTGATACATTATCTGAGTCAGTTCAATCAGGGGTTACCATCTTCTTAAAAAATGTCAAATAAACTATGGATGTAAATCATCATATACTTACTAGTTCACAGTAGTGCCTAAAATTTGAAAAGTGTCATCAAGGATGACAAGCCCATTTTTGTATGTTTATATGGTAATAAGACTTACTCAAGGGAAATTATTGGAAAATGGATGAGGACATGCAATGAAGTGAAACTTTAACAATCTTTTGAGTTTTTAATTTTAAAGTCTACAATTTGGATATAAGTAGAGTTTGTACCATGTCACAACAAGTAACCTGTGAAACACACTATCAAACTAGGCACTATGTTTTGGGATAATTTTCTCATTTAGATCATCCTTTAGGCAAATTTAGTGTGCTCTGTACTGTAACAACCGAGGTATTTCAAGGAGAAGAATTGTATTTCATGATTAAATTCAACAGTGTGAACAGTTATGTAAGTATACACATAAGACATTATTAAGTGAGAAACTTGCAAGGGAGTAAATAAATAACTAAGAACAAAGGCTATGTTGACTGCATTAATAACCAATTTGTTCGAGATTTTGTGAACAGGAACTAAAACTCATGCCATCAGCTCAGATTGGAGTCATCAATATTCTAAGCCTTTTGAACACGTGTAGACCACTCGATATGAACCAAACGTTTAAAGTTCATGTTTTCATTGGTGCAGATGGAGCTATACTACATTTCAAAGTGACAGTAAAAGGATGGTTGTACAGATGGGCATGATTACATAATCCCCAATGGCACTTATCTTTAAAACACATACAGATATAATACAATGAAGACGTTTGAAGTTTAAATTTACTTATATGGCTACAGACCATTAAGACCAGCATGTTGTAATTCATATTCCCGTTTGTCCTGTTCTTTCATTTCAGATAGATGTAAATGTGATTTCCATGATGGATGTAGAACAGCTACAGACATATTTACCCAGATATGGAGATTGCTTAGCAACAATAGCTTATGCCAAACAACAAAGAACTCTTGAAGACACTGCAAGCTTTTGCAGTGATAGAAAAAGATCTCTGAGAGATAGATTACTGGACAAATTACGAGCAACAGGGAACAGAAAGGAGCATTTCAGGAGAGCAGCAATTGTTGATGCCATCTCACTCAGCTCTGGGATTTTGTGACACTGAAAGCGGTCAAGCAGAAAACGTAGCTCGTCTCGATCATAATGTGATCCTCTTTCAACAGCCTCAATAACATCCTTTTCTGACTGTGAAATATATAAAAGGAATGAGTCTTTCAATAACTGTGAAGTGACAGAATTTTCCCCATGTACTACTGCAATATAGAAAGCTGGAGCTAAATTTATTGGATAGTACTTGTGTTCCTTGTATCCCTTGATCAAAATTCTACCTACAGCCTCCCATTCTTCTTGGCCATAGTCTTGAGATAAAACAGGTATGTGAAAAACCTCACCATCTGCATTTCTCAAAAAAAAAATGATTCCCAAAATGCTGCATAGGCATCCCTTGATACTCCATCTGCATCATGCCCACACTCATTTACAAACTTGAACTTTAATGTTGTATTCAAAATATCAGATGCTTTAAAAATATTGCAGCATTTCCTCCTGTAAATTGGAACGGTGCAGCAGAATGGTCTTAACACTTGTGTCGTCTAATGCTTGTGACAGGTCAATGACTGGCTGAAACTGCTCTTGGGAATGAACTGTTGTCATCAGAAACTCATGTGAATCAAGTGTTAAGTCACACACTTCATGATTGGGACTGATCAAAGGCAAATTATCATTGGAGCCAAAAGAATGAATACTGCTTTTTTCGAAGCAATCCTCATGACATGTGTTATTAGAAAAGGTATTTCACTCTTCTAAACCCATCATATTTTCAGCTTGGTTATTATCACTGTAGTTCAATGGTGGACACAGATGCTATTGCCATTATATTGTCTTCTGCTTGAACCTGAGGAGACATCTGACCCAAATCAGACTGGTTTGGATGTATTAGTTGGGCAGAAATGTCTGGTTCTGTATTATTTCTTTCTTTGTTGTTGTTACCATTCAAGTGTCTTGTGTGTGCTGTTCTTACAACATAAAGCCTAAGAGTCTTCAGTTTTGTGGATTCATATATATCCTTCAAAGTCAGTTCATCAGACAATTTTTCACGAGTTGGATCAGCAAGAAAGAAATCAAAGTTATTAACTTTTCCTTTCTTTGATAATCCACTGGGACAGAAAAGTTCTTTTCCTGTGGATAATATGTCAGAGACAGTTGCATCAAGGTGGACTTTAACTGCTCTTGTTCCGCCACCATATGTTGACCTAACGTGCTTCTGACCACTAATACCATAAGTATTTAACCAGCCAATTTCCACTTTTTTTAGGATTGTTTTTGCATTTCTGTTACCAGCCTGAGGTGCTGCTCTCCTGAAATGCTCTTTTCTGTTCCCTGTTGCTCGTAATTTGTCCAGTAATCTATCTCTCAGAGATTTTTTTCTATCACTGCAAAAGCTTGCAGTGTCTTCAAGAGTTCTTTGTTGTTTGGCAGAAGCTATTGTTGCTAAGCAATCTCCATATCTGGGTAAATATGTCTGTAGCTGTTCTACATCCATCATGGAAATCACATTTACATCTATCTGAAATGAAAGAACAGGACAAACGGGAATATGAATTACAACATGCTGGTCTTAATGGTCTGTAGCCATATAAGTAAATTTAAACTTCAAACGTCTTCATTGTATTATATCTGTATGTGTTTTAAAGGTAAGTGCCATTGGGGATTATGTAATCATGCCCATCTGTACAACCATCCTTTTTCTGTCACTTTGAAATGTAGTATAGCTCCATCTGCACCAATGAAAACATGAACTTTAAACGTTTGGTTCATATCGAGTGGTCTACACGTGTTCAAAAGGCTTAGAATATTGATGACTCCAATCTGAGCTGATGGCATGAGTTTTAGTTCCTGTTCACAAAATCTCGAACAAATTGGTTATTAATGCAGTCAACATAGCCTTTGTTCTTAGTTATTTATTTACTCCCTTGCAAGTTTCTCACTCAATAATGTCTTATGTGTATACTTACATAACTGTTCACACTGTTGAATTTAATCATGAAATACAATTCTTCTCCTTGAAATACCTCGGTTGTTACAGTACAGAGCACACTAAATTTGCCTAAAGGATGATCTAAATGAGAAAATTATCCCAAAACATAGTGCCTAGTTTGATAGTGTGTTTCACAGGTTACTTGTTGTGACATGGTACAAACTCTACTTATATCCAAATTGTAGACTTTAAAATTAAAAACTCAAAAGATTGTTAAAGTTTCACTTCATTGCATGTCCTCATCCATTTTCCAATATATAATTTCCCTTGAGTAAGTCTTATTACCATATAAACATACCAAAATGGGCTTGTCATCCTTGATGACACTTTTCAAATTTTAGGCACTACTGTGAACTATATGATGATTTACATCCATAGTTTATTTGACATTTTTTAAGAAGATGGTAACCCCTGATTGAACTGACTCAAATAATGTATCACTGATGTAAAACAGTCCTTATGAAATACAGCAATCTATAAGCCAAACAGATCAACAAATTATTTTACTCTTTGAGCGTTTCAGGTTTATGAGTTCCACTTTTAATTACTGCACTCTCTAAAACATAAACATCTGAAAAACACAAACCTAAGAAGCTTTTCGATCTTGTGTTATGGTATAATAAACATATTTTATAGACTGGTACCATTGTCTACAAGAGCAAAAATGTTAATATTATGAATTTTATTTATTAGAAATTGGTTGATTAAATATACCCCATCTTCTTTCATCCTTGTGATGGTGTCTTCACTGATCTTTCTGTGTCTCAGGAATTCCTCCATTCTGTAATAGACAAATTAACAGATTTCTTAAATAATGAAAGATTATTATAAAAGTTAATACAAAAGATAAAGATAATATGTGTCATATTTACATAATACAAATAATCAATTGCCCATATCTCATACATTTGTTGAGGGAAGCACCTGCCCCCAAAGTGTTTCTTATCCAATATTGCTGTCTGAAATATCTGAAGCAAGGCTTCCATTTCCACATTTATGCAAAAAATGGCATTTTTAGGCAACCTCCAGTCTATAAACAAGTTAAAGGCAAATGATGGTAGGACTAGAGTTACAAAAGGTTTTGTTTTTTCTAAGTCATGCAGTGATTCTTAAGGTGCATATATTTCAATTACTTCACTATATATAAAGTTATACTCTATACACATATATCATGTTATATCCTAAATACATATATCATATTGTATCCTATTTGCTTATATTGGGGACCACGAATGGTGTTAAGTGCTCACCGTTATAGATCACTGCCATCTCACCTCTACGTGGCATCGAGTCTTGAGCTCATCCAATGTGGGTACATGAGAAAGCTTGCCAGTAGAAGCTAGCTTCTTGTGGGTCGGTGATTCTTTCCAGGGTTTTCCTGGGTTCTTCCTCCACCAGTAATACTGGATGCCATATATAGCCTATCTTGTGCCAAAAAATGGCATTAAACCCTAACAACAAGTACTAAAATATATCATGTTATATCCTATACACATATATTAAGTTGTATCCTACATACATATATCATGTTACATAAATACGCAGTAATCGTGTCTAAGAAACTGTTCCCAGTGTAATACAGTAATTTAGATGCGTATTTCTGATCTGTTAAATATAGTTCACAGTGATATCATTTTGATCTATGGGTGAAGAACTTACTTCTTAGGTACTTACATACAAAGCTCCATGAATCTGATGGGAACAGTGCATGAGAAACAGCTCAACACATAAATAGTCAACAATTAAACAAGAGGTCTTAGTGGACTGATATCACATACCTGGATAACACAGCTTAACAATGGACCATTTTACTAAACATGTTTTTATTCTCTTTGTTTTAATGTTAGTTTTAATAATCACATTATTGCATATATCATGCCAAGAAAATTGGAGCAAAGTGCCTTTCCCATGGACAGACCAATGCAGTTAAACATAAATTGGTTCGATAGGCCCATGTAGTATTGAAAGAACACATCCTATGTAAACTATTGGTATCTTCAAAACTTAATATCATGTTGAGTTAATCAATTTTATTTTATCCTGATAACATTTCCTTTTAAATATAAAGCATAATTAATACACACAGTCTCTTGCTCATACAAAAATATATAAACGTAAGATAGAGAAAATCCTAACTGTAGCATTACCAAACTTGTCCAATAGCTAAAAGATCACTTTATGTTTATGTGTTGATCAGGCTAATAATTAAACTCATGCAAAATCTGTAAGATATCAGACTATTTATCAAGTTTGTTTGATTAAAATCTGATCAAAAATATAGTTGTTACACACCTTCAGCTAATTAACTGTATTATCACACCACTAATGTACATGCTTTTCTCTCATAATCATACTCAACCAAGATCTTGATGACAGACGTCCTGATTGCCAACGGTGGTCAAAATCTGATTATAAATAGTCTATAGATTGATACAAATCTCCAGATCAATTGCAACATCACATCATGCATATGCATACGTGTTTCTTAATAAAAATTCATCCAACATCTTGACAATATTAGCGCAATCCCAAAATAATTCATAAGATATCTGTGCATTTCTCACATGAAAACTGGTATTGATTTTTCAAGGTAAAAAGAGCTCAACTAATTTTAAAATTTTAATTTATCATTGGTATTTAGCATATATGGCCAAATTACTGAATTGTTTTACATGTTTTTAAAATTGCTCTTAATTTGTCTGATATTATTAAGTTTAGAAACAAAATGTATTCATACAAAATGTGGCTTTCAAAAAGCTGGTGTATAATATTTAAAGAGTTTTTTCAACTCTCAGCGTTTTGACAAAAATAACAGTGCTTGGTTAAAGTGAATTCATTAAATGCTCAGTGTTTTTTCCTTTCAACATTAGAACAAAGGAACTGTAATGACATTATTAATTTTAAAAAATAAAGATATTCATTAAAATGTAGCTTTTAAAAACCCAGGTTATAATACATAAGGAGTTGTTACCCCTTATATAATTACTCATGATTCCCATTGAATTGTATGTCCATTTATTCATTTTAAAATACTTATCTGATATTCACAGGTGAAAACTTATCAGATAATGAACTTTCAAATGTGAGGCATTGCTAGAAAATATGGACTAATACATTTGAAACAGTGAATTTCCCATAGACCTTGATCAATACAAAATGTAAATATAATTTTCATCAAGAGGTAATGTGTTGTTTCTCTATGAATGTTATAGTTTTACTTTGACCTTTCATAAAATTTATGATTAGAATTGCCACATTTTAATAATACAAATAATCAAGCTGTTTAATTTCTATAATATCTGTACAAATAAATATTACCAGATAAATGTATTGGACTAGATTGATCTACTGAAGCTCATTATTATCAAACCATGATGCATATCCTTAAATTTCCATTCAAACACCACAAGGCAAAGGTAGAACATAAACTATTAAAAACAAGATAACCAAGCCAGGAATCATGTGGAGATGAAAATCACTCACCCAATACCTCCTTGTTTATTTGAAAAAGTCATGCAGACCCCTAAAATATTTCCTATTCCATTGGTTATAAAATTAGGGTGGCTACTTGGTAGGTAGTTTTTTTTTACAATTCTTTTCTTTGAATGTTATATTTTATATTGTTTTGATAAGAATATATAATGTATTAAGTACTTCAAGTACTGGACTAGGCACAAAATATTTTCAGAAATTATTGTTTTTAAAAAATATGTTTTTCTCTTTTAGCTAGAGAAGGTCGGGGGTGGGTGCTATGGTTGACAAACAAAAACAGGGATGCTCATCTGGCCAGAAAGGCACACCATTTTTTGGCAAATTATTTACAATGCTAAAATACACTTACACCAACAAGAATACAACCACTACTAGTATAGCTTCACAAACATGCAGTATCATTTTTGGGATTTTTAACATTCATAGCGATATTACAAATAACTAAATCTGAACCCAAATGAAATATCTCAGAGAAACATTTCTAGAAAAAGTGCTCAGATTTACTTGCATTTTCTTACAACAGTGATAGTGAATGAAAGACCTGTGTGTGCCGTACATGACTGAGAAAAGTATGTACTGTGCAACTGTTTAATGATTTAGATTCGTGTGTGGTATACATAACTAAGAAAAACATGCACCATGCAACTGTTAGTACTTTTTCAAGGTCATGTGCGTGTTATACATTGCTAAGAAAAACACGCACTTTTAAGTTCAAGAGTATACACCCATACTTTACTATACGTTATTTGCATGCTACTACACCACAACGATAACTTATATGTATTTATTGCTAAATCTACGTCTTACACAGGACTAAGCCTACACTTGACTCCCCTTAGTATCTTTCAATTCAAAGACGAGACGCGGGCACAACACTGTTTACTGCAAAATCTACCTCCACGTAAAGAGACCGAAATACAAAGGGCGATATTCTTTACGTTCATTAGTTTTCAAATCTAAGTTACATATACGATTCCAAAGAACGAAATAGTATTTCGAAAAAACGAATAGTATTTCGTTTAAGCGAAATAGCATTTCGTTTAAACGAAATAGCATTTCGAAATGACGAAATACTATTTCGTTTAAATGAAATAGCATTTCGAAATAACGAAATACTATTTCGAAATAACGAAATACTATTTCGTTTAAACGAAATACTATTTCGAAATAACGAAATACTATTTTGAAATAACGAAATACTATTTCGAAATAGCGAAATACTATTTCGTTTAAAAGAAATACTATTTCGAAATAACGAAATACTATTTCGAAATAACGAAATACTATTTCGTTTAAACGAAATACTATTTCGAAATAACGAAATACTATTTTGAAATAACGAAATACTATTTCGAAATAGCGAAATACTATTTCGTTTAAACGAAATACTATTTCGAAATAACGAAATACTATTTCGTTTAAATGAAATAGCATTTCGAAATAACGAAATACTATTTCGAAATAACGAAGTACTATTTCGTTTAAACGAAATACTATTTCGAAATAACGAAATACTATTTCGAAATAAAGAAATACTATTTTGAAATAACGAAATACTATTTCGAAATAGCGAAATACTATTTCGTTTAAACGAAATACTATTTCGAAATAACGAAATACTATTTCGTTTAAATGAAATAGCATTTCGAAATAACGAAATACTATTTCGAAATAACGAAGTACTATTTCGTTTAAACGAAATACTATTTCGAAATAACGAAATACTATTTTGAAATAACGAAATACTATTTCGAAATAACGAAATACTATTTCGTTTAAACGAAATACTATTTCGAAATAACGAAATACTATTTTGAAATAACGAAATACTATTTCGAAATAACGAAATACTATTTCGCTTAAACGAAATACTATTTCGAAATAACGAAATACTATTTCTAAATAACGAAATAAAAATATTTTCATCCATGTCACTCTAAGTGCTCCGTACTTTACACCCTTGGCTCATGCGCGTTGTCAGCTAACGGAACACAGACGTGAAGAATAAAGATAGGTAGTTATATAAATGTAATTGCAACAAAGGTTTATAATCAGAGTCTTTCTTCCACTTGTCACTTTGCCCACTCCAGGAGTAAGAAAATGTCGAACCTGCGTTCAAAATAAATTTATAGAGACTTACTCCTACTTTTTAAGGTTCCGGACTTTCATTTAATAAACCCAATTGTCCCATTTATATTTGCTAATTTTCTTTATCATCTTAGCCGTTTCTCAAGAATTTTAAATAACACATTTGCTGGAATTATATCCAGAAATATCTGACATAATGTCCTTGATTTAGAATTTATCTAGAAATCACAAGTTATGTTTACTTTTCTCCACTGCATTCAATGCTTCATCTGTATGACTGATGCAGCTTATGCATGTGTGAGGTGACTGCATTTTAATTTAATTATCGAATATGGGCTATTGTTTTATCTTTGTTTCTAAACAAAAGAAACCGTATTTTCTGGTTATAACATTTGTTCTTTGTAACTATTTTTCTTTCTTAATTCCTTGAAAACATTTGACATATCATCTTTAAAGTATGTTGAACGATTTCCTTACGCCACACAATAGTTGTATCGGTGGAATGACTTTATTTCATTTTTTAGAACAAGCGGAGAGTTTGTGCATTCAAAACATCTGTATTCTGTTACCAATCAATTGTTTGCATTTCATGCCATAACGAATCTATGCATGACATTACGTAAGAAATGTTTTATTCGGCCTTACAGTAGATATGGGATTTCTACATCCAGCAAACATCTTCTCGCGTGACTATCCTAGAACTGAATGCGTAATTGTGAAATTGACACATGTTGTAGTAGAAGCGTCGACTATTTCGTTCTATTTTGTTCGTCGACTATACATTCAGCGCAGACTATTTCAGTTATGGGTGACAATATTTTAAATCTGAATCTACCTGCCATTAAATAGCAAGTATTCACTTTATTTGGATTATTAAGCATCCATGTTGCTTCGGAATGTCATTATTTAGAAGCGCAGAGAAATGCATACTGCAAATTTAATGGTAAAGTAGGTAGACTTTGCTGGACGAAATAAACCTAACAGTTGGATCCAGTACAATCCGGATGAAAGTTTACTGAACGTATTTTACTTTTGTGCACGCTATAGAATTTCTAGTACGAATACATGCGACCCTCCAGTTTCAATTGTCAGTAAGGCCAAACATTTCGTTAAAAGCAAGTCGCAAAAATAATAAAATTATCAGAAAATTATATAGATTTCCACTGCTGCCGCTAGAAAACCATAACGAATCCCACTGCTGCCACTAGAAAAATATCGTAACACGCCCGTGGTTTAAAAGCAGATAATATACGTTCGGCTTGCTACCGAGTGAATAAAAACGTCAAACTCACAACTCACTATGGCATTTGGATGAACTATCACCCAGTTGTTAGAATCTGTTTTACTTTTAAAAAAATCATGTGAGAATTAATCCAAAATTTGAACAAAAACATAGGACTGAGAAAGTAACTGTGAGCAAAATAATTTAAAACTTCAGCGTAGATATTACTTAAGATTTGAACTTTTCTTTCATTAAGATTGAACAATAACTCTGTAAAAATTCATAATTTTCATATGAAAGATTTTTCAATATAAATGAGCGTATGCATAGTTTTGAGAAATCTGGAAAGTTCTTTTCTTAATGAGACACTGAGTATGTTTTATAAATCATTTTGACCCACTCAGGTCCTCTACTTACTTCACCTGCATTAGCTTTTTTGCATGAATAAAAAAAGAATGCCCTGGCCAGTCTCCAAGTTGATGTTATTATATTGGCCTAAGAAACCGATAGTTCAGTCTAGGACGAAAGTTACAAAAGTAAACTGAATAACGCTGATTCGTCCACAATCTGTAAAAGTCACGTCGAACTGAAAATAGGACAATTCCAACGTGATATCGAGTGCCGTGAGTAATTATATGTATTTTGAGCTTGAGCTGACAACGGTTCAATGCCAGACACCGTCAGTTCTTGGAAAATAAAGTACCTTGTATTAATCAACATGAAAATGGAGAGACCCCTAACCCCAATTGGTTATATCATTTCCTTTCAAATGATCTGTGCCATAAATTTAACCTGCGACAGGAGGTAATATATCTGACTTTGCATTAAAAGACAATCTTCTTGGTGATGACAGGATCTATAAGGAAAAGGATTTGGGGAAATAACAATTTGTTTTGTGCGTCTTCTCAAGACTTGTCACTTAAATACCGTAAACCTGTGTTTGAGGATGACAAGTTTATATCGTTGAGTACAGACATCAAAGTTGTTCTCGTACAGTGGGTAAAATTATAAGGAACAGTACACAAGTCTGTAGGATGGTCAAAAGAGAAGGTAATGTTAATACACAAGTCTGTAGGATGGTCAAAAGAGAAGGTAATGTTAATACACAAGTCTGTAGGATGGTCAAAAGAGAAGGTAATGTTAATACACAAGTCTGTAGGATGGTCAAAAGAGAAGGTAATGTTAATACACAAGTCTGTAGGATGGTCAAAAGAGAAGGTAATGTTAATACACAAGTCTGTAGGATGGTCAAAAGAGAAGGTAATGTTAATACACAAGTCTGTAGGTAATGTTAATGCATTTCGGGGTATTTAGTCTTAGAGCTGGTCTATTTTTTCAGTGTCAAAAAATTCACCTTGCATAATTATATATATATATATATATATATATATATATATATATATATATATATATATATATATATATATATATATATATATATATATATCACAAAAAAAGTTACACAAAATAGTACAAACCAAATGAGCAAAAGCAGTTATGAATACAACATTTGATGCACATAAAACAACAACAAAAACAACAACACACCCACACACCCACACGCGCACATTGTGACACTACATTGTATAATCTACTACCTAAAGTGTAATTGCAGTATTAATCCGGACAATGATGTTGAAGACATTTACTGACATCGGTTTACCTAAATTTCTTCTGATATTATCGACTGCCAGCAATTTACTACACAGATGCTCTACCTTTGAGAACTCATGGGCAAGTGAATATCTATATCCAGTTTTAGCTGGCTAAACTGCCTACCACACTGCTGTATCAATTTTCAGAAGCCCCGGGCAATTTAATACATTTAAGCAGTTTTAGCTGGCTAAACTGCCTACTACACTGCTGTATCGATTTTGAGAAGCCCTGTGCAATTGAACACATATACGCAGTTTTTAGCTGGCTATACTGTTTGCTACACAGCTGTTCTGTTTTAGAGGTCATTTCAGTGCTGGATTAAGGCCTTCCTATGCCCAAAGCACTTACACTATTAAGGTGCCCAATCCCCCATTACAAAATGTGAAAATAAAATAAAAATCAATATTTAAAACTAAAAGGTGGGCAAATATCAAATATCAAAATACTCGTACATGTAGATCGTAATGGTCGTATATATCACATTGTGTTTATTTAATTATTAATACCCCCATCGGCGACTAGCTAAAACAGACATTGCTTATACAATTCCTGGTAACAATATGGTCACTCTATTTAGTTATTGATAGTGGCCATAGATTCTCAAGTTCTTCACTATTGTGTTTTATGTAGTATTCTACTGACTGTATTTTCATATACGATTTTTCGAATTTTCTTAATTTTGAGACAGATTATTTCCGGATTATCGAGACAAGTTTTAATGTAACGCGAAGCAAATTAACGTTTAGGAATTCCGTTCCCGTTGAAATATGTCCGGATAGCGAGATTTCCGGATAAACTTATTCCGTATTAACGAGGCTCCACTATATATATATATATATATATATATATATATATATATATATATATATATATATCAACTGTTAATCTGACTTTTTTCTGATGCCCTGTTGAGCTGATACCCTAAGCAAATGCTTAAGTGTGTTTCGTGGGTATAATCCGGCACTGGGTCCCGTTCAAGTGAATGCCTATAACCAGTTCTAAAGTGACAATGATGTATCTAGCCTAGATTTAATTTACGCAACTATCTTTGCAGCGATATTCTGAGACAATGTTCCATGCTTGGACTGACCGATTAATACAAATATCTGCTTTGTGGTGTCATGCATTGCTCTGGTTTCATGTCGAGGTGGGTATTTGAAATGTTCTGAATATTTCGTGGAACATTTTTGTTTCTTTGAACCTATCAAAACGTGCTGTTGTTGTTGTAGGGTTTAACGCCATTGTTCAGCACACCATAGGATATACATGGCGGCCAGTATTAATGTTGGAGGAATAACCCGGCGAAAATCCCGGAAAGAACCACCGACCCACGAGAACCTACTGGCAAGTTTTCTCACATACCCACATTGGCCGAGTCTGAGACTCGAACCACCGCAGACACAGGCGAGATTAAAAAATTGTTAACAGCCATCGATTGACAAAACAACTACATCTTTAAAACGACTTACATATGCAGATATTTGCATTTGATGTGCATATCACAAAACTATGATACTGTAATTGAACTAAGCGTGTCGATAAGGATACATATATATTATGCTTTCCACGTGTTTATGTCTGTTGCACTTAATTTATTTCTGAATATATCTGTCATTGGGTGCTGGGAAAGGTATGTATGTATAATAGTAACAAGCAACCGATAACATACTATATGGGTTCTTGTTACGCAGACGCTATTTGAAATATACAGGCAGGCAGAGCATAGCCACCTTACAATAGAAGCCCGTACATCGTATATTGAGGTGAACAAGTGCGTAACATGTTAGCGCTCTTTTCGAGTATTATGACTTCCAAAATATATTTCGTACTCTTCATTGCTTGACTAAAAAAAGTCAATGATTCAATAGTGAATTCATGCGTTTCGAGTAGACATGAACATCAAATCCCAGACACAAGGGCACATCCATCATCATCTGAATTCTATTTTGAAAACGATAATTTAATTCAGCTGTCAATACTATAGTATCAAACTGCTTCATGTAAGACAATCATTCTGACTTTGTTGAAAAACGGCTATTGGGAATGTACAGATGGGTGGGGGAGTTGACTCCGTTGAAAGCTATTGATAATGTACAATTCAGCATAGATGGGTGGGGATGGTACTCTGTTTAAAGGCAATTGGTAATGTACAATTCTAAAAATGTGTTGAAAGCAAAATGTACAAAGTCTAAGAATTTGGTCTACTATTTTCCCTTTATATAGGTCACCGGTCACATATAACTGCGTACTTATATCTCATTTATAAAACACCCATATCTTTGCAAATGTATACACTGTACAACGATATAAATTAATGTATCCAATGTTTAAATGCCATACACAAAACAACATAAAGAACTTTGTTATCACAAATGAAGAAAAATATATCTAGATCAACACTAACATGTCATAGTCACTGCGACTAATGATGATGCGTAATACTTCGCTTAACAGTCACGATTAGTGACGATCATGACATCTACCAGAACTCTACGAAGTCCCATTTTCTAAATTATATAACTGCTAATATATTTTACCTTATCAGTTTGTTTGATGTTTGTTTGTTTGATCGGGCTTTTTAACGTAGCTTTAACATATGTTTCAGTCATATCGCTACGCTGTCTGCTGTGAGGCAGTTTATAGTGATGTCTAGCACTGGGGTATCATGCCGCAGACATGTAGCATGATGTCCCACCTAGTCACACTATCCTGATACCAGGCCGACCAGTCCTAACACTTACCTCTTAATGCTGAGAGTCAAGCGAGGCAGCTGTTAGTACCATTTTTGTAAGTCTTTGGCATGACTCGGCCGGGGCTCGAACCCACGACCTCTCGCTTCCGCGGCGTACGCTCTAACCACTAGGCCACCGGAGCAGTTTTATCAGTTTGTAATTTAGTCAGTCTTTTTCTTACTTTTTATATAGACTCCTATTTTGCACAAGTGCTTTCTGACACTGGGGGAAACGCATACCACAAGAAATGTTTTATAACTCTCTTTGCTATTGTAAATATCGACCACAACTGGATTTTAAATGAGGTAAGTTTGATAGCCATCAAGGTACCTGTATTTATGCATGCAAAATATAACAAATTCTCACAACAGGGTGATACATTAGCCGAATATTAGACTCGAACCCACGCAGACAGAGGTGAGATGGCAGTGAACCGTAACGGAAAGCGCTTTGGACCACTCGGCCACTCGGGGCCCCCATTTCTTATATATTTTGTTTTAATATAAAAAAAAATACCACTATAACGTCCTTTATGAACTGAAACCAATGTTCCCATATAAAAGAATAATACGATGGATCATGTGATCATCGAAACTCTATAAAGTAATGGCTGTAATAGACCCAGGCGTCATAAATGTCATCCGTTTAGATCCGATTAGATAAAGAACTATGGAAAAGTATTTGTAGATATGTCATTTACAAAATGTGTAATGTAGTTCATAAGAGTGTTATTGACAAATCATCAGAATATACTTCATAAATATGTAATTGACAATGACAAGTATGAATGTTTCAGACATAGGTGATTTACTAGGGCAATGATCTGATAAACACTAACTGGAAATACGATCACTTATCTTTTAACATGGTGTGTGTGTGTGTTACGATATATGTAATGAGATAGTTTATAGGGATGTCTAGCACTAGGGCATAATGCCCCAGACATGGAGCAAAATGCCCACCCAGCCACATTATCCTGACACCAGACTGACCAGTCCTAACACTAATCTCTTAACGGTGAGAGCCAAGCTGTTAGTACCATTAGTATACGTTTATGGTTCGATCTCCCGCATCTAAGGCGGACGTTCTAACCACTAGGTCACCGGAGCCGTCTTTCCTCTAAGGTACAAAACCAACCGATTCAAACTTATTTTTTTTCTTTACAATATGTTTGCGATGATTGAACGTGTTAAGTTTCTTGTCAAGTTTAAGTTTTTGCGTATTCACATTTCAAAAGGCACCGTAGAAATGATTTATTATTTGAAAATACCAAAAGAGACCTAAGCCATGGAAAATTTATTTATTTCTATTTGTCGTGGAATAATATGACCTCAGCACAAGAAACTTGACTCCGCACGTTTAAATTTGCTTTAATTTACCTCAAAAAGATGAATGGCGTAAAAATACTAGTCCCAATCTTGACTATAGACACTGTGGCGGAGTGAAGAAAAAAATGTTTTTACGAATGCAATGGCTATAATCGAAATTAAATTTCTTTCAAATTAAGTGTATGTATGGGTATGTATTTATATATGTGCAGACATGCACACGCACTGCGTATATATGTGTACATGTGCGTGTGCATAATGGTAAATCTATAGACAGACAGATAGGTACATAAATAGAGATAGATAGATAGATAGACAGATAGATAGATAGATAGATAGATAGATAGATAGATAGATAGATAGATAGGTAGGTAGATAGGTAGGTAGATAGGTAGATAGACAGACAGATAGACAGACAGATAGATAGATAGATAGATAGATAGATAGATAGATAGATAGATAGATAGATAGATAGATAGAAAGACAGATAGGTAGGTAGGTAGTTAGGTAGATAGATAGATAGATAGATAGATAGATAGATAGATAGGTAGATAGGTAGGTAGGTAGACAGACAGACAGACAGACAGACAGACAGATAGATAGATAGATAGATAGATAGATAGATAGATAGATAGATAGATAGATAGATAGATAGATAGATCTACGAAACAATTGAAAATGTTCCTTTCACGATGTTTTCTACAATAGCAATATAGTAATGTTGACGCGATTTCTTTTCAAATGACTGTTTGTATTTTATGATAACTACTTCCAACTACGACTAAGTTACACATCTATCTTAAAGTGACATTTATTTTTATTTTATTTTATTTATTTTATTTACCTGTTCAAATTTGTAGAGACTTCGTGTTGGAGATAGTTGTATTGTCATTTTTAATTTTCTTAAGGATGTCTTTAAGGAAACTTGAAGTGTGCACTAAAAGTGAATATAAATGTAAATCTCTCTTAAGACCTTATGTATCAGAACACCTACGCCATTTCATAATTACGAGTTTTGCTTGAGATAAAACTATTTACCCTTGCATTCATAATAATTTATATTTTGTAACATTAAGATTTTTATTAAAGAGGAAAGCAAGTCACGTTATAACTTTGTAACTTCAATTGAAGAAACTTGTATCACTAAATATTGGGAATCACGTACTAAACTCTCCAAACATTTTTCTTTCAAATATATTTTATACTGTCAATATGGTCCAAGCTGTAAATAACAAATGCCATCTATAAACTCTGGAATATTTCATCATTAAGTTTATTTTAAATGTTCAATCGAAAGTTTGAAAGATGCATCAATTCAAGGAATGGTTAAGGTTTTACAGATAGTTTACTCGCTTCTAACTAGTTAGCAAAGATAGTACAATAGGTTAAAAACGTACATCTATGTATACTTAATTAAAGTTTTCAGTGAAGGTATATATATATATATATATATATATATATATATATATATACACAAAGAATGACATTACAAATTAACAAAATACTGTACAAATTTGTAGTAAAACGCATGTGCGTATCTATTCCATCTGCTAGTGATAAGTGCCAGTTCATAAATCGAGAATTGCAGAGGAAATCATTAAAATAGGACTGTTGGAGACTACAGACATGAAAAAAGAACATAAGTTTAACATGCTCATCACAAAATACACAGTTAAAGAGAACTAAAGAAAGAAAGAAGACAATGTGACATAGTAGAAAGCATTGATGGAAGAAAAGTTGTATTTTGGGACACTTTATGCTTACATTGCGTTGGTCAATATTCGGCGTTCCGTCTATTACAGTTGGTTAAAACCCAAAACACTATTAATAAATTGTATTTAAAAAATTGTTGTTGACGTCATGACTTATAACTAATCGCTCAAGTTTTCATCTGTCATAATCTGTCATACTATGTAATTTACAATAATTGAGTCATATCATAAATCTAAGTTTATCGGTTTTGAACAATGTATCAAATTCATCGTGGCCATGAAAATGTCATTTTGAATCACAATAGATCTACAGCAACATGATTTATGCAAGATCATAGATGACATACTTTCTAAACTATTTTACTGGCCACATATCAGACGATTACATATTGCAAAGCTGTGTTTCGGAAGATAATACCAACGTATTGTATTTCATTCAATCCAAGTGTTCACGGCCTATACATTAGGAGATTATTATTTTAAAAAAGCAAAGAAACACCGACATAAAAACACTCAACATATTCCGCCGCATGCTATTTTGTCGTGCCGATGATGTTTCTTTTCCATCTCGTATGTGCAAGGAAGGTTTAAAACAACCTTCGCTATTTGATACATTACATCGATAAATCATAGTTCTTCAGAAGTGTGACGCAGTAATAAGTGAAACCTTAAACCTTCTAATAAAAGTCCTACTGTACCAGCACATTTGCAATTTTTGGAGACTCAGATTGTACCAGGTCGATTGTAAAGCCCAATTTCACCAGGACACGTATAGTATACGGCCTGCCAGCATTCTCAGTATTAATCATAGACATTCCCTACAAGTCATTTCGGCTCTTCTAACCTACTGCCTTACCTGTGTCTTCAGTATACACACATGTAGATCAAGAAACCACAAAGCCACACATGCATTAATACATACTGGCAGACAGAACAGCCGAATAGCGGGAGAACGAACAAACTATATATATATATATATATATATATATATATATATATATATATATATATATATATATTGTGATTATCAGGTCCTAATTGGTTTCAAGTGGCATTGTGATGATAACTAAATGCTTCATCTAAAATTGTCTTAATGCAATCCAGTAAAATCTGTCTCGCGATGAGGGACACCATTCTCATAACGGTTAGTTTGTAAACTCCACACTTAACGACTTGGAGTTAATAGCTTCACATTACTGTGGTCAAGGGTAAAATATAATAGTGTCTCACTGGACATAGTGAATTTTCATCTGACAATGATCTACTGCAGAAAAGAAACGAGAATAATATTTCACTAAAATAAAACAAAACTAATGATTTTTGTAGAACGAATGCATGTGATAGTTTGGCTGCACGAACAAGGTTAATTCCTTATACAACTGGTGGGTTTTATGCTGAACCAACACTGCCACCAACCCATATGTTTGCCTTTTTTTGACATGAAAGAGCTATTTTGAATATTTTCCTGTGACAAGACAGCTAAAAGAATCTGTATGTTCCTGATGCATGAATGACGTTCACTAGTACTGTAACAAATTATATATTTTTCATCATCACTCAACCATCTAGATTTTTAGATATTTACCTCTGTAACAGACACACGTAGATACATAAGCCAAGTCGGCTGATCGTTTGCCGCCCAAGTTACGCATTTGATCTCAATTGCTATTGTAACTGAGACATGACGTCGCCAAACCAAGCCAACTCATTTTCAAGTCTAACTCAAAGTATATCTAAACTACATTACATATTTAGCTTCTGTGTGAATTTATAAATGGTGGGCTTATAGTAATTAGGTTCCTGCCTTCTACCTTAAATATTTGTGACGTGTTAAAACACGAAACACTACAGTGAGATCTAGAATTCTCTGTCACATTTTTTTTAAAAAGGTGAGCTGTAGTTGTCTTTAGTCGCACAATCACTGGAAGTGTGATGCAGTAGTCAGTTAAGATGGAACATGATACAGTCATACTAAACCAGGATAAGTATACCAAATTGTCTGCAAATATTCGATATTACGCATGTCTGCATACCGAATTGCAGAGAGAGAGACGGATAAAATAATGAACAGAAAAACTAATTATATGTACTGCTATGACAGCAGCATCCAATGGCATCGTAAACAATACTTAAGGCTGCATCTAAACATGTATTAATGCAAACCGCAACATATTAATGCATAAGACATTAATGATTTCATACCGTTATTTCCGCAATTACCGTAAATAGTACATATAAAATTCTTCGTGAAAATGTCAATGTGTTTGTTCCTCCAAAATTGCCGCAATGCTCTCAAAGGTTTTTCTTTTTTTTTTGGGTTTCTCAGACTCCAACACCAGGACTGACTTCCCGATCATTTAGCATACTTGTAATTCGTCTTAAACATTTTGTTTGGACTCAAGACCATTTCGTATTAATAGTAATCTGTTTTCAAAAAAATTAGAAATAGGGCACAGACTAGAGCAACTGACTAATTCTAGTAGATAGAGGGTTTTCTTGACTGGCTTGATGTTTTACGGCACACAATTAATATATTTTAGTCAGTAAGCAACTGGAGTCATGTGCTTCGCCCAATGATATATTACGGTATATGATACAGGCAGAACCAGTGAAAGGATTCGAACCAGGACCCTTTCTGTCGCAAGGTCGGCAGGCTAACAATTGAGCTACCCCGGCTTTCAGACGAACTGATAATCTTCATTAAAAAATTAATGACGGCCATTAAAACTAATAAATCACAAGATTTCAATATTGCCCATGAAACGTACGGTTTTGAATAACGAAGCCACATGGAATAGGACTGTCTGTTTAGCTGATTCTATATGTACAACGTCTGCTTTCTAGACAAGACTATCATTGGAAATCATGAAATGCTGACACTGATACTGAGTACTAACTCTCTGTCAATCAAAAGTGACCTTTCGACCGTAAAATATGTGATAAATTTTATGAATTAAATGGATCTGAAACTCATATTGCATCATACATGATATAAATTGCATCATGTTATCCCTAGAAGTTATGGATGATGCAATCATAACTGAGCTTACATCACTATGCTGAACAAATTGCTCTATATCAAGACTAGAAATCATACAGTGTCGTGCTTTCCTATTCGTCAGTGTTTTATTTTGCAAGGGAACACATTTCTGTTTAGCCAATGTGAGAAGAGATGGCTCGTACCTGTGTGAACAATGTCAGCTATCATTAAAGAAACAAAACAAAATAATTATTATACATTTTTAACTCATTGTTTTTGTTGTTATTCCATTTTTGTTGTTTACATAGGGTTATATTTTGAAAGGAAATCAATTTCTTAAGTTGTCTTCACTGGTTATAGTAGCTGTTTAAAGTAGACCCTGAATACCATAGATACTGATAAAAGAACATTTTATGCCCTATAGTTTGGTGTATGATCGATGGCCATAATTTGGGTTGTAGAGTATAAAGCTTAGCCTTACTTCAAATGCGCACTTGACAGAAAGACAACCAACTGCTAGCTCGTCATTTTCCCTTATTGGGTAAATTGTAAAGAATAGCTGATAACGTTTTTACTTTTTTATATGTTTTAATTCATTCTTTGCGAGTTTAACAGCCGATATTGTCTCGTCTGGAAAAAAATCGATTTCCCTATTTTAATAACTGGAAAAAAAATAGTGATCGTTAGATTAATTCAAGTTGACTATTTTGAGCTCGTGTTAGCGGTCATTGTAGTTAACTGTGTGCGTAGACCATGAACAGTTTCCACAAGTACAATTTCCAAAAAAGTTCAGACACAGTACACGAACGTAACAGTGATGTATGCTAACATCTTTTCTCCATTAATTTCAATCTTCAGCAACTTTCCTCCGCATAAATATTTTGTCGTAAATTAGTCCTCTAATTCAATCACATGTGTTGCGGTTCACCTAATAATACAATGCAATACATTACAGTTTTTACGTTTTGTAACGTTACTTTTTACCAGTCTGACCGCAAATGAATGTCAAAATTGAATGATGAAGCACACCTGAACGTTTGCATTGATGTATAGGGTGTAAAGGTATAAATGGAGAATAACGTAGTGTAAACAAAATACAAAAATATAAAACCCAGACATCTTTGAAAAATTTCATGATGCTCATGAAAAGAAACTGTGAAATATATTAATTTGTTTATTCCCTACACAAAAGATGTTATCTAACGAATTGGTGGGATAAAACATTTTTTTTTCTTACGAAATTCACTCTTTATTCCGGTGATAATCACAATTCTTCCATGCTATATCTACCAAAGTTATTTTTACGTAAAAAGTGACTTTTGCAGTTTGATCATTTATTTAATTTAGAATATGAAGATTGCACCATAACTTTCCGTATAATATGTTATACCTGTATTAGCTATGTGTTGTTCTGCAGTGCAATAGGTATTTTACTTTATTAGGTATTGTACTGTATTATATTAGTTAGGTATTGTATTATATTGTGTTAGTTTGGTATTGTATTGTATTAGTTAGGTATTGTCCTGTATTATATTTGTTATGTATTGTATTGTATTAGTCATATATTTTATTGTATATGTTAGGTATTGTACTGAGTTGTATTGTATTGTATTGTATTGTATTGTATTGTATTGTATTGTATTGTATTGTATTAGTTATATATTGTATTGTATTGTGTTGTATTGTATTGTATTGTATCATATTATATTGTATTTTATTGTATTGTATTGTGTTGTGTTAGTTATTGTATTGTATTATGTTAGTTAGGTATTGTATTGTATTGTGTTGGGTTAGTTAGGTATTGTTTTGTAATATGTTAGTTAGGTATTGTATTGTATTGTGTTGGGTTAGTTAGGTATTGTTTTGTAATATGTTAGTTAGGTATTGTATTGTATTGTGTTGGGTTAGTTAGGTATTGTTTTGTATTGTGTTGGGTTAGTTAGGTATTGTTTTGTAATATGTTAGTTAGGTATTGTATTGTATTGTGTTGGGTTAGTTAGGTATTGTTTTGTAATATGTTAGTTAGGTATTGTATTGTATTGTGTTGGGTTAGTTAGGTATTGTTTTGTAATATGTTAGTTAGGTATTGTATTGTATTGTGTTGGGTTAGTTAGGTATTGTTTTGTATTGTGTTGGGTTAGTTAGGTATTGTTTTGTAATATGTTAGTTAGGTATTGTATTGTATTGTATTATGTTAGTTAGGTATTGTATTGTATTGTGTTGGGTTAGTTAGGTATTGTATTGCATTAGCTAGGTATTGTGCTGTATTATATTTGTTACATATTGTATTGTATGAGTTATGTATATTATTGTATTAGTTAGGTATTGTACTGTGTTGTATTAGTTGGGTATTGTATTGTATTGTGTTAGTTAGGTATTGTATTGTATTAATTCGGTATTGTACTGTGTTGTATTAGTTCGGTATTGTATTGTATTGTGTTAGTTAGGTACAGTATTGTATTGCGTCAGTTAGGTATTGTATTTTATTATGTTAGTTAGGTATTGTATTGCATTAGCTAGGTATTGTCCTGTATTATATTAGTTATGTATTGTATTGTATTAGTTATGTATTGTATTGTGTTAGTTAGGTATTGTATTGTATTGTATTGTATTGTATTGTATTGTATTGTATTGTGTTAGTTAGGTATTATATTGTATTAATTATGTATTTTATTGTATTAGTTAGTTATTGTCCTGTAATATATTAGTTAGGTATTGTATTACATTAGTTAGGTATTGTATTGTATTAGTTCGGTATTGCACTGTATCAGTGTTCCAATGGTTGTTATCGCCGGGTTAGATGTAACAAAAGCACACATTTTCCTTGGATAACCCCCAATGGCTTGCATCAGAAGAGCCTCTGACAACCAACGCCAGCTCCATGCTTTCAAAAGTGGCTTAACTAAGCAAGGCAAGACGGACTAGAGAAGAGATGATAGGCAAGTTTCCGGCGCCTCAATACCAGACGCGTCGGGCAGATAAGGTTTGTTAACCTTGGGTGGTCGCCCATCTAACAGAAGGTAAATTCAGACTTCAAACCTTCGCTGCATTGCGACTATATCCTGTCAGTGGAAATACTAAGGGAGTAAACTCTAACAGAATATCCGGAGACGGAGTCCCTAGGGCGACTTGGCATTGTTTTTAGTGTCATCTCGGCAACTTCCGCGACGCCGCTGGTGCCATAACATATCGGCTCTGCCTTTCTCTTGGATCCATCAGCTGCGTGGAGAGGGGGAATCAGCTCCATGGGCAACAACTGATTGTCCATATCACCATGCCCAGACTTGCGCCCTGGATATACTAACAGATCGGACTGGCAACCCCCAGACAATAAGGTGCCGTCCAGCCGAAAATCGCCTGCCTTACTGTGTGCGTAGGGCTTAAGGTACGCGAGTACCTGACAAAGTGGGCTGCAACTATTGCACCAAGAAACAACAAACGAAAACCAACAAGGAAACCTCCAATCCTAAAGCTAAATACCGGGAATATCCGGACCATGCTGATTGGACTCTCAGATGATCTACAGGCAATCAGCAACGTTCAATAGACTAACATTTTCAATGACGAACCTGCATGACTCAAGTCGACATCGCCGTACTGCAGTAGACGTGGCATCCAGATTCCGGTCCCTCAGAGAAAAGAACCACACGTTTTTGTGGCAGAGAAAAAGCGCAGACGAAGCCAGATAATTTGTTGTTGGATTCGTCGTCATGAACTCTCTGCTGGGGTTGATAGATCCCTGCCAACAAGGAAACGGAACACTGTTATCCCTCTACCGGCACATAACTACCTGGCCTGTCAACTTGATCAGCCTTTACACTCCTACGCTAAGCACCACCTCACATACAAAGGATAAGGTCAACGATGAATTAAACTCGCTCATCGACACAATTTCCAAATTAAGAGAACTAGGGTTGGTGCTGACCATAAGTAGCTAGGATGGGTGCAGACCATAACTCTTGGCCTTCCTGTTATGGCACGTTTGGCATTGGGAACAGGAATGAGAAGTGGCAAATACTGGTAGGGATGTGCTGATTCACGAGCTCAGCATCATCAACTCATTCTTTCAGACAAAGTCACATCATATAGTGTCCACGTTCGTTCCAAACATTGGCACTAACTAGACTTGACGTGCGCACGACGACATAAACAGGCAAGATTGAGGAATTTTCTGATGCCCTGTTGAAGACGTTTGATTCCCGACAACAGTGCCAACCTCCCGACAACAGTGCCAAACGGAGATGTGATCACATCAGAGAGACTGTAATCAGCACAGCCGCACGGATATTTGGAAAGAAGCAGTCAAAGAACAACGACTGGTTTGATCGTAACTACGCCACACTTACGCCAGCCAGATAAGAGCGTCGCAGTGCTCACATGGAATAGAAACGACCCCTCTCCCCCCACCCACCCCGCCAGAGGACTTAACATGCATACGGGTCTACAAGAAGCTAAGTGAAGAGGTTAGCGCGTCAGTGCGCTTATGAATACTGTTCTCACTATGCTAGAGCATCAAGTCATCAGCAGATATCGGAAAAATCAGAGTCCTGTATGATGGCATTACCATAGCAATGCGTACCACGAAGAAAGTGATATCACCACTAAAGTCTTCCGCTGGCGATACCATCCACGACAACGTCTTGCAGACGGAGCGTTTGGTGGAGTACTACTATGAACTGTACTCCAGAGAACCACGCCATTCACGATGTCTTTAACACCATTGAAAACCTCCAGCTCGTGGCCAAATTGGACGAGAAACCTTCTGTAGCAGAAGTAAAGAAGGTCTTAGACAAACTGTCCTTAGGTAAAGCACCAGGGATGGATGACATCGCAACAGAAGTCATCATGTGCGGCTTTAGCGTGCTGATCACACACCTGCGCGAACTCCTCTGCCGGTGCTGAGATGGTAGTGAAGTTACGCAGGAAAATGAGAGACGCCAACATCGTAACAAAGTACAAAAACAAATGCAACATAATTGAGTGCAACAACTAACGCGGCACATACCTTCTCAGCATCTTGGTTTAAGTCTTCGCACGCGTCATCCTGAACAGACTGCAGACTCTTGCTGACAGAATGACTCCAGAGTCAGAGTAGGGGTTCCGCGTAGATAGGTCCACAATCGACACGATTTTCTCCGTCAGGCAAGTGCAGGAGAACAACACAACCCATCATCCTGGCCTTTATAAACCTAAACAGGCGCTGATCTGGTCAGCAGAGACAGATTTTTCACAATCTTTACAAAGATTGGATGTCCTTCAAGGCTACCAAGCATGATCCAGTCCTTGCAAGATGACATGAAAGGCACAGTGCAGTACGATGGCTCAACGTCATGCCCATTCAACATCCATAGAAGGGCCCCGAGTGGCCGAATGGTCTAAAGCGCTGTCCGTTACGGTTCACGGACATCTCACCTCTGTCTGCGTAGGTTTGAGTCTAAGATTCGGCTATTGTAGTTATGTGAGAAAGCTTGCCAGTAACTTCTCGTGGGTCGGTGGTTCTTTCTGGGGGTTCTCCCGGGTTCTCCGTCCACCAATAATACTGGCCGCCATGTATAGCCTATCGTGTGCTGCAAAATGGCGTTAAACCCTACAACAACAACAACAACAATCAACATCCATAGCGGAGTGAAACAGGGTTGCGTTCTAGCCCCCACGCTCTTTGGCATCGTTTTCTCTGTCTTGATCAAGCATGCCTTTGGGACGTCCACAAAAGTGAACTACCTGCACACGCGATAAGATGGCAAACTGTTCAACCTGGCACGAATAATGTTAAAGAGCAAAGTGCGAAAAGCATCCATCAGGTACATGCCCTTCGCAGACGATGCTACCCAGGCCACTCACATCTAAGCTACGTTATAGCACTTGATGGACCACTTTGCTAAAGCAGGCGGTAAGTTTGGGTTAACCATCAGCCTAATGAAAACAAACGCGGACAAACCAAGCATTATCACTAACAACTGGGAAATTGAGGTAGTCAGTCAGTTCACGTACATCGGCTCTACCACCACCAACAACATATAGCTCGATGCTGAGCTCAACCAGTGGATTGGAAACACATCACCATCGCTATCCAGGTAGTCGCCACTACAGACGCTACACAACAACCAGCTGAGACATCTCTCATGGGTGCACTTCCATCGTTTATCGAGACCAATGGCTGCCAACAGCAACAACATTGTATTAGTTACATCTTGTATTGTATTTTGTATGTATTTTATTGTATTAGTTAGGTATTGTACTGTATAGTATTAGCTAAGTATTATATCGTATTACTTAGGTATTGTACACAGTGACTCCATTGCTAGCTAAACTTGTTACAGTGGCACTTCAGAGACATTGAATTAAAAACACTCTAGATGCGCTCGTAATCTGTGTTAAGCTCACTTGTATCAGGATTCAAACAGCAGACTAGGTTTTCTGCTCATGCATTACACTGATGGATACGACCATGGCGTTTATATTTTATTTTATTCCCCATCTAACTTCACCGTTCTGGTGGCTTATTGGTTAGATCGTCCGCCTCGGATGCGGGAGGTCGTGGGTTCGATCCCCGGTCGAGTCAAACCAAAACTTTAAAAATAATGCAAAGAAATGCCTCGCATTGGGCTCAGCATTATGAGGTTGACACTAGCATTGGTCGACCTGGTGTCAAGATAATGTGACAATGATGCTACGTGTCTGCGGCATGATGCCCCAGTGCTAGACATTACGATTTACTGCCACACTGCAGACATCGTAGCGATATGACTGAAAACAGTAGCAAAGCCAGATCGTACATCACACACACACACACACACACGCACATACACGCACACACACGCACGTACCATCTAACTTCGTTCCAATGATAGTTCGTAGTTATAAAGTTAATAATCCTCAGTATACAGTAGTGATATCCTTAAAACATATTTTCATCTATAATTTGTCCGCATAAATAAACAATGTTGACTATGCAAACAATTTTACCTTGGATTTAGTTCCATTAAATTATTATATCTGAGATAAATTGATAATTTGTTCCTTTTAGATTTATAGAGCTTTTTTCTACGTGGAGAATGTTTGTACCATTAGGTTGCGTATACAGTAGACGGCTTTCTTACTTTGTTCTTCTTAGAGTCAATTGTATTGGAGAATTATCCTTGCTGGAGACATTACCGTCTAGGTACACTCCATGTTATACTCGATGCCATCTAGTGTTATTATATTACACTCGCAACTGTCCAGTTTCACTCTATGCTACACTTGAAATTCTTACTCCATACCATAATAATAAAGAAAATGTTTAGCTTCATTTACAATATTCGACTCAGTTCGATTGTTTCCACAGTAGAACTTTAAAATCCTTCCAAATATGTTAGGTATATATAGGTATTTTGAACATTTATAATGAATTTTCACTGTTTTTCTCCATGTTGAAATATATAGAAAATCATTTAAACATACTAAATTATGAAGACACTGCCATTTATTATTACAAAAGTAGCTTTCTTATTCAAATTAAAAAAAGAATATGCTGTAAACTTACGCTTTCAATGCAGTTGCTCATATGAATTAAAATATTATTTGCTTAGAATAATTAAAGTGTAGATTTATTCAGATTAAAATGACATCAAGACACCTGACTCCAGTTTTATAGATTTTCCTTTTGCATTTTCATAATCATAAAAGACTACAGTATTATCCTTATCGTTTCGCTTATATAGATTTTATGGGTACATTTTATTGCTTTGCTTTGAATTATTAGGAAATAAAAATGCATTTGTTTCGAATAAATTTAAGGTAAACAAGTAAGACACGTTCTTATATGTTGTTGGAATCTTTGCTTGTTTGCCATTTATTCATGTGTGACATTCATTTCAACTATGTTAATTTTCATATCCGTTTGAACATATTTTTAAACAATTATTTGCAATATTTCAGATTGTTTTATCATGAAGCATTCAACACCCAAATTCGTTTAGAGAATGACACTTTTGATTGTTTTATAAAATACCACTGACTCGTATAAAGACAAACAGCCTTTGGCATGCATATTAATTCCTTTAAACATGCCAAGCCCAATAATGATTTCAATAATAGTCAATTTTAAATAAATTACTACATTTTAAAACATCTGGAAAATTGCCAGCTCTTTTAAATTTAGGGAATGAAGGCACACCTTTAATTAATGTCAGTTTTTTTTATGGTTGAATCCCATCAGGGGGATAGCAAAATTTATATAGTGAGAACGAACAATAATTGATATTTCGTTCGTTTAAAGGCATGCATTTTTCAGTTTTGCTATAAAGTTTGATCGGAGAGGACAACAGAGAATCCAGTCTGCTGATACAGCATATTTAGTCTTCTATCACACAAGAGATACCATTCTGTGGTGTATTTTACCTTCGAAGTATGGCATCAACACAGTCTCAAGTATGTTGATAGATTTCTAGCCAGCAACAAGCAAGAGACTTATTGAAAGCATTAACGACTAAAATCACTCATTATTTTCGTGTATATGCATGCAAACAAGACCTTTTACATAATATATTCTAAAGAAAACATTTTATTTTCTACTTAGCAATAGCCAAGTACTTGTCTACAACTTCAGCTGGTGAATCGTTACAGCGTATGAAATCCTGAGTTATAAATTGCAGAGGACCCTTAGGTGTCTTCTGAGGTGTCCTGCCATTTGACAAGCGTGACAAGATTTACAAATATCACTTTCAATCCAAGGTCATTAATATGATTAAAGTGCTTGTAATAAGTGGTACTGACTCCTAAACGACCTGTCAAAGTAGTTTCATGGGGTAGACTATGACATTCATGTCAATATGGCTTAGGAACAAGAATTGTAAAGCTCAATTACCACTTGTCACCAGTGGGTAGATCCGATGGTATCCAAATTCTCATCGGGATCCCATTGTTCACAAAATCAAAAGCTGTGTCTTGCGTGGCTTCAGTTTTGCTAATAGCCGTCTGGAACAAACAGGATATCTCATGATCTTATGCCTATTCCACGACTAATAATTGCTGTTTGTCAACATTATAGGAATAAAGGAAACAAATATCACTGAAACTAATAACTCTTCATTGATAAATACCAGGTGCAAGCGTGGCTTCATCAAAACCCTGTCCAGCAATTGTTGCAGCTTAAAAAATTGTGTGTCATCAACATCATTCGCAAGAGCATTCTTTGCCATAGCCCAAGTAACTGCGAAAAGTTGTTATAAGTCGGGGATTTCTTTTTCAAAAACTTAGACTTTCTAATAAAAGCAAGACTTGTCCGTCTCCAGTGGATTAAATACAACATGTCGTCCGGTTCTGTACATGCCTAGTAATACATGAATTACTTGGATGAGTAAATTACAAACTACTCTGATTGTTTATTTAGCTTTTTTTTCGTTTTGCATTAAATTTGCGGTTTTCTTTCTCCTTTTGCATTTGCATCACTTTCTTCTGAATCTAAATCTTTCAATAAATTTAAAACAACGATAATTTTGATGACATAACGAAAGCATTTTGGCTTAACTAAAGATCTCAGCAGCATGTGGAATTAAACCACCAGAGACTAAACATATTATAAATCATTATTTTTAAAACATATCGCATAGCGGGACGAGCCTCAAATTTTCTTGTTTCGATCTATGGTCTTAACATAAGCAACATAAAATATACACACCAACAAGGTTTATTAATTTCAATAAATATTTGTTTAACCAAATAATACAAAGTTTAAAATTAAAAATAACTTACTGTATTATCGATAGTAGTTCTAAATTCCTATCACACATCCAAACGAAATGTATGTAGTATTCCAAACGAGTTTCCTAGTATGTCTGAAACAGCTACTTAATGCTAAAGGTGATGAGCACCTTGTAAAACCAAAGAATACTTTAAAATATAAATGCAATTCTCTCAACTGAACATAAATTAATGACGTCACTAAGACTGATGTTCAAGACAGGAAACATTAATTTTCAAGTAAACATCCCTTATAAAAAAATCAAGTCCATATAACAGAAACATGACGAAGGCTGAATACATTTTTTTTTGATCATTCTAACTTTGACAACACGCTCAGGTCCTTTAGCAACTAACTAAACTTTCCTACATCAACAGGGTACAAAAACATGTTTAATCCAATTAAAAATACAACTCACTATCTTGAAATTATTGCAATAAATCTAGGGTTTACGCCATTTGAATTGTGTAGCTTGATTGGATTTTAGTAAATAGTTGTTAGAGTATGGGGAGTTGGTGCTCGGGAAATATTCCTCAGCGAGGATAATTAGGCAGTATCTATGGCCAAACGTTAGAGAGCGCAGTGTTGATACGATTTTATAATGGTTTAATTTCGTAGTCAATTCTGGACTCAGCCGGCATGGAGCCAAGTTGTTTCTACTAAAATTTAATTGTCTTGATTGATTATGTTTCTCCATGTCACCTGTTTGTAATAGGGACTGATGTTTTGTAGATTGGAAAAAATGATAATTGAATGATTCCATTATCTGAATACGCTTCGTATTGTTGCTATGGTGGTAAATATGGTGTAAGGTCAGGTGTGAAAGGAGGTTTAAAATCATGGATAAAGCATGAAAATAATTCCCTGAACTTAGTGTTTGAGTTGTATTCATATTTTCATGGCGGGAATAACAGCCACTTCCTTACGGACATCTAACAAAGTGAAACCACGCAGATGTGAGGTTGTCATGTAAATGTGAAGTTGTGGTCATTAAATGATCAGATCAAAATTATTTATAGTCTTGGCGCGTTATTAGAACTTCATGTAGACCACCATTGATGGCGAGAAGTCCTTGGAAATTAAGAGAAAATAAAGCGACTTATTGATAAATTCACACGAGTGATGGATTCGCTTGGTAAACAAACCCTTTGGCAGACAACAATACGTAATGGATTTCTAAATGACCGCTACAAATAATAATCGTAGAAATTAACACACATAGGTGTATTTAACAATAAAATTTGAAATCTGAAATGTTGTGAATTAATCTAAGTAAACTTAGGGCAAACATCTGTATTGATATCAACCGTTCCGGTGGCCTAGTGGTTAGAGCGTCCGCCCCGGAAGCGGGAGGTCGTCGGTTCGATCCCCGGACTGCAGACATCGTAGCAGACATCGTAGCGATATGACTGAAAAATTGTTAAAGCTACGTTAAAAATCCTAATCAAACAAAATCTGTATTGATATCGTGACCGATCATTACTAATATAGGTCAGTGTAAATATGTGAAAACAGAATCCTGATTATCATTAACTTCTCTTGAATGAATTCATTGACGAAGCCACATTGACACATGCATTCTTTCTATTATCAAACAAAAATCAGTGACAGACGATACTAATTATACAGTTGCTATTGACTTCCTATGAATGTCAATATATCGAATTGCTTCAGGTATGGACCTCGGTTTTAATAAACATCACCCACCATCCATCGTATATGCAGTCATGGAATCAGACCATTATCTCAGCTAATTTTGAATCTTAACAAATTACATTACACTCAAGTTTATGTTGTTCCCATAATAGATTGCTAGACCGTTGTTTCAAGTAAGGTTAAGATCAGAACGAAAATGGGTGAAGGCTTTATCGACATCGAAAACAAAACATCATCCAGTGCATACGCACAACTCTCTCTCTCTCTCTCTCTCTCTCTCTCTCTCTCTCTCTCTCTCTCTCTCTCTCTCTCTCTCTCTCTCTCTATTACATTAGGTGATATATATTTTGTTTCAGTCTTTCATGGCGAGGTCATATTTGGTAACTCTTTACTGACTTTTGTAAATAGTTTGTCGTTTAACATAATGCAAGAATCATATAGTTTCTTATCTTTGAAGAAAATTATCTTTGAAAATTCAGGTAAATGGTAATAAAATCTATGCTGCTATTTATATGCTAATGTGTGTGTGTGTGTGTGTGTGTGTGTGTGTGTGTGTGTGTGTGTCACATTGATTGATATTATATGATCTTAAATTAACATTTAAATTGTTGAAAACTCGTACATTATAATTGCTCAGTAAGCAAATAAATGTATGAACGAAATAACAACATGGTTACTAATATATGCCTTAACTCATACAAAATTTGACAATGATTGATTAAGTTCTTATCTTTAAGCAAGCTAACTTTTCCTTTAGATTTCCGTTAAATCATAAATGCCACAATATACGTATGTTAGTATTTTTTTGATTGGCGCTGTTATTTACTACGGTATGTTCTCATGTATCAGATTCTGGTTTTGTGCTGTTTAACGCCATCTTCCGCTACTGGCAAACGTAATCACATGTCCATGTTGGTTGAGTGATATGTAAAGATGAACGCCTTAGACCAGTCGGTCACCGGAAGCCCCAAATGTGTAAGACGCATCCAGCTGCAAAGTGCATAGATCCAGATCTGCCGTCGCATATGCATAATGCCCTGGCACATCATGCTCAGTACAGTTTGATTGGATTAATCAACAGATGAAACAAAATGTTTACACTGATCTGCATAATGTCACTTTCGATCATTGTTATGTTGTTGAAATTGGGTTTTGGTTATAAACCAGTACATACATAAAGCAGTAGACCAATTTTTGCCAATTAACATCCGCCTGCTTTGATTTACTCCTTTAATTGACGAAAGTATGTTTTATATGACTCATATGTCAACATTGCATGTACCCGATTGTAAATAGTACAAAGATGCGTTGAATACACATCGAATGAAAAGCTGAAATATTACATTTACAGGTTATATATTGGTGTGATATTGATAAATATTAACCAATCCATATTGTTAAAGAAATAGGACAATTTCGTTACCAGATCATTCTTGTTCACTTATACCTAATTAGAAAATGCAAATAACCGGGTATGTGACATCCAATCAGTCTAATCATCGCTGTGTTCCATATATCAGAATGTGACATCCAATCAGTCTAATCATCGCTGTGTTCCATGTATCAGAATGTGACATCCAATCAGTCTAATCATCGCTGTGTTCCATGTATCAGAATGTGACATCCAATCAGTTTAATCATCGCTGTGTTCCATGTATCAGACACACCTTGTCTCCAGTGTAAATACTACAATAAATGACACTTTAAATAAATACTTTGGCAAAAAAGGTCGTATTTAAATGAGATGGCTTGCACGCAGCACGTGCAAAAGTCATGAAGGCAATTTCATGTCTAGTTTATCTGTGTTTCATGATGTATGTTTATCTTGTGGCTTTGCTAAAGTCATAAAGACAGCTCCATGTCTAGTTTACCTGTGTTTCATGATGTTTATTTTCTTATGGCCTTGCCAAAATCATAAAGACAGCTAGCTCTATGTCTATTATCCATCTGCGTGCCATGAATATTGCACCTTAAGACTCGGCGATAGTCACAAAAGCCGATCCTTGACTTGTTGCCCTCTTTTTTATGAGACTTTTGTATCTTATCACACTGCAGGCTAATACACCTAAATGCAAAGATTGCAAGTGCCTGTTACGTTTAACTGACCATAGTTCATTTATTTAATTCTCCAGCCGACAGAAAAATGGCATAGAAAATGATGCGTAGTTGTATTGACTCAAATACATGTATAACCTAGCAACACATTAATTAATTCTGGACGAGAAATCATGCGTGTGCCATTTGCCAACAGGCAGTCTTTCGTGTAGAATGTCTATATAAAAAATATTTTCTTGGACAGATACTCTAGTCATATGTGATCTATGACACCTATAATGATGAAATGATTCCCATATTGCCAATGATAATAAAGCAATTGTATCACTGTATAATTTTCACTTTGTTTTTGTCTGTGTCCTTGAGACATCTACATATGCCTGGTGGAAAATTGTCCTAATTTAGCTTCAGAAAAAGGGCTAACTGAAAGAGAACAAGTTTGAACTGGTTCAGGGATGTCTGCGTTCGTGCCAAGAAATGAATCCGAATGAAGATATATGCTGAAATAGTGGTTTATATTTGGCACTTACAATTTCTGTTGGTTTATTTTCAGGGATCTGAACTTACTTTTGAGGGATCTGTACTTCGTTTCGTTTGATATCACTTATGTTGAATACAGAAAAGTGAAAAAAAATTAATTTATATGTTTGCCTTGATCACAGGTTGTTTGTACAATGATTGTAAAGTCCTATTTTGACAAGTACTTTCGAATATCTGTTATTCTCCTATGGAAATAAACTCTCTCTCTCTCTCTCTCTCTCTCTCTCTCTCTCTCTCTCTCTCTCTCTCTCTCTCTCTCTCTCTCTCTCATTGCACTCATTCACGAATATATACATTATATATACATTTACGATGCTGGCTTACGTTGGGGAACGAAAATAATAACATTTGTGATGGCAGCTCGTCAGCTTGGGTTGCGGAAGAAATCGGCTTAGCTTTGAATTTATTAATTTTAGGTATTTTGGTATAGGCAGTAAATCAGATAATTATTCGAAATGCTTCCGAAAAAATGTAGTCAAACGTTTCTAATTATGGGTTACTGAGAATGAGACCGATGCTTAAAATTGTCGATTAGCTCTAGTTTTAAAGATATGATACTGGGTCAGTAAATACGACTCTTGATGTGGGAATGATGGTGGACACGTAAGTTATCAATGGAATGGATCTCCACTTAAACCAGAAAAGACTAAAACACATCTTTGACTGGACATATGAACAAATATATGACTGGATTTGGATAGTACCTGTTTTTTAGGCTAAACAATGAAATAAGCAATTGGAAGCTGATATTGCGTCATACATGATATGAATTACATCCTGTTATTCATAGATGTTATGGATGATGCAATCATTACTATTCCATCATCACTGCTGAACAAATTACCCTATATCAACACTAGAAATCCTACAGCGTTGTGCTTTCCTATTCGGCAGTGTTTTATTTTGCAAGGAAACACATTTCTGTTTAGCCAAAGTGAGAAGAGATGGTTCGTTCCTGTGTAAACAAATGGAAGTAACGTCCGCTATGTTTGTGGTGAAGTGACTTTTTCATCACAAAGTGCAGTATAGCCACTATGGTTATGAAAGCCTACCACCTTTAGTTTGGATGCAACATTATAGATCAAGACAAGAGGTGGTCCTCAGATATATGCTACAACACTTGGAGACAGCCAGCAACTAATTTAAGCAATTGTTACTTCTATATGTAGCCTCGAGTTGGAAAATGTGTTTCAAAGAATAAAACGTGGATTGTGCATTATCCAAACATTTTGCATCAGCTATACGCCCAGTACACACCAGAAAGGGTTGCCAATTCCTAATGCACCATAATCATTTTGACGTGAGTCAGACCACGAACGAAGAAGAGAATGAAACTTTTAGTCCTGAACCATCAACGTCAAATAACCTGTAGCTGCTCCTATCCGCCTCCAATGAACCACACCTCAAACCACAAGATGAATAGAGAGACGTTGCCAGGGATTTGGAACTGTAAAAGGGTAAGGCAAAGCTGTTGGGCTCCAGACTACAGCAGTGGAATGTGTTGGCAGGTGATGTTAGGGTTTCCATGTTCCGTGACCTTCAAAAAGATCTTGACCCATTCTTCTTCATGGAGGGTGTACTTGTAGCCTGCAACAACATTGATGTTATGATCGCAGTCTTCAACATCATTACTGATCCAGATGAATTTAGATTGTTTATTAATTCATCGAAGACGCGTCTTAAATCTGATTTACTTCATCATGTCAATGTTTTGCCATCAATTCCAGTTGGTCATGCAGTCCATATATATGAAAAATATGAAAACATGAAACAAAGTTTGAGTTGCATAAACTATGACTATCATCAGTGGCATCTTTGTGACTATTTTAATGTTCTTTCTCTCTTGCTTGGTTTGCATATTGAATACACAAAGTACTGCTGTTTTCACTGCGAAACGGATAGTCGTGCAAACTATTCCCACTACATCAATATAGATTGACCACTCAGTCAGTCATTGGAGACTTGGAGAAAAAGTGTTCAGAATATAACATGTTTTGAATCAAGAAGATTTTACTATCACCCTTGCACATTAAGTTGGATCTGAAAAAGAACTTAGTCAAAGTAATGAAAAAACACAAGCAGCTTTCAAGTGAGTGCCGTCGTGGAAACTATTCACGGTTAAGTGAATCTAAGGTAAAGGAAGGTGTCTTTGTTGATTCTCAGATTCGTGAATTTCACGATTATGCATTTGACCGTGCACTTCGTGACAAGGGAAAGACGGCATGTAAAGCCTTCGAGGTAGTGGCAAAACCTTTATCGAAAACGAAAAGGCAGACAACTACAGGGAGTTGGTAGAAACCTTCTCTAGGCGTACAAAACCTTGGCTGCAACATGTCACTAAAGATACATTTTTTGTACAATCATCTATATATTTCTCCACGCAAATGTGGAGCTGTCAGCGACGAGCACTGTGAATGATTTCACCAGGACATTGTAACAGTTGAAAAACGCATTTAGGTCAATTGGAGCCCAACAGTGCTTGCAGACAAAACAAGAGATGTTATGAATAAGGGTTAAACTGTGTAGTTATATATACATAATAAGTATTGCCTTTTGTTTCATAATAAATGTTATTTATATAGCCCTTTTGCTGTTGTTTTAAAGTTTTACATAACAGGACAGGTGAAATATTATCATGTAACGCATCCAGAAACATAGGTTTACAGTCCAAGATTAAAAATCTACTGTGTACACAATATACAGTAAAATGTAAAAACTAAAAAAGCTCCGAAACAGTAGACAATCAGTTCTTTGAATTGTCATATTTGAATTCAGCTCAGCATCATCCATAATAAATAGCACATATTATGTATTAAGCAGACTATTTCTAAATTAATTATAGACCAATGTTTAATTGAACGTTGTATTTGCAAGCCAACCGTACAGGATAAACTTTTATTTATGTAAAGTACATGGCAAATATGCAAATGTGAATCGCTGTCATTTGAAACAGTTATTTCATCTTAAAACGTATGTGTGGTAAACATATAATTGGATTTTTTACATAGCAAGTATAAAGCAGAACTTATTCAATTTTAACAAGAAAAGTGATTTAAGCGGCAAGAACATTTTACAACAGTATATTCCTGATTAGTCTTTCATTGTGTTTAGATAGTGTCAAAGAGTTTACAAAATGAAAAAGAGTAATTTTAGCGAGATATTATCGTAAGCCATTCATTATGTTTTCTTCAGTCACGTATAATCAGGATATGAAAATATGTGAATTTTACCAACAGGAGAATGGGGCAAGAATGTCGATTCTGGACCATGTTTGGCATCTAACAGAAAGAAAATGTTCATTCAAATTTAATATTGGATATATTTAATCGTATGATGCCAAACACTGTTTAAACTCGTGGCTTTGCCATTCCTTAAACATCACGTTTTTGGTATCACACTATGAATTATATGCGGTATTAAAGTATGAAACGAAAATATCATCTACGTATTAGAAAGCCAGTGTTATTTCACAATACTGAAGATAAATATTATTTTGCATTAGAATGCTAGTGTATCACATTTTATTAGCATGGCAGTGTATCGCTTTCAATTAGAATGTCAATGTAACATTTTGTATTAGAATGCTAGTGTATCATATGGCATTATGATGGCAGTAAATCACAAGAGTGACAGCGAGATCCTGCAGTGTTCGAATATCCCCGGCATGGGCTCCCAGTTGATCTAGCGCCGTTTTCAATGGCCGGGACACGACCGACGCATGGGGGATGGGAGACCTCCAAATGATATCTAATATGGACAGCTAGCTACTGGCACCAGAATAGTCGGCCGCTCCTTACTCCGTTTTCAATGATGTGTGGAAGATGGACGTTAAAGCATAAGACATTTCAACCGACGGTTCAGTCGTATGACCCAATGCACCTAACGACTGACGGTCCGCAGTCGCTGATGTTTGGAGGGTCCAGAAAACAGTAACGAAACGTGAGACAAAGGAAAATGCGGCAGCTACCCCAAAAACTCATATTGCAATTACGTATGCGTGAATTGCAATAGGGACTGTCAATCGCACATAGGCCTGCACAGCCACAGCAGACGATGCCAAAACTCCAAACAGACGACTTTCCAAGGACGCTAGCCGCATGGTCTCTCCTGACTGAGCCACGAATTGTGATAATAATGACTTTATACTAGAGTGCCAATGTGTCGCTTTGTATTAGAGTGCCAATGTATCGCTTTGTATTAGAGTGCCAATGTATCGCTTTGTATTAGAGTGACAATGTATTAGTGTGTATCAGAGTACAAACAAAGCACTTTGTGTTAGAGTGCCTTGTGTCACGCTGTATTAGAGTGCCAATGTGTCACTTTGTATCAGAGTACCAACGTGTCACTTTGTAATCAGAGTGCAAATATGTCACTTTGTACTAGATTATAGCGTATCACTTTGTATTAGAGTGCAACGTATCACTTTGCATTAGAGTGCAACGTATCACTTTGTATTAGAGTGCAACGTATCACTTTGTATTAGAGTGCAACGTATCACTTTGTATTAGAGTGCCAATGTATCGCTTTGTATTAGAGTGACAATGTATTAGTGTGTATTAGAGTACAAACAAAGCACTTTGTGTTAGAGTGCCTTGTGTCACGCTGTATTAGAGTGCCAATGTGTCACTTTGTATCAGAGTACCAATGTGTCACTTTGTAATCAGAGTGCAAATATGTCACTTTGGACTAGAGTATAGCGTACCACTTTGTATTAAAATGCCAATGTATCACTTTGTATTAGAATGCCAATGTATCACTTTGTATTAGAATGCCAATGTATCACTTTGTATTAGAGTGCAATGTATCACTTTGTATTAGAATGCCAATGTATCGCTTTGTATTAGAGTGCAATGTATCGCTTTGTATTAGAATGCAATGTATCACTTTGTATTAGAATGCCAATGTATCACTTTGTATTAGAGTGCAATGTATCACTTTGTATTAGAATGCCAATGTATCACTTTGTATTAGAGTGCAATGTGTCGCTTTGTATTAGAATGCCAATGTATCACTTTGTATTAGAATGCCAATGTATCACTTTGTATTAGAGTGCAACGTATCACTTTGTATTAGAATGCCAATGTATCACTTTGAATTAGAATGCCAACGTATCACTTTGTATTAGAATGCCAATGTATCACTTTGTATTAGAGTGCAATGTATCGCTTTGTATTAGAATGCCAATGTATCACTTTGTATTAGAATGCCAATGTATCACTTTGTATTAGAGTGCAATGTATCACTTTGTATTAGAATGCCAATGTATCACTTTGTATTAGAATGCCAACGTATCACTTTGTATTAGAATGCCAATGTATCACTTTGTATTAGAGTGCAATGTATCACTTTGTATTAGAATGCCAATGTATCACTTTGTATTGGAATGCCAATGTATCACTTTGTATTAGAATGCAATGTATCACTTTGTATTAGAATGCCAATGTATGAAAATTAGATAACATCATGTACCAGGATTTATTAAAATAATAAATGTACATAACAAGCAAAACAACTATCATGGAAATGTAATGCAAATATCTATACTAATATAGTGTAGATTTGAATAATTATATAGTGAAAATATTGCAGTCTACTATTTATATCATTTAATAAAGAAATATAACATATATGTCACAAGTAATCGACCTTTTAGAGACCATGATATCATTGTGCTCCGTCCAACTGTTCTAAACTGAGTAACCTTAACGAGAAAACTACGAAAAGCGTATTGATGTGTTATCTAATCTTATGATGTTTTTCTACATCTCTTCTTGATGCTGTGCGCGTACAGTAGACAACATTTTGACCGATCGGCGGTGTTGATTTACATTAATTTTTTTTAACGAGGTCTTTACGGAGTTGCATATACAAAGTTTCTACAGCAGAGACGATTATTATAATGACATATAACTGAAATATGTCATAGCGAAGAAATGATGCCTTGTTACTCGATATTAGTAAAAGAACAGCATCGTTTGTCCTCTTAAACAAAAATAAACCCCACTAATATTTCACATCATTAACAAATAATTAATTTACATTTGTATGGAGTAAGTAGTTTATGCAGGTCATCGTTTTGGACAGAATATTTACTCAATTTATCTCGAACAACAATCTGCTCTATAAAAGGAACAAATTCATCGAAAGTATGTATTTACATTTCACCAGACTACATGATGACACCTTATCAACAAAATCGGCTGCTTACTGCAGAATGTTATATTTAATACAATAAACTATCTTCATTTTTGTGAGACTCCAACAGAAAGCAAAGTAGGAAATCAATATGTTAATGCCACATGGAAAGATCTTTCAGTGTTTTATTCCTAATTCAATGCCATATAAATCATGTTGCTTATTCGAAAGGAAAGTCCCGAGTCGAAACATTAAATTCATTTAAACATTTATGAGTAAGATTTATTGTTTTGGGGCATATGTCTCGGATAGAGTGTAGAGACTGCACATTGACATTTTTTTGTAAAGAAATCGATTCAAACTCGATTATGTTTGGATCACAATAACCTGTTCTTTTTTTAATGTCACATCGAATCCATCTCCTCAAAATTATTCTGTGTCGTGGATTAATACAATTTAATTACTATTACATATCAGTTCAATCATTTTGATATCTAAATATGTTACGTTTTAATTTTACTATTTCTTTAGCATTTGGTTTTCTTTACGAGGGTGAAATTGACATGGTTTTCAACGTCTAACACGTTCTCTGGCAACTGCTGTTGAAGCGAGAACGATGAACATGAACCAAATCACAAAGTCTTCAATTAAATTTAAGATTTGGTCACACTAACTTCAGGTAAGCATAGAAAAAATAAATAAAAATGTTATAAACAACTTCAGTTAGAAAGACGATGGTATATTGACTTGGATATCTGCAAACAGGAAGAAAGTCAACACTGAATCCATCATTAAGTATCACTACTGACTCCGCCCTTAAGCCTCAACACTGACTTCAACTATAAAGTTACAACACTGAACATCTATAAAACTGAAAAAATCGCCTCGCAGGGCCGGTGCAAGGGTATTTTGCACCCTAATTAAACCACTTACCTTGCGCCCACTGTCCAAGTCCCCTGAGAAAATTGCTTATTTTAAACTTTCCAAAATATATACTGCATTGTGTGACATTATTCATTAGTATTAATACGCGTTTGCAAGCTGATAGTATAGGACGAATAGGAAGGAGGCAGCCGAGCTGAAGTAGGCTATAGCTGTGATGTAATATAGCAGGACAATTCAAAATGCAAGTTTAACGACGCTCTCTTTCCCTTCATTCATTTGTTCTCCAGCAATAGTGTTCAAAGACAGTTTCTTGGCGCACTTGAAATCTGGAGGCCCTTAGCGGAAGCCTAGTTCGCCTAGTAATTAAACCGGACCTGTCTCAGAGCCTGTCTCATGCGAATCATGTTGTGGATAAACATATTTTGATGTTCGTTAAGCCATGTTGTGATGTACGCGAATACTGTTTTGATGTTCAAGAACCCAGTTGTGATGAATGTACCAAAACCCTGTTGTGATGTACCAGAACCCTGTTGTCATGTTCGAGTTCCCTGTTGTGATGTTCGAGTTGCCCGTTGTGATTTTCGAGAACCTTGTTTTAATGTACAAGAACCCTGTTGTGATGTACGATAACCCTGTTGTGATGTACGTAACCCTGTTGTGATACGATACGAGGAAAAGAGAAAAGAATAGCATGCGCAGGTCTTCAAGTAAATGAATAAGAACAGCAATACTTTATCTCTCTTGCATTAGATGTAAATGTGTAACTCTATAAACCGGCTTCATTTCTTAGTTAAAGTGCCATATTTACCAGCCAAGTATGCTTCTTAAATACTCGAGATCTGTCACTTGACAACGTTTCAGAAACGCAACATAAGTATCTTATGTACAAACACGCATAAAGGAGTACATGCCCGCTTCATCAACCTTGAAAACCTTGTCGCTATATAAATGTTCCAACTATTATCCTTTGTTCTTACCATGGTTACTTCCTTATCATATAGCGTTAAAACATTTAAGTACAGCTGTATTTTTGCTACAGAAACGTGTTTGGAAACTGTAGTAAATTTATAATATTTCAATCATATTGCCATGCAAATGCAGTCGTGACAAAGCTATCATTTGCAGACCGTAAAAGAGGTATTTTATCAGTCTTGCGGAAATTTTTCTTTTTTTTGCTTGTTTGATGACTGTTTGTTCATTGTGTCAAAATCAAATAGGTGGCATTAATAACTTGAAGATAACATATCAAAAGTTACTATAATACCGGAATTTCTACAAACATATGCATATATTCTCCTGAGAAGAAATTCAATATACGAAAAGGGTCCAGATGTATTTACTACTTGACACATTTATTTTTTTATAATATTTATTATATCATATTTTTTATAATCTGGGGTGAAAATCCATGTAGATCACAAAGCCCTTCATATAAGTATAATTATGTCTCATCCAAGAAATGGTTTATAAAAAATACTCACTTCAACAACCAGAATCGTTACAATACTGGTCTGTTATTGATCGTTACATTTTTATTTTTCCAGACGCTCTCTAGAGAAACATTAAAGAAGTTACTATCTGTTTGTGTTGTCATAAATTTTGCCCATAGTAAATAACATCCGTCCAAAAGAGATTGTTTACAATAGTTTTGGAATATCTCTATATTTGCAAATATTTTAATTAAAAAATGTCTAATAGAGCAAATCGTATTAATTAAAAGTAGTCTATTATTTTGAGCCATTAAGTTTGATTTCAACGAACGCTTGAACCAATATATTTTAAAATCTTTGATAAAAGATTCCAGATGTTTGATGCTTTTGTTTTCAATGGAACACATGCAACATTAATAATATGTGTCGGTTTAGATTGAGCTGATTTTAGAACAATACGTTCCAGTATATTGTTAATTTTATTAGATTTTTTTCAGACTCGGCACCATGTTATAAATAAGAAAACAAGGCTTGACTCAAAATTTAAGCCATCTGTAGAACATTCATAAAAGGCGATGACGCATTGAAAACATTGTGTAATTTTATTGGAGACACACACTGTTTAATAATGTTGTTAAAACATTGTCTAATTCTATTGGAGACACACTGCGTTGAAAGATCTTGTTAAAATATTGTCTAATTATATTGGAGACAGACTGTGTTAAATGTTGTTGTTAAAACATTGTGTAATTGTATTGAAACACGGTGCATAATGATGTTGTTTACACATAGTGTAATTTTATTGGAGACAGTGTTTAAATGTTTTTAAAACATTGTGTAATTTTGTTGAGACACAGTGATTAATGATGTTGTTTGTTAGAGTTTTTTTTGTTTTTATTTGAGGGGGGGGGGTAGGGTTTAACGCCATTTTTCAGCACAAGATAGGCTATACATGGTGGCCAGTATTAATGGTGGAGGAAGAACCCGGAAAACCCCGGAAAGAACCACCGACCCACGAGAAGCTACTGGCAAACTTTCTCACATACCCACATTGGCCGAATCCAAGACTCGAACCCACGCAGACAGAGGTGAGATGGCAGTGATCCGCAACGAACAGCGCTTTAGACCACTCGGCCACTCGGGACCCTTCAATGATGTTGTTAAAACATCGTGTAATTTTATTGGAGACAGTGTTTAATGACTTGTTTAAACATTGTGTAATTTAGTTGGATTGATTAATTGATTGAAAAAGCAGGTTTCAGAGGGTTTGATGTTAATTTGAGAGCGTACTGTGCAGAAACCATTTCTCTGCGATGCGATAAAGGTGGTTCATTCGCTTCCGCGTGAAGACTTTCACATGGAGATGTATTCAATGATCCCAGAGCGATTCTTATTTATTGATGATGAATTGGGTAAAGCATTTTCAAATATGACTTCCTAGCTCAACCATAAACAACGCATAGAGTGGATAAATGTTCTATACAAATTGAGGATGACTTTTTATCAGCACCCCAGTCAGTGTGCGCAACTACTTTAAGTAGATTTAAAACTATCAAGCATTTAGCTTTTAAAGGCTTGATGTGTGGAATAAAAGTCAGTTTTCTGTCGAAGATAATACCCCAAAACTTGGTTTCCTCAACAACTGGAATAAGTGTTCCGTCCAGCGTGAGATTAGGGTCATCATGATGTCTTTGCAACTGACAGAAATGCATGCATACTGTTTTTGATCTTGAAAATTTGAAACCGTTAGTATTGGCCCAATTTTGGACCTTGTTGATATTTTGTTGCAGTTGCCTCCTTTCAATTGTATGCATGTGTTTTGATCGATAACAAATTTAAAAAAATCATCTTCGTATAATGAGCAATCCACACCGGGAGCTAAACACTTGGTGATGCTTTTGATTTTGATATTAAATAGCGTCACAGATAAAATACTGCCCTGGGGCACACCCATCGCTTGCTGGTGCATATCGGAGAGGGTAGAGCCCGCTTGTACTTTAAATTCTCTGTCGGAGAGAAAATTTTAGATGAAAGAGGGCAGACGGCTTCTTAGACCCAGATCGTGCAGGTCATTTTGTATCCCGTACTTCCATGTTGTAAATAAGATAAATAAGAAAACAAGGCTTGAATCAAAATTTAAGCCATCTGTAAAACATTTATAAAAGTGTTAATTGGAGATATAGTGTTTATGTATATTGTTAAAACTTTGCGTAATTGTATTGGAGACACGTAGCGTTTAATGATTGTATGAACATATTGGTTAATTGTATTGAATACATATTTTAATGATGTTGTGAAATTGTATTGGAGACTAAGTGTTTAATGAATTGTAAAATCATTGTGAAATTGTATTGGACACTCACATTGTTCAATGAGTTGTAAAATATTGTGTAATTTTATTGGAGACTCACATTGTTTAATGAGTTGTAAAAACAATGTGTAATTGTATTGAACACTCACATTGTTTAATGAGTTGTAAAACATTGTGTAATTGTACTGGAGACTCACATTGTTCAATAAGTTGTAAAACATTGTGTAATTGTACTGGAGACTCACATTGTTTAATGAGTTGTAAAAACGTTGTGTAATTGTATTGGATATTCAAATTGTTTAATGAGTTTTAAAAACGTTGTGTAATTGTATTGAAGACTCACTGTTTAATGAGTTGTGAAAACGTTGTGGAATTGTATTGGGCAGTTGTAAAAATGTTGTGTGGTTGTATTGGAGACTCACAGTGTTTAGTGAGTTGTACAAACGTTGTGTAATTATATTGGAGACTCACATTGTTTAATGAGTTGTAAAAACGTTGTGTAATTGTATTGGAGACTCACATTGCTTATTGAGTTGTACAAACGTTGTGTAACTGTATTGGAGACTCACATTGTTTAATGAGTTGTAACAACATTTTGTAATTGTATTGGAGATTCAAATTGTTTAATGAGTTGTAAAAACATTTTGTAATTGTATTGGAGATTCAAAGTGTTTAATGAGTTGTAAAAACGTTGTGTAATTGTATTGAAGACTCACATTGTTTAATGAGTTGTAAAAACATTTTTTAATTGTATTGAAGATAGCGCTTAATGATGAAAAGAAAATATTATGTAAATTTATTGGAGACAATGTTTAATAATTGAATAATGCTATTTAAATATTAGCTATTTGTTAAACACTGTTTTGTCACCTCTCTCTCTCTCTCTCTCTCTCTCTCTCTCTCTCTCTCTCTCTCTCTCTCTCTGTGAAGCAAGGAAACAAATAAATAAAAGCAGAATTAAACAATGAGCAGATTTGTACAAAACAAGTTACTTATGTTTCAAATACATAAACAAACCATACTTATTTTCATATTCATGTAGAAATGTTATATATTTTTCTATTCGAATATCTTATTAAAGAAACAACTACTGCCTTCGAATCTGACATTGATTACAAAATTATTGTAAATTATTTTTTTACAAGTTTTCTTTCGAGGCATTCGAATTAGTTTTACTATATATACATTTAATGAAAACTGTTGATTCAAACGTAGTGGTATATTTGTGTAGGTCGAATTCAAGGAGAATACCCATTGTAATAAATTAAGAGGAAAATTTTAATCCTGGTGCAAATCGTAACCAAAAATATTAACAAAGCGTCATCGTGTCTCTCAATTTACTATTCTCCACTATCTCGTAGTATCTAGCGCGTCCCCGGAGATATAATACAAATTGCATGCCTGTTGATCAAATCAACAAAAGATTGTCAATTAATCTACGGATTTGAAACCATCAACTTCAAATTTGTTATAGGAGTTGAAAAATACTAATAATATAATAATAATTTTTAATTTTAAGATAATATAGATTTACAAAGCATATTAATCAGCTAAATGAACACGGTAGAAACTCATTTAAAAGCTTGTGTCAGTTGAAAACAACACATCATAATTTAAAGCTTGTGTCAGCGGAAATCAACACATTATCATTTGAAAGGTGAATCAGAGATAAACGCATGCAATCAAGAAAGAAAAATACAATTGTTAAAGGGAAAAGACTGTAACATAGTAAATGTAAGTGAAAGTAGCAAAGAATGATGGTTTTGTTATTTCAATTCCTTATTAATATAGAACAACAATGACAATATGAATGAAGAAGATAGTACTGTACTGCAAGAAATGAGAATGATGGTTTGAATTGAATAAACTGATTGGGAAAAAGAAACAAATAATTGATCATTAAAAGTACAGTTCCAGGCAAGATTCTGGTCACTATTTAGCAGCTGTCTGTGCCATGAAATGTTTCATTTCTTAATGTGATCTTTCACAAAATGTTTGAAAAAGAAGAATTTCCAAAGACGTGGTCAAACAGAATGACATGCACGATATTTAAGAAAAGGAGTGTGAATGACTTAAATAATTATAGGGGAAAATTTCAAATCAATGTACTTTGAAAATATTCATATTTATTTTGAACAAATAGTTATATAAAATGACTAAACTAATAGACAAATCTCAGACTTCTTTTGGAAACAATACATTAATTTTAATAATGCATTCTGTGTGCATGCATTTTTCCATAGCTGTATATATGTAAATATGGTGATAGGTTTTACCATTCAATTATTGTTTGGTTTTTTTTAAAATAAAGGTTTTGAACATGAACATCATAATAACCATGGTTTTCTCTTGTACAGAAAACTATTAATGGAAATATTTTAAGTGTTTTTAAACAAATCTATTCTTGTTCCAAAATATGTGTACGAACAACGAATGGACTGACCAGACACTTTAACTGAAGTATGGGAACAAGACAGTGATATCCTCTAAAACCAATACCTTTCGTCTTTCTATTGATGATTTAGTTCAAAAGTTACGAAGTTAGTGTAATATAACATTTTTTCAAAACAGAGAATATGACATATATATTTTGTTTGCTTTATTGTATGTAGATAATGTTGCTAAATGGGTTGAAACTGTACAGTTATTGTATGTAGATAATGTTGCTAAATGGGTTGAAACTGTACAGTTATTGCATGTAGATAATGTTGCTAAATGGGTTGAAACTGTACAGTTATTGCATGTAGATAATGTTGCTAAATGGGTTGAAACTGTACAGTTATTGCATGTAGATAATGTTGCTAAATAGGTTGAAAATGTACAGTTATTGTATGTAGATAATGTTGCTAAATGGGTTGAAACTGTACAGTTATTGTATGTAGATAATGTTGCTAAATGGGTTGAAACTGTACAGTTATTGTATGTAGATAATGTTGCTAAATGGGTTGAAACTGTACAGTTATTGCATGTAGATAATGTTGCTAAATGGGTTGAAACTGTACAGTTATTGCATGTAGATAATTATGCTAAATAGGTTGAAAATGTACAGTTATTGTATGTAGATAATGTTGCTAAATGGGTTGCAACTGTACAGTTATTGTATGTAGATAATGTTGCTAAATGGGTTGCAACTGTACAGTTATTGTATGTAGATAATGTTGCTAAATGGGTTGAAACTGTACAGTTATTGTATGTAGATAATGTTGCTAAATAGGTTGAAAATGTACAGTTATTGTATGTAGATAATGTTGCTAAATGGGTTGAAACTGTACAGTTATTGCATGTAGATAATGTTGCTAAATGGGTTGAAACTGTACAGTTATTGCATGTAGATAATGTTGCTAAATAGGTTGAAAATGTACAGTTATTGTATGTAGATAATGTTGCTAAATGGGTTGAAACTGTACAGTTATTGTATGTAGATAATGTTGCTAAATGGGTTGAAACTGTACAGTTATTGTATGTAGATAATGTTGCTAAATAGGTTGAAAATGTACAGTTATTGTATGTAGATAATGTTGCTAAATGGGTTGAAACTGTACAGTTATTGCATGTAGATAATGTTGCTAAATAGGTTGAAAATGTACAGTTATTGTATGTAGATAATGTTGCTAAATGGGTTGAAAATGTACAGTTATTGTATGTAGATAATGTTGCTAAATGGGTTGCAACTGTACAGTTATTGTATGTAGATAATGTTGCTAAATGGGTTGAAACTGTACAGTTATTGTATGTAGATAATGTTGCTAAATAGGTTGAAAATGTACAGTTATTGTATGTAGATAATGTTGCTAAATAGGTTGAAAATGTACAGTTATTGCATGTAGATAATGTTGCTAAATGGGTTGAAACTGTACAGTTATTGTATGTAGATAATGTTGCTAAATGGGTTGAAAATGTACAGTTATTGCATGTAGATAATGTTGCTAAATAGGTTGAAAATGTACAGTTATTGCATGTAGATAATGTTGCTAAATGGGTTGAAACTGTACAGTTATTGCATGTAGATAATGTTGCTAAATGGGTTGAAACTGTACAGTTATTGCATGTAGATAATGTTGCTAAATGGGTTGAAACTGTACAGTTATTGCATGTAGATAATGTTGCTAAATAGGTTGAAAATGTACAGTTATTGTATGTAGATAATGTTGCTAAATGGGTTGAAACTGTACAGTTATTGTATGTAGATAATGTTGCTAAATGGGTTGAAACTGTACAGTTATTGTATGTAGATAATGTTGCTAAATGGGTTGAAACTGTACAGTTATTGCATGTAGATAATGTTGCTAAATGGGTTGAAACTGTACAGTTATTGCATGTAGATAATGTTGCTAAATAGGTTGAAAATGTACAGTTATTGTATGTAGATAATGTTGCTAAATGGGTTGCAACTGTACAGTTATTGTATGTAGATAATGTTGCTAAATGGGTTGAAACTGTACAGTTATTGTATGTAGATAATGTTGCTAAATGGGTTGCAACTGTACAGTTATTGTATGTAGATAATGTTGCTAAATAGGTTGAAAATGTACAGTTATTGTATGTAGATAATGTTGCTAAATGGGTTGAAACTGTACAGTTATTGTATGTAGATAATGTTGCTAAATGGGTTGCAACTGTACAGTTATTGTATGTAGATAATGTTGCTAAATGGGTTGAAACTGTACAGTTATTGCATCAACGAATCATGAATGCAACAGATGCAATCTGTATTGAAACGTGAGTAGAAAGAGATTTACCCAAAACAAGAATTATTGTCTTTCGAAATGGTGCCTTTCTAAGAAATTGTGAGCCTTAATATTATATGGGCAAACGGATTGAAACCGTGTAATTTTATAAATAAATATTTGTATTTGCTTTTCACATTGAATTTGAGCTGCGCTAAGGCACAAACCATGCTGGCATCGTATATGTTAAAAGCAGTATATAGAATTTTAGGTGTTAACAAATATTTAGAAAATTACATATAAAGGATTTATTTTAATTGTGTGATGCTATTGTGGATCTAAAGATATATTACGGTTCAGAAATATGAGATATCAATATTCACCAGAATAAGTTGCAGTTCTACAAATATGTTCATTATAGTCAGTAAAAGTCGTTTTGGGGTATTGAGAATCATTGATATTAGATCCACCTTTCAATTTTAGAAAATAATTTGCAGTTTTGTATGTTCTAGAACAATGATTAAATGACTGGACTAGGAAGACACATACATCAAAGAAATTGCAAATTATGTCTCAAAGAACTTACGTGTCGAGACTATGAGTATAATTATGTATGTATATATACTTGTATACCGATTTGAGACAGACTATCTCGACGAAATGTATAACATACCTTCGGTTGATAAATTTACAAATTCAATATAAGCCTTATTATAAATGTTTCAAAGTTTGGTATGTATCTCCCAAGAGATCGACTGTTAAAAAGTACAATTATCAACACATAAATATATATATTTACAAAACTGTTAAAAAGTACAATTATCAACACCTAAATATATATTTTACAATACTGTTAAAAAGTACAATTATCAACACCTAAGTATATATATTTTATAATACTGTTAAAAAGTACAATTATCAACACCTAAATATATATATTTTACAATACTGTTAAAAAGTACAATTATCAACACCTAAATATATACATTTTACAATATTGTTAAAAAGTACAATTATCAACACCTAAATATATATATTTTACAATACTGTTAAAAAGTACAATTATCAACACCTAAATATATATATTTTACAATACTGTTAAAAAGTACAATTATCAACACCTAAATATATATATATTTTACAATATTGTTTAAAAGTACAATTATCAACCCCTAAATATATATATTTTACAATGTTGTTAAAAAGTACAATTATCAACACCTAAATATATACATTTTACAATACTGTTAAAAAGTACAATTATCAACACCTAAATATATACATTTTACAATGTTGTTAAAAAGTACAATTATCAACACCTAAATATATATATTTTACAATACTGTTAAAAAGTACAATTATCAACACCTAAATATATACATTTTACAATACTGTTAAAAAGTACAATTATCAACACCTAAATATATACATTTTACAATGTTGTTAAAAAGTACAATTATCAACACCTAAATATATATATTTTACAATACTGTTAAAAAGTACAATTATCAACACCTAAATATATATATATGGTCTATTTAGCAGTTCCTGGAAATGCTCAGCCCATCTGGTCTTCTGTCCTTCCTCGTCTGGGATCGCTCTTCCATTCCTGTCCTTGACTGGTCTTTCTGGCTTGGCAAACTTTCCTGAAAGTTTCTTGATGGTGGCATACAGGTCTCTGGTGTTGCCATGGTGAGCTGCTTCTTCTGCTTCTGTTGCCAGCATCTCTACGTAGTTCTTCTTATCTTTCTTGATGCTGCGCTTGACGCTTCTGTTGGCTTCCGCGTACTCGTCGTTTGTTTTTGCTTCTGCCGTTCTTGTCCTACTGTTGTTTACGGCAGTCTTCTTCTCTCTTCTTTCTTGAATCTTTCTCAGCGTCTCTGTTGAAATCCATTCTTTGTGCGTGTATGTTTTGGGGCCCAGTACTTCTTGGCATGTTGATGTGAGTGCCTCTTTCACTCTTTTCCATCTGTCTTCTATGGTCTCTTCTTCACGCAGCTCTTCTAGAACCTGGAACTTGTTGGAGAGGGTGATCTTGAATTGTTCCTGTTTGTTGTTATCTCTCAGCGCCGTGGTGTTGTAACGACGGCGTTGATTGGAGCCTCCTGTCCAGTTTCTCTTGAGCTTCAGCTTCATCCAGATATATATATATATATATATATATATATATATATATATATATATATATATATATTACAATACCGTTTATTATACTATGCTTTGTAATGTATCATGGGCCTAAAGAACTGAATAAATTGTATTTCCTGTTCTTTTCTGTTCATTAAAACCATTACGTTAAAAGAAGATTCCAACTCTTTGTTAAATACACATGCCAGGCATGAAAATAATCATACAGGATAAAATGTTCAAACAGACAGTATAAATTACATGCAAACACATCACACATATTCGTACCAATGAGCTGCAATTAACAAGATATACGACACTTAATGACAAATATAACGACGTTCAAGACACGCAATACGTAATTGTTTATATATAGCAGTCATACATTTCATCGTTACAAAACACGAATAAACAATATGCACTGCATCTAAGTACAAAACTGGATCAAGGCAACCGTCTATGGCATGATGGTGCTTAAATATTAACATTTTTATTAGACCCTAATCATCGACGAGTAAGCATTTATAACATTTTGTTTTCCAGCATCTCCTTGCCAGGCCATGACAAATGTACGGAAACAACTGAGTATTCTTTATTGATTTATCAAACAACAGGCACAAAAATCAGTTACATCCTAAACATCTTATCTGTCAACCTTCTGATTTGAACTGTATTATATACCGTTTTGGTCATTTTCTTACCTCAGAAATGTCTAGCCAGAATAAATTGTTGACAGACACATGTGTCTCTCTTCCTCCCCATGCCTCCATTATACAATATACTTGTTCTCTCAGCTACAAACGTCAAGGAAAAATAGCCTGATACATGACTATATCGATCGTTTTAGACATAGATCTAATGAAGTAAATAAATGGTAGCAACTTTATTTTCAAGATTCATTTCTTAAGACTATTTATTCGATGCCTACTCTCTTCCTCCACCCTATCTCTCTAAACTTTCTTGATTTGGTATGACCTGAATTCAAACTGATTATTAACTGAAATCATTTGAAATCGGTATGTATGACCAAGATACGGAAACTGTACTTGACCAATATACGGACACTGTACATGACTAATATACGGACACTGTACATGACCAAGATACGGACACTGTACATGACCAAGATACGGAAACTGTACATGACCAAGATACGGACACTGTACATGACCAAGATACGGACACTGTACATGACCAAGATACGGACACTGTACATGACCAAGCTTACAAATGATTCTTTCCAGTTGTCACTTAACATTTTCATTTCGCCATGGAAGGCAACGACCTCATAAACGTTAGAGTCATTAAATGACATTGATCACTTCTATAGCCAGGTAAACAGTCGTAAACGTAGAAAGATTCGTTATATGCGAACCCTGCCAGCCAGTATGCGTTATTGGCCAATAATATTTGAATGTTAACCATGAAAAACGGCTGCAGCGAAATACAAAGCAACAAAATATATTCCTGTGGAAATTCATACCTCATTTGTTTAGAGGAAACACTTACAGACGCGTGTTTATCATTAGAGAGATATAAGTAATAATAATGGTTAAGGTGGCCTCATGTGCTGCATGGAGTGTTTACAGTTAAAACTAGTTTCATGTCCAGAATTTGTAAACAAGAAACTCTAAACTTGAATAACCTGTCTTTGTACCAATCTCAGTAATCATGCCAACTTTCTTACCACTCCATCCATGAGAGAGAGAGAGAGAGAGACAGACAGACAGACAGACAAACAGAGAGAGAGAGAGAGAGAGAGAGAGAGAGAGAGAGAGAGAGAGAGAGAGAGAGAAGCTGACTTTCTCATTCACATCGTTTACCTCAAACCATACAAAGTATCAGCAAGACCTGTCACACAGTCAGTACGAAACTTAATTTTTACTCTCGACAGTATGCTCTCATTACACAAACATGGCGTGAACAGATGCAAGTTACATATCTGGAGCTGAGAAAAATAGGCTTTTTTCAAAATGTTGTTTCAATTGATGCCACTAAAACGCTAGAGTAATCCTTAGTGCTTTCAAGACTAGATCATGCTCTGTGAGGGTTTTCAGGATCTACTACATAAACGTGATACAGTTCAAAACAAGTCTGCTCGGATCATCCTTCTAGTACGAAGAAATGAACAAACCCCTCACCGCAACACACCCGCTTTGCAACCTTCAGTGGCTATCTTTTTGATCCAGTATAAAACAAAAATTGTTCACTATGCCACATTGTGTTCACTAACGCTTATCTTCTGAGACTTAATTCTTATTATTGCCACTGTTAAAGCGAAGTTAAACGGACAGCTTTCTTTTGCGTACTAAGCCCAGCTACGTGGAACTATTTACCTATTTATACTAGACGCAAGGACACTGTGATCTCATTTAAGCGTGCTCTTAAAACATTTGATTCGAAAACAGACTTAATGACCTAATATTTACCTCCTCGATTTTCGTTAGCATGCTTTTTTGTTATTTCAAAGTCTTTTTTTTTGTAGTCTTGTAGTTGTTATGCTTTTAATACGTTATGTAACAACCTTAAAGCTTCTCTTCTTCTTCTTCTTCTTCTTCTTCTTCTTCTTCTTCTTCTTCTATAATCATTCATTCGTTCATTTAACATGTTCTGAGTCGTATATGAAAAATTAATGGCCCTTATTTGTATTTATGTTAAAGTGTTACTACCATTGTATGAAAAGAAACATTTATAGATATTAATCTATCACACACAAAAAAATCGACAAAAGTATTTGTAGGCAATAGAGAATAGTCATCTTCTCGAGTCAATGGATTGGCCCTGAAAATGTCATTTAGCAGCAAAGAGGGTGGACAGACCGAAACTGTTTCAGACAAAATCATAAGGATTTCAAACCGAAACCAATTCAGGCAGACAAAACAAAAGAGAAATGGTTTCGGTTTGTCTCCAGAGACAATGTCTCCAGACAGACCCGGCGCCGATGGCTCTGCGGAGACGAATTGTTTCAACCGAATATTTGATCAAGTCCGATACGATATCTTGATCTCGTGTCGTGCAAATTTATCGTTACAAATCCATGTGGAATTGACTGAGCGTGACTAAAGAAATTTCTAAAGAGATTATAATCCATATCTCCACTGCACCAAATCTGGTGAATATTTTGTAGCGTATGTGTGTCTACTCCATTACATACAGCAAGAAAATTGCAGTTATGTCTGATCACTTTTGGTATTTGAGTGTATCGTTGAGTAACATATATCACATCGGTATTTTTATGCCTACCTCTGGAAAATATCCTAGGATTCTTTTGATTGTCTAACATGACATCATCATATACGACTAAATTGTTAATACTTCCATCAATATCATCAATACTCGGTGCTTTATTGATATCGGTTATAAACTCAATAATATTCTCATCGATTTCTGATTATGCTTTGTCGTTAAAATCCTTTAACATCGCTGATCGTTTACACTAGGGGCTACTAAATACAACTTATCCCATTTCATCCATCTCGTTATAAAATTAAGTATCAACTGCGTCTTCCCACTTCCAGATGGTCCGATTATAATCATGCGAATAGAATTCGGTAGCGCTGCATGATGCTTAACTGGTTCTCGTGTTTCGTCGCCGAAAAATCAATTACATTCATGTTATTATAAATAAATTATGGATCTATAGTGTGTGAAATGTAAAAAGCGTACTAGCACAAATGACTTGACGACGATTACAACTAAAAATAACAGATCAGCACTTGCTGGTAAGTGTGTACAATGTAGTACCAAAAAATTTAGATTTGTTTCTCTTGATAAAATCGAGGATTTAAAAAAAATGAGGAAGTGATATTGCAGCCAAGTTAGTAAAACTCCCAGGAACACCATAGGCAAAATATCCTGGAGAAAAACACCTTTCTTCCAGGGTATAGTTATTGTGGACCCGGGACCAGACTTGACATCAAACTCGATGATCAAAACCAACCCCGACCCGGTGAAAACCCAATAAACGCTATTGATAAGGCGTGTCATGCTGATGATGTTGCTTATAAAAACAACAATCTTCAACACAGATATATCGCAGATGTGAAATTAATTCATGAGTTGAATTCTATCACTGATAAATCCTTCAAAGACAAATTGGCTTCATGGTTGATAAAATCGGCGATGAAAAGTAAATTGATGTTGGGTGCTGGTAATTAATAACAACATGGAATCTATTTATTATTCCCCAAGAGGATACTGGAGGGGTAAATCAGCAATCAGTAAACTCGCTAGCGCCGCAAAGGTGAAAAATACTACAGCAGCGGATTGGTTATCCAAACAGGCGATATGGCAAATTTATCTACCACCGCCTAAACAAATTAACTTCTCGCATTTTGATGTCAGCGTCGTTAATGAGGTTCATCAGGCCAATATATTATTTCTGCTGCATGATGGTGTTTACAAGTATGCCCTAACCGTAGTTGATGTTGCGAGTCGATACAAACAAGCAGAACCTCTTAATACTAAAGACAAAATCATCAACTGACGTGGCTTCTGCATTTGAAAGGATTTATCGACGAGGTCCTCTGCATTTGCCAAATCTATTACAAGTTGATCCTGGCAAGAAATTTCAGGGTGCAGTGTTATCTACAATGAAGCATCATGATGTCACCATCAGACGAGGACAAACTGCATTACATCGCGATCAGGCAATTGTTGAAAGATTTAATCAGACACATGCTGAGCGGTTATTTGAATATCAATACGCGAAGGAATTTATTCAGGATAAACGATCTCGTGAATGGGTCAAGAGATTACCAGGCGTAATTACCGCGCTGACAATATCACTTATTGTAGTGTCATTATAATCTAAAACAATTCTTCGATGTTGATTTATTCTTCATACTCTGGACACCGCCAGATAAACTAAATTCGATCACTTGATACGATTATCCATGATCCAAACAATTGTATCGGATATAGTCAACCCCTGCGAAGAATGTATAGTCGCTGCCTATCCTAGCTTCCATGGGGATTTTTCAGCGCGCAATGCATCTTCGACAACACTGATATCAACCAACACAATATCATTTATTACTAAAATCAGCTTTTCTGTCAGGCCTGGAATATCATCTTCGAAATTTTGTTTTCGTGTATCCTTGGATCTATAACACAATGGCACTGGAAGTGTTACAAATTTTTCTTTATGCGTATTAAATAACTTATTCTGAAGTGTATCTCTGACTATCGTTTTACTTGCCACTATCAAATCGTTTGGTCTCCACGCTTTCCAAAAATCATTTAATGGGGTTTCTGAAATTATTTCACGCGCTATTTCACAGTAGATTCTATCTGGTTGTAATCTGATTAGTTTCTTGAACTCACGTAATTGTTTATCAACTGATCTATGATCAGTACTAATTTCTTCATAATAGTCTACAATATTCTTCAGCCAATTATGTGGGGATAAACCGACAAATGGTGGTGGTTGACCATGATCGCCACACATTATCACTTTTGTATTCGCTAGCAATAACCAGTCGAGAAACCTTTGTAATACATCTAACGACACTGTGCCTATAATATCTCATCCCAAATAATAATTTCAGGAATATATTTCTCGCCCATTCGATCAGTAGTCCATTCGTCGCCTTTCCATCAAAAAAGCTGTAATAAGTGCAAGCATTAATTCCTCGCTGTTTCATCTCTCTTGCAAGTCTGTGTGTTGGTGTTAGAAAAGTCATGTTTGATTTCCCTCGAAATAATTCAATCGCTCGAGTCGTCTTCCCTGACCCACCACAGCCGTTTAAATAACTGGTTTTATATCTACATATTGGATCGGCACAAGACGGTGCATTAGATAGTTCTGATATCTGATTATTTTTCAAGTAATTGTTTTCAATTGTAACATCTGCTGATTTGGAGTAATCACGCAGTATTTCCTTTTTAATTCTCCATGATCCCTAACAATCGTCTGAATTAGTGCTACTGCTTCTTTATGTTTTACATCTATATAAAATGAATCAGTGGCGACTCTAACTGCGGTGTCGGGAAATCTATTTATCATCGAAAGTAAATTAATAGAAGCATACGGCAGCATAGACGACCTTAAGTACGTATACTGAGGATTTTCTCCGTCGTTTTAAGTAACAATTGTGCCAAATTTGGTTCCATCGGACAATAAAGCGTCTTTACGATTGACATATATACCCCTAGATGTTACATCGGCGATTATAAAATAGTATTCAGCATCATCTATAATCAACCGCGAAGAATGGCGTTTATGGTCGTATTTTCCACCCTGTGTGAACTTACCAATTATTCTTTTACCGAGATCTTTTGCGTGTTTATTTCTAACTTCAAAGATTTCTTTGGACCACTTTACGATATATTCTTCGTATAAATTAGGAAAGTGTTTTTTGTTTTCGCTGATTATTCTATCTAGACTATCGGGTTGTGGTAACCAGACTTCAGATTGTTTTCGATATGATATAATTGCTTCACTAACAATCAGCGATATCAGCATTTTAGAATCAATCATATACCGTAATAACACTATTGGCATCCAGTGTTTTTCAGAGATGTGTCTACCAAACCAAACATAACAACACGGATGAAGTCCTTTAGCCAATTCAAATGATACCACACGAGCGAATCCTGTTAAATCAAAATCGGATAGTGATTCATTAATCGCAACACGAGTCATCTCGTGTGTGGGATGTCCAAATCGTTTAAAATACTTAGAGCATTCTTCGTACCCGAGAAAACTCCATGGATAACACGCAATCATATCAACCGAAATAATACTTTTGGGGTCGTATTTTGTATTCTATAATCCACCATGGCCATAATCAAGGGCTTCAGTACGATATAATTCGCCATTGGGTTTTACAAATTGATCGAATTTACCCTCTTCGTCTTCAAAACTCTGAAATAACCACACTGACACAGGATCGTTTTTACTTGACTGAGAAATAAAATCGAATAAATTTCCCGTGTAATATTTTACGGTTCTATCCCGCATAAATATTGTTACCGCGGATGTCCAAGCGTGTGCATTATGGTCAATAATTTTAATTGGAGATTCTCTCTCGATTTATATTTCGGTTCATATATTATCTCACCTGTGACTGCCTCTACTGATATTGTGAATTTTAGTATCCGCTCTAAAGCGGCCACATTTTGAATTGTTGCTCCGCTCTCCTTCACTGTTAATCCCCATTCATTTATTTTTTGCGTCTTAGATACGTCAATTTGTTTCCACGCAACACATTTGTAAAATGCTTTATTATTCTTTCTGCTACACGATTCAACGACGAATATTTCATGGGTTTTAATTTTTCAATACTCGGTTTATCATTTATCGGATAGATCCCATAAACAACCACGGTTACGGGATAGGATCTCTCGTAATACGGTTTGTCAATTCCAGTCAGAATTCCTGGTTTGGAATCCTGACTCACAGTGATGGTTCTCTTATTTTTCAAGATAGGTTCAAATTTGTCGCGTATAATCCAATTCCCCGTTTCTGAGCGGATAATGAATTTCCCTCTAAAAAATACTTTTTCTGGTCAAGATGTGAGATTATCACTGCTGCTTTTTCGTCGTTCATGGTAGCATCAACACTACCATCAATTCGAAATGTTGACCGACAGTGAGATGCTCCATCGCGCTTGAATTCATTAAAACCATCACGGATTCTACCTATCATGCTTCTATCACTTATTAGAATCTTTGATACATCAGTGGAGACTCTATCGAGATTGAACTCAACATTTTTCCAAGGCGTAATTTTCGATAATCTCTCGAACTCTTCCATATTATAATTAAAACAAGTAGTTAAATAAGGAATTTATTATATAATGAATCATTACAAATGGCTTATAATAGGATCAGTAACCGCTTGTAACAAATCATGCAGAAATGAATTCTGCGGATATCATTTACAAAGCGTACGTCGTGAAGTTTGGGGCCCTTACTTTGCATACTATGTGGGGTAGGTGTGCGTGGTAAGTCGCAGTTAGTCTCAATTGTGGTGGCAAGCTAAAGCGCTATTATAATAAAAGAATCAAGAACTCCATTAAAGATTCCATCCATGACTCTGACTCTGTCAAAGAAAAAATCATAAGAACACCTCTAGACTACATTGATAGATTTTCAAGTAATAATTAAACCAAATAATGAATTAGACAAATAATATTATTGTATATAAATGAACCAAGAATTTCAACCACATCCTGTGATCATCGATTATGAAGCATCTCGTGATGGTTTTGTCAGACACCGCAGGCTGAAGAAACCATTATGGACGGACAATAGTCTTGGATATCTTATGTGTAGTGCAGGAGGGAAAAAATATTACTGTCACAGAATCGTATACGAGTGTTTCCATGGATTGATAAAAGATGGGTTTGTAATCGATCATATTGATTCCAATCCTAGGAACAATTCTCTATCGAATCTACGAGCTATAACACAAAGTGAAAACACCAAACGAGGAGGGACTTTAAAACACTCGAGAAAAGCAAAACCTATAAAATCATTTAATCCAGAAAATAACGAAGAAAGAGTATTTAAATAAATGAATGAAGCTGGAAAGTATTTCGATATTTGTATACCCTCAGTACGATTTGTTGCAGAACAAATATATCAATCAGTGATTTCCAAAAGAACCGGACATAGACTTCAATTTACATATGTCTGAATTCTGTTTTGTATTGTATATATGTAACACCAAGGGAAATAACTCGTGTGGGCTTGCTATACGGTTTTTGAAACAGAGATAAGAGTTACAGATCTCAATAGGATTTTTCGATGGCTTAATGGTCTGACTGAATGGCTTTTTTGTGTTGATTCACATACTCATATATCGTATTCAAAATTATATACCCGTAGATTACGAACACTAGCAGCAGAGGGGGCGAATCAGACAACATTTTTAAACAAGTTTTCAATGAAATCAGGCTTCTATGGCCAAGATGTGGTGAATCGGATAGCGTTTTTAAACAAGTTTTCATGGATTAGGATCAAAAAAAAAATTCAATCAAATCAATTAAATCAGTCCCGAAAAAAATCAATGAAATCAGGCAAAAAATAATAATGAAAAATCAATGAAATCCTGAATGAGTAAAAACTTTTCAACCGAATATTTGATCCAGTCCGATACGATATCGTGTTCGAGGGTCATGTAAATTTATTGTTATAAATCCGTGTGGTTACGATGAAAGTCTTTACGACGAAAATCCCTTTTAGGATTTCACAAACAGACTTATTTGTAAAACCTCATCTTGTAAATCAATTAGCTTATTGGACTGGTCAGTGAGTTTGAAATTAATTCTGGTTAATGAATTATTATGACATCGCATATAGACTGGATTCACCGGGGACTCAATTATTAAAAATCCTGGAGGGGCTGTTGGTGCAAATGAATACAAAATATATCCTTGCTGAGCTTGATTTGATCGTTCGAGATTTATTTGATAGCTTCCTTCGATAACATCACACACTAAATTGAGCGCAATCACCGATGAAATATTCACATTGAACGGAGCAATATGCCTGCCGCCACCGTCTGGGTCATTATTATGTTTGAGGATTTTTATTTCCGGTGATGATGTTTTTTTCCATGCATCATGAATTATTTTAAAACCAACATCGATGGCATCACTGAGAAGTTTTTGTCGTTCTGGTACGTTATATCCTGGTAGTTTGAATGCTGGAATATCTTCTATGCGGATATTAAATTGTATTGCAAACTCTGTTCTCGGTAGGAGTCTTTCCTCATCTATTATCTCTTGAATAATTTGTGAATTAAATTTTTCCATATCGTCGATAATTTTGTTACATGTTTCTACGACACTGATAAATTCATCTCGGGTGAGAGAGCCGGATTTAAGAGATATTAACAATACGATATTGCTCTATTGTAACTATTTCCCTCCCTCCCACTCCCTAGTTTCTTTGAATTTGGAATCAAATAAACCATGAAATTTTATAACATCTGTGTGATCTATATAGCTTTTTACTGGATTATCAGGTTTTATCCTATCGGTGATATAATCGGTTTTTTGTGGTTCTGGTAAATCAACAATTTCTCCCCCTGGTGGTAATTCAGGCCATCCTAGTACGGTTCTAATAGAACTTTGATAGATATCTACGACGTATCATTCTGTGCTTATTCCAATGGCAGATGACAGTGTCGGCTCATGAACCGTTATAGCTATTTTTGATACTTTTCCAGTAATCGATTTTATTCTACGCGCTAATTCATTATTGATTTGTTCAATTTGGTATGATCCGGTTGGTATGGAAACAACGTTCCAGTCTGGGGTACCGTCGTCTTTATTCTTATTTGCAAATACCAGTGAATTATTGGGTTGTTGACCACCAAATGATTTTGATCTGATATTAGGCCAACTGTGATACACTCGTAGTTTTGCTAGCGCTGTCTCCTTCACTGGGACCGGGGAGGGGAAATTCACACTGAATTCTGGATTCGTTGAGGTTATTGATATCATGCTGGTTTGTACTGGGTTCGTGTTCTCCACTATTTGTTGAATTAATTCCATCTGTGTTGTTATTGTGATTATACTCATGATGTATTTCTAATTTTGATATTGCGGAATCATAGACACGTACCATCACTGAGAACTCACTATCTGATATCGATGAGGTTATTGAGATCATTCTGGTTTTCGGGTTTGTGTTCTCCAATTCCATCGGTGTTGTCATTGTTATTATACTCATGTTGTTGTATTTCTAATTTTGACATCGCAGAATCATATATATCTACCATCGCTGAAAACTCACTCTCTGATATAATTGTATCATCGAGAGATGACGATATCATTGAGGATAATTGCGAGTATGCAGTGGACACAACATGAAATTGAATTATGTAGTCTTGTAGTTTCCGTTGGCAGCATGATGATATTTTTTTGTGATTATTGAAATTATTCCCGCGATTGTAGTTGCCGCAGAAATGCAAATTGGAACAGCTATCGGGGCCATCATTGTTACTGAAGACAGTATAATACCAGCTCCGGTGATTACACCACTCACAGCGTACACGGTAACATCAATTGCGGTAATTCTCCTGCGATATTTTTTAATTTTCATTGCATACTCCTCAGACAGGGTTTTGAGTCTATTTTGATATTCTCTGACCTGATCATAACGATATTGCGATGATGAAATCATTTTTATTTTAAAAACGCTAGCGTTTTCAATTACGATTTCAATTGAAACCGTTAGTGAAATTGCTTTGCAATTTTCAACTTAAATCCGCTACGAATTCCACATACCATGTTGTTGAGACCCTAAGCAAATTTTTATCAGTAGATGTTATTGTGAACTTTTCAGTTGTATTCTTGTCGATGATCGTTGAAATCGTATTGTTAACCCCGGATGAACTCGACGATGAAATATTAAATTGAGTCGTTGTCACTAGTGTTAATCGATAAATACCCTTGACGGTTGCAGCGATATCTTATTTGTTGTTTGTAGGTGTCCACACAAATGATCCGTGTTGGATCGTGTATACTACGTTATTGGTTCTGTCATGAGGGATTTTTGTTTTTTCAATGACTGTTATCATCCTCGAAAAATTATTTTTGATGGCCTCGGTGAAGATTTTCGTCTCATCGATGGATTTTTGAATATCAGGGAGTTTTATTTCAATTTTATCTAACGGGGTTCCAAAAAATTTATCAATGATATTTCTACGAAATGATGTTAATTGTTTTCCGTATTCTTCCCTTTTAGATTGAAGTGTTGTTAGTTCCAACACAGAATTTTTTAATTCATCGTTGAGAGTTTTTAATCGATCTGTAATCGTCGAAATAAGTACACCTGGTTTGAGTTTACCCTGATCCGAAAATAACGCGAGAGTATTCTCGATTGCGTTTCGTTGTTTAACCAATATATCATCCAACGACATATCACTGGTTTTCAATTTACCCTGTTTGTCCTGAAATACAACTATTTCATTAGGATCAACATTTGTTAAGTTCAACGTCTCAGCGATTTCATCTTCGATTATTTTTTTTATATCCTTGATAGAATCAGGGGTTGCAGCGTCATCGGGTTTGGATTTCAAAGATCTCCCCCAAATATCAATCATGATATTTTATACATCTTTCTCTAAAATCGTTTTTGACGACTTCGACTACTAGTGTATTCATTTACGACAATGTGTGGTGGTTTTCTAGATGCTGAAATAGCGTTAAGGACATTTAATACTTCGCTGCCACATATTGGTGGATCATTCATTTGTTGTGTTGGTAGCGTAGAATACCAAGTCTTCATTGAAAATTTTTTTATATAACGCATAAACTCTTTTGGCGGTGCTAATCCATATGAATCAAGATAGACGATTGCCCGTGAATCAATAGCGTATGCAACCCAGTGAGTTCCCGGTCCTGTGCTGTTATCGAGATTAATGATACCTGTTTCAGTGTTGTTTGGTTGATGTGGTAACTGATCTTTCATAAAAACACCTCTGAAATTTTTAATCGCAATTTTTTTAACAGCATCCATTAAATCAAAATTGGACATTGGAACCATCGGTTCCTCTTCAACTAGTAAACCGTTCCTGTTAGTCTTAGACCTTTTCCGCTGTAGCATGAATACGGGGTTCCTGGTAGTCTTAGACCCTTTCCCTTTTTTTTATATCCTTGTCCAGTTGCCTTCTTTAGTGCCATTCCTGCTGCAGTACCAACGGCTCCTAACGCTGCCGCTTTAGCCACCGCTGGGGCTGCTGCTTCAATCAATGCTGGTATTGCAGCTAACAATGGAAATATACCGCCTGTTTTAATCATATTTTTGATAGCAGCCGCAGAAAGAGTAATCTGGACACCTTTTTTTGCTACAAGTGCATCATTGAAATGTTTTATTTGACGAGTTGTCAGCGATAATTTATTTGCACCACCAGTCATTTGATTAGGTTTCAACGTGATTGTGGTTCCACATTTTTTAGCCGATTCTGATTGCAATTTTTTGATTTGACCAGGAGTTAACGCAACACTAATAACACTATATGACATGTTATACATAATAGATTGATTCTAAATCGTTTACAATTTCAATGAAAAATCGAGAAAATCGTTCAAAGATTTTCTACTGGGGCATCTACCACTCTCATTCTTCCTCCAACACCTTCAAGTAGCATTGATTTATCACTAAGAATGACAGCAACCGCTCTATAATTAGCAATACCACCACGGCTCACATTAGCTCTAAAATGTATATCAACAACAGATTAACTCATCAAATCAAGATGTTCCAATGAAAAGTAATAGATTGGATACAGATTTTTAAAATCCAACTGTGATATTTGTAGACCAGTATCGACATTTTGATCACGTGCCATAAATGACAACAATCTATGATAAACTCGTGCAATATGATTTTCTGTGTAATTAAGTTGTATATCTTCAGATGGTTCCTGCTGGCCGTTTATTCTCAGTGAGACGTCTTTCACACCTAACTGATCAAATATCATATGGCTGGAGAGTTGATTGCCAACTCGTGTGTTATCCTGTAACGCAATAAATATATGACGTGGCGCAGCAACACCTTGTTTTGATGCTAGATTCCACGTGAATAACCCGTTGATATTTGATTGCTTCACATCTGTACTCACTGATAACCAACTCAACAACGACTTTCCCCCTTGGTCCATAAATGATAGTAATCGTTCTTCTGCGGTGATTGCTGGAGTCAACACTGGCATCCACAATGATATTTTTGTTAAATTGACTTTACCGGCATCATCATTGGGATTTGCATTGTCTGCTGGAATCCTCCAAATTGCGTCATTATCATCACTCTTTCGTACAAGCGATACTGTATGCTTCGCTCCATAAATAACTTTTCTAACATTTCTACAGAATCCAAATATGTGATGCAGTGGAATCGCGCATGAAAATGATTTACGCCGCCCTTCCAACATTGAAATACGTGTTGCAGCTCCTAGATTGAAATTAGCATCGTTGTTTATAATCATATCCTCGACCTCAGCATCACTATTATCACGTTTTTTTGGTCGTCTTACGACAAATTGATTTCCTCCAGCGGTATTTTTAACATCGTTTGCAAACATCATAGAAGGTCCTGCTGATCTTGTATAATCATCAGAATATCTTGCTAGCCCGATTATTGTTGTAGCCACATCAACATCACGATCTATCGACTCAATTTCTTTTCCATCAATGAGATATTTTGCACTCTCAAATAACGCCATAATACCATTATTGACAAAACCGACTTGAGTACCAGCTGGATACGGTGCTGGTACAGCAGTAGTATCAGCAGCTGTTACAATTTCTCCTTCGATTTCGATAAACGCTTCACAGGGCAAAAAGTATTTACTGGTATCATGGACTTGAAGTTGAATTCTTGCTCGACTATTTGGGTCTATTGCATGATAGGCGTAATATTGATAATCGCGTACAGAATCATTCTTGGGGACTGGGGCGTCTATATCAAACGCTGGATCAGGTGACTTTTTGAACATTTTATTCTATTTATCAGAGTCTAAATCGTGATTTTCCATTTTCATCGTGAAAAACGCTAGCGTGAAAATCCGTAGGATTTCATCGACGTAGTTTTTTAAAGCCACTTCCCGCTATCATATTTGGGTCCGGGGTTAAAGCCATCGACGCTAATTTTTCATCTACTGCGTTTTTTATTATTTTATTAACACTTGCAGGCATTTCTGCTGTAGACGTAACGGTTTCTTTTTTCGTGATTTTACTAATGATGTTATTTTATTTTTTGCTGCAGAAAATGCCTTTCCGGCAAGATCTCCAACAGCACCAATACCCTTATCACGAATAACATCAATGGCTTTCATTGATAATTGTTTAGCTAACGGCATCACTTTTGGGGCCATTCTTGAAAAGAATCCTAAAATGGTATTGCCTAAACCATCTCCATAGTATGCTCTATAAACTGGAAACCGTGAATTAACTACATAGACGGGGATTGGTTTATCATGATTGTAGTGTATGATCATTATTTGAAATCAGAAACAATTTTTCAATTGTAAAACAATTTGTAAATTGGAAACGCTAATCACTGTGATACCCATTTGCTAACTCGTCAATGAAATCTCGATATGTTTTGATATCCATGATACCACCTTGAAATAACCGTCTACAGATATCAGCTGCTTCATTAATTATTTCCGGTGAATTATTTCCAGCTCGGAATCCTCCGATTAAAACATCTAATCGTGATACATCATTGATAACACTATCAGGACAAGTGTTTCCAACTAGACAATTTTTCCCTGAAATCCCACTCCCGAAACTTTCATCCTTTGAGAGTTGTAAATAATCAAGAGGATCATCATCAAGTTCTTCTTGTTTTTTTTTTTGTCTTCTTGTTTGTCTACGTGTTGGTGTTTGACGTTTTAGCTCTTGTCGTTCTTCTATTTCTCGTTGTCGCTCTTCTATTTGTTCTCTTTTATAATTACTAATTCCCCTTTGAAATTCCTTGTACCCCATCTCATCCTTATTCAAACGACCAATCTCTTTATTTATTTTATACAAATTATCAGACCAATCATTACTTGATATTCTATCATCCTTATACTCGTCCTTTAAAAACTCTTTTTTTGAATTATAGCTTTGAGCAGCAAAATCACCAAAAGCTTGATAATCCTTTGGTTTGAATAAATTAAATTGTTTTATTAATGTTTTAGCATTATCAGTAAATTTATTCAACAGAGAAAAAGTCGTTTTTTTCGGATTAGTAGGTGGTTCAGTTTTTTCAGTTTGTTCAGTTTTCGCTGCTAGTTTTTCAAGTACATGAATAAGACCCTCTTCTTTTCTTTTACCGTCAGGATCATCTCCCAGTATAGCACGCTCTACCCCTTTCGTTGCTGTGGTTACTGGTTTAAACAATTCTTCAGATCCCGCAGCAAAATCAGTCTGAAGACTCTGTCGTTGTTGCAGTTTATTCCTTACAGAGTCACGAATTGGTACAAATCTCTTAATTGCATCTAATCGTTCACGAGCCAATCGGGTTGTTAATGCTTCATTGACCATTATTTGAAATCGCAAACAATTTTTCAATTGCAAAACAATTTTTCCCATCGATGATTAACTAATCGGAACCATCCATTAACGGTCCATCTATTTTTTTATTCAGTGTGAAATATTTTTATTTTTTATTCAGTGTGAAATATTTTTATTTTTTTAATGCATTTTGCGTAATTTTTGTGTCATTTGGTGGTTTTTCACTGATTTTTTGACAGTTTTGGTGGTTAATCTCAAAGAGATTTTACGGTCAAGTAGTCGATTTCGCATGGGATTTTCCGTAGAGAAAAGCTGTTAGGATTGATTTTCATCATTTTTTTTAGCCAATTTTCATCAATTTTTGCCTGTTTTCAACGATTTTTGGTCATTTTTCATCGATTTTTATCAAAAAACCACGTAGGGTCAAGTAGTCGATTTTGCATGGGATTTTCCGTAGAGAAAAGCTGTTAGAATTTTATTCAGTGATTTTTTTATTCAGTGTGAAATAGTTTTTATTCACTGATTTTGATAATTTCAATCAAAAAGTGCTAAAAAAATATGAAAATCCCATTGAGATTTTACGGTCACAATCAAAAAATGATAAGGGTCGGGCAATCAATTTTCTTGAATTAATGCTCGTAGGTTTCTAATTTTAGAGTTGACTTCTTTTTTCAATTCGTATTCGTTACCTAATTCTTTTCGTATCCCCTCTACGATAGTATACAACGGAACGAACACACTGATGTCACTGGAAAATGAAAGAGAGTCTCTAATAGAATTCTGAATTCTTTTGATGAGTGCATATTTCTTTGGTAGCATATATTTATTGTTGTTAACTCCGTATTCTATATCCTGAAAATCAGACACAATTTGATCAGGATTTAATCCATCTGATAGTTTGATATCCTGATTTTTCAATTTTGCTATTTCAACTATGATGCTATTCATGTTTTCAGAATTCATTATTCTATAACAATGACATATCTCTAATTGAAACATATGAAGTATTAGACATAACTAAATTGAACTTTCTGTCCAGTCCTTTTTGAAATAGCCGATCGATAAATCCCCTCTGCAACGAATCGTACTGAAGATCGACAAATATCGAAATGCCTACCGGCGCTATTCATAGATGAAAATATTTTTTCTTCGTTAGTTATCGTATTCAAAGATTTCACAGGTCTCGCTTTTTTTGAACAAGTGCCACTCCTCCCTCGTTTGATATTCTCACTTTGTGTGATAGCTTGCAGATTTGATAAAGAATTGTTCTTCGGATTATAATCGATATGATCAATAACAAAATCATCCTCGATCAATCCATTAAAACATTCATACACGAAACGATGATTGAGATAAATTTTTTTTCCAGCGCGAAACTTCAAATACCCTTGATTATTCACAGAACCAACTGGTTCCTTCAGTCTACGGTTTCTGACAGTACCATCACTGGATGCTTCATAATTTGTAATCAAGGGATGATGTCTGAATTCTTGGTTCATTCGTATACATAATACTATTGTTTGTCTAATTCATTGTTTGGTTCAATAATGAATCTTTCAATGTAGTCTTGAGGGGTTCTTATGATTTTGTCAAGGACGTTGTCAGGGTCAGAGACTTTTTCAGGGTCAAAATTTCTGATTGATTGTCCATTTTTTATTCTTTTATCATAATAACGCTTCAATTCCATGTATCGCTTACCACCGCAATTTAGACATAACTGCGATTTCCCCCTGACCCCAACTCCACATCGAATACAGGGTAACGGACCAAGGCTTCCACGACGAAAGCTTTGCATATGATACCCACAGAACTCATTTCTGCATGATTTGTTACACGGGATTACTGATCCAATCATAAGCCATTTGCAGTGATTCATTATACATAAATCTTTCATTTAAATGCTTGTTTTAATTATAGCATGAGGGAGTTCAAGAGATTGACTTCGAAAAATGCTAAATTCAATGCTGATAAGGAGTTTAAGAGATTATTGAAAATTAATCCTAAATTTGATCTCGATAAACCCAATAAACGTCCAATAGACGGAAACATGAAAGAGTTTAAGAGATTATTGAAAATTAATCCAAGATTTAATCACGATGGACCCAAACGTCCAATAGACGGAAACAAACGTCCAAGAGACGGAAACATGAAAAGTTTAAGAGATTATTGAAAATTAATCCTAAATTTAATCTCGATAGACCCAAAAAACCCAAAAAACGTCCAATAGACGGAAACATGAAAGAGTTTAAGAGATTATTGAAAATCAATCCTAGATTTAATCGCGATAGACCCAAAAAACGTGTAGTAGACAGAAACATGAGGGAGTTTAAGAGATTATTGAAATTTAATCCTAAATTTCATCTCGATAAACCCAAAAAACGTAACAAGAAATTACCCTGGAAAGATGCTCAATTCAATCTTGATATAGTTTCTAATACACCCAAGAATAAAATTCTTGATAAACCCATCAGAGACTGTTTTAATGAATTCAAGCGTGATGGAGCATCTCATTGTTGGTCAACATTTCGAATTGATGGTGTTGTTAACGCTACCATGAATGATGAAAAGGCAGCAGTGATCATTTCACGTCTTGGGGAAGAAAGTCATTTTTTCCGAATCAAATTCATTATCCGTGAGGATGGAAAATGGATCATTAGGGATAAATTTGAACCCATTCTCAAGGGCAAAAAAACTATCACCGTGAATCAGGATTCAAAACCAGGAATTTTGACCGGAATTGATAAACCCTACTACGAAAGATCTTATCCTGTAACAGCAGTTGTTTACGGGATCTATCCGCTCAATGAAAAACCTGATATTGCAAAACTAGCACCCATGAAATATTCAACAAGGCTCAATTGTGTAGCAGAACGAATAATAGAACACTTCACAAATGCGTCCCGGGGAAATAAACTAACTGATCTAAGACGAAAAAAAAATAACCGAGTGGGAATTAACGGTAAGAGAGCATGGAGCAACAATTCAAGATATAACCAAGTTAGAAAAATCATTAAGATTTCCAATATCAGTAAGGACAATTACCGGAGAAGTATTATACGAATCGAAATATAAATCACAGGGAGCCCCAATTGAAATTATTGATCATAACGAACACGCGTGGTCATCTGCAGTAACAATATTCCCACGGGATAGAACCGTAAAATATCTATCCCAAACCGAAGAGTTTTTTTCAGAGCAGAAATTATTTGATGCTATTTACAATTTGAGTAAAAACGATCCTGTGTCAATGTGGCTATTTCATAGTACTTTAGACGAAGAATGTAGATTTGATCAGTTTGTAAGGCCCAACGGAGAATTGTACCGTACTGAAGAGCTGCATAATCAAATGAAACAACTAGCTAGTGAGTTTTCTGGGGAGGGGGAAGACAACGATCAATTATTAGCAAACTGTTTTACACTACCATCAATTGCAGCACATTTTGCTAGAAAGAAAAACGCGTGGAAACCAACGAGAAGTGAGTTTTTATCAAATGTCAGATTGTCCTGTCTTGAATACAGCCATGGAGGGTTATGGAATACAAAATACGACCCTGAAACCGTTATTTCCATTGATATGATTGCATGTTATCCAGGAAGTTTTCTCGAGTATGGAGAATGCGAGAAATATTTTAAACGATTTGGACACCCCACACACGAATTGACCCATGTTGCGATTAATGGACCACTGCCTGATTTCGATTTAACAGGATTCGCTTGTGTAGTATCATTTGAAATGGCTACAGGACTTCATCCGTGTAGTTATCTTTGGATTGGTAAACACATGTCTGAAAAACACTGGATGCCAATAGTGTTATTACGGTATATGCTTGATTGTAAGATGTTAAAATCATTAATTGTCAGTGAAGCGATTATATCCTATCGAGCACAGAAATCAGTCTGGTTACCACAACCTGATCTAGAAAAAATAATTAGCGAACAGCGAAAACTGTTTCCTGATTTTAATGAACAACAAATCATGAATTGGTCCAAACAGTTATTTGAAATCAGAAACAACGAAGCAAAAGATCTCAGTAGAAGAATAATCGGTAAATTTACCCAGGGTGGCAAATATGACAATACAAGATATTCTTCACGGTTAATTATAGACAATGCTGAATACGATTTTGTAATCGCGGATTTAACGAATAAGGGTCTATATGTCAATCGTAAGGACGCATTTATGTCCGATGGAACCAAATTGGGTACAATTGTTACTTACAATGATGGATACAATCCGCAGTACACACATTTGAGAGCTTCTATGCTTGGTTATGCTTCTATTAATCTGTTTTCAATGATTAATAAATTTCCTGACACCGCAGTTAGAGTTGCCACTGATTCATTTTACATAAATAGCAAAATGGCTGATTTTAAGGCTACTGGCAACGAGAATTGGGGGTCATGGAGAATTGAGAAGGAAATGCTTCATGATTATATTCAATCAGCAGATGTTACCATTGAAAATAATTATTTAAAAAGCAATCAGTGTTCAGAATTTTCTAATGCACCACCGGTATCCGATCCAGTATGCCGGTATAAAACAGTTTATTTAAACGGTTGTGGAGGATCAGGAAAGACAACACGAGTAATCAATTTATTCAAGGATAAAATCAACATGAATGCGTTAACACCAACTCACAAACTTGCCAGAGACATAAAACAACGAGATGTAAAAAATTCTGGTACTTATCACAGCTTTTTCCGATGGAGCGGTGATAAATGGACCCCTGAAAGAATGGGACAGAAATTTATTCCACCGGTGATATTATGGGATGAAATATGCACGGTACCGTTACAAGTATTAAAAACATTTCTTGAATGGTTGTCAACGAAAAATACAAAAATTATCATGTGCGGCGATCAAGGCCAACCACCACCATTTGTCGGTAAACCTCCTCATGAATGGTTAAAATCATACGTTGATTATTACGAAGAGATGAATGATGACATTAGATAATTAGATGAAATATTACGTGAGTTTAAACAACTAATCAGATTACAACCGGATAGAATCCAATGTGAAATAATGCGTGAAATAATTTCAGAAACTCCAATGAATGATTTCTGGGAAATGTGGAAACCAAACGATTTGATAATAGCAAGTAGAAAAATAGTCAGAGACACACTTCAGATGAAGTTATTTGAATTGCATAAACAAAAATTTGCAACACTTCCAGTGCCTCTTTGTTATAGGCCATCGGATACGCGAAAACAGAACATTGAAGTTGATATTCCAGGACAAAGTGAAAAACAGAATTTAGTATTAAATGATATTGTGCTGGTTGATATCAGCGTCGTCGAAAATGCATTGCGTGCTGATAAATCCCCATGGACGTTAGGTTATGCAGCAACAATACATTCTTCACAGGGATTGACTATATCGGATACAATTATTTGGATAGTAGATAATCGCATTGAGTGGTCGAATTTAGTTTATCTCGCAGTATCCAGAGTACGAAGAATAGATCAACTTCGAAGAATTGTTTTCGATGATAATGACACCAAAATAGATGATATTGATATTAAAATTATTGATAAAAAACTCTCCGGTTACAAACAACAGGACAAAAAAAACCAACGAGAATTTGACATTGATGCTGAATTAATAATCACTTTGAAGAAACAACAGAATAATCACTGCGCAAGTTGCAATTGTATAATGCGTTGGCAGTATTCGGATAAGGATCCTCGCCAATTCACCGTTGACAGAAAAAATAACAATCTCGGTCATGTCAGAAATAATGTGATGTTGACTTGTCTTGAGTGTAATAGACGCAACGGCGCTAGTTAAGACCATGCGGTGGCAATTGAGTATCGTCAGGAATCACTTGTAATTGTTGTCTAGTAAAAACCCGCTGAGGGGCAGTTGAATCCAGTTTATAGACTGGAGGTCTACCCGTAGATCGTGTTATACTAGATATCTTGTGTGCAGTAACACTCCAAATAGGATCAGTAGCCCTTTTTCTGCCACCCTCAAGCTCTCCTGGTTCATATAAATACCTCACAATGACATTACTACCAAGAATTGGTTCTTTGAAATCTTTTTGTGGTTTTTCAGGTATTGACTTCTTTTTAATCGCATTGATAGGTTTCATGTTGATTGTTCTAGTAATCTCGTTATTCAGTGCAGTAATCACAGCTGGTAACCTTTTAACCCATTCACGGGATCTTTTTTCTTGGATAAATTCTTTTGCGTATTGATATCCAAATAACCGCTCAGCAAGGGTTTTATTAAACCGTTCAACAATTGCCTGATCACGATGTAGCGCAGTATGCCCCCGTCTGATGGTGACATTGTGATATTTCATCGTTGTTAAAACAGCACCCTGAAATTCCTTGCCAGGATCAATTTGTAATAGATTTGGCCAGTGCAGAGGGCCCCTTCGATAAATCTTTTCAAATGCAGAAGCTACTTCAGTGGACGATTTTGTTTTTAACGGTTCTGCTTCTTTGTATCGACTTGCAATATCAGCTACAGTTAATGCGTACTTGTAACCGTGGTCATGTGGCAAAAATAATAGATCAGCCTGATGAACTTCATTGGGTCCGGTTACATCAAAATGCGAGACATTAATTTGTTTAGGCGGTGGTAAGTAAATTTGCCATAGTGCCTGTTTGGATAACCAATGAGCCGCAGTAGCCTTTTTCACTTTTGCGGCGCTAGCGAGTTTATGGACTGCTGATTTACCCCTCCAGTATCCTTTTGGAGAATAGTAAATAGATTCCATGTTGTTATTAATTACCAGCACCTAACATCAATTTGCTTTTCATTGCCGATTTTATCAAAAAGGAAGCCAATTTTTCTTTGAAGGATTTATCAGGAATGGCATTCAACGCATGAATTAATTTCACATCTGCTAGATGCCTGTGTTGCAGATTACTGCTTTTATAAGCAACATCATGAAGGTGACAGGCCTTATCAATAGCGTTTATTGGTTCCTCGCCGGGGTTGGGTTGGTTATGATTATTGAGTCTGATATCAAGTCTGGTTCCCTGTCCACAGTAGCTATATCCTGGAAGGTGTTTTTCTCCAGGGTATTTCCCCCATGGGGTTCCAGGGAATTTTGCTAATTTGGCAGCGATATCACCTCCTCGTTTTTTTTTAAAGGTTCCTTGGGTTTAGAAACAAATCTAAATTTCTTTGTACTACATTGTACGCATTTACCAGAAAGCGCTGATCGGTTATTTTTAGTTGTAATCGTCGTCAAGTCATCTGTGCCAGTACGCGCCTTACACTTCACACAATATAGATCCATAATTTATGCACAGAGATATGAATATAATTGATTTTTCAGCAACTAAAACAAGAGAACCAGTTAAGCATCATGCAGCGCTACCAAACTCTATCCACGCAATTATAATCGGGCCATCTGGATCCGGCAAGACGCAATTGTTGCTCAATTTAATAATGAGATGGATGAAGTGGGATAAGTTGTATTTAATTGCCCCTAGCGTAGATGACCAACGATGCTATGAAGTGCTAAAAGATTTTAATGAAAACGCTTCAGAGATTGCTGGTGATAATATTATTGAATTTATTACAGATATTGACGAGGCATCATCAGTAGAAGACCTCGATGGAAGTATCAACAATTTAGTTGTATACGACGATGTAATGTTAGATAAACAAAAAAAACCAGCTAGAATATTTTCCCGAGGCAGGCACAAAAACACTGATGTGATATATGTCACTCAACGATACACTCAGATTCCAAAAGTGATCAGAGATAACTGTAATATTCTTGGTGTATTCAACGGCGTTGATACACATACGCTACGAAATATTTGGCAGACATCGTGCTCCGATATGGATTTCAATCAATTTAGAAATTTCTTTAGTCATGCTCAGTCTGCCCCACACGGATTTATAACAATAAATTTACATGACCCTCGAACACGATATCGTATCGGACTGGATCAAATATTCGGTTGAAAAGTTTTTACTCATTCAGGATTTTATTGATTTTTCATTATTATTTTTTGTCTGATTTCATTGATTTTTTTTGGGACTGATTTCATTGATTTCGTTGAATTTTTGATTTGATCCTAATTCATGAAAACGTGTTTAAAAACGCTATCCGATTCACCACATCTTGGCCATAGAAGCCTGATTTCATTGAAAACTTGTTTAAAAATATTGTCTGATTCGCCCCCTCTGCTGCTACACTAGCGTATTCCATACACGGTTGGGATGTCGTCCTGGCGCCCATCGGTCGAATCTCGTGGCAGGCATTATTGTCGACGGTACCGATTTGGAAGGTTTTTCTATATAATAATTGGTGCTTTAAGCCATTCGAAATTCAAATCGTGAAACCACCATATGTCACACACCGTCACACGGTGTGAATGTGTTTTTGCATTCAACCCGGGGTGATTTTGTTGGGTATATGGTGGTTTTAGATTGAATGTAGAACAGCCCCTTGTTTTTGTGCTGTGTATCCACCTATAATCAATTGTTATATGTTGTATTGTGTTGATATATATATATATAACATTAAGAGAAGAAATCATCAGACAAAATGAAAATCCCCCTTTGGTTGCCTCAACACAGTGAAAAATCTCTCCACGTATTGACACTCTAAACAATGCCCAACCCTTTGCAGGTGATTAATCCGCATACAATAAAGCCCCATGGATAAATAATTCTATAGACAGGTATTACTCGCATAGAAAGAATTTGTATAGATGGAAATTCTAAAGACGGGTATGAAAGTGTTCGATGATTTATCACTAACGTTGAAATAATGAACACACTGTCAGGGATGGGTGATTTTTCTCTTACAAGTTAGATCGTATATTAATTTATAATGGTAGGAGAAGCCCTAACAACTAGATTAGCACGCGAAAGATTGGCTGCGATTAAGAGATTTATTACGGTTCGCGATTCCGTTCGAAATAAGTTAAAAGCAAGACAAGAATTTCAAACCGTCTTCACAATGTGTATCGAACAGTTATTCAAACCCATTACTACAACAACCGGGAAAGTCATATCAACCACTGAAAAAGCTATATGGGGAGATATTCCTGAGAAACAACGAGGGAAAAACCGGCCCTTCTTCCTTTACTTGAAAAAAATAGCAAAGAGATCCAAGCAAGCAAACGAATCTTTAATAACACTTCTTGGTGATATAATAGCCGCTGCACGACTTCAGGAAGAACAAGAACAAGAGCAACGTGAACAACGAGAACAAGAACAACAACGACTAGAACAGGAAGAAGAGGGTGATATTATTGAAGAAGAAGAGGGTGATATTGAAAAAGAAGAAGAAGAGGGTGATATTGTTAGTAAACGAGTTGCATTCAATGATAAATTTCTTCCGGGTAAATTAGATGAAATAAGAGATATGATATTTGATGGTGACGAGATGTCTAGATTTTTTTGATAGTTTCATTCATAGGAAAAATTATATCCACGCTGATTATGCCCCCATGCTTAAACAATCGTGGTATAATGGATTATATCGTGTATATACAAAAGTAGGTAGGGTATCGAGAAAAAAATATATAAGGATTTTTTGGAAGAAATAGAAAAAAATTGGATCATCACAAACAAAGCAATCAGATCCTGGATTTCTTAGATTACCTGAGCAATCAAACCTTTTTGATATACAAAACCCCTCTTTGCAGGGTGCAACTGGTATCATTAAAAAACAAATGGAAAGGGATTTTCTCAAAGTGGAACTCCAAGGGGGGTTTCAGGTAGTGGTCTAGTTCGTTGTCATAATATTATTCTCGGGGATATATCACGATTAGAAATTCTCGTAGGAGGGAGATGTAACAGAATTGTTACCGAGAGGAGGGTGGATTAAATGAACAATACAAACACAATTTGTGAAAGAAAATATAAATTTATGTAATAAATTATAAATGAAAAAAAATACAGATGTAACAACACAATAATTCATGCACTCAACCCACAATTAAACTCACAATCATTCACAATACATGAACAAATTAAATAACAATACAAAAGGAATCACAAATGTAAAGGGATCTCTTGGATTATACACAGATCCAAGAATCCTTTACGAAAGTTAAATAAATGCAAGTATGATTTACGAAAAAAATAAACACAAACGACAAACTATCTATCGCACGATGGATTGCGATAACTAGCACGATCATATACTTGTATTCAATCAAGTTGCTAGCTTTTATTGATATCTATGTGATCACTTGAAATATTATTGCGATCTGACATAAACATGCAAATACAACAATGTATTAAATTATATCACAATTTCAATACACCTATGTGTCTCCCCTGTATAACCGCACGATTCAGCAACAGTTGAATCGTCTCCCAGTTTCCCCGAGAACCGAGGGTTGACCAATACTATTATCGGACGTTTCCCTACACGGATCCACCACAGTTATACGTTCAGACAGCATACAACATCTACCCGAACCAACGGTTCCTCACTCCCCTAGATGTCGACCCGGACGTTTTACAACTCTAAGACAGCTCCGACACTCGGACTTCTAGCTTTCCGGATATTTACATGTTACACAGATGTTGACGAACAGACAGTTCGACACACAGACAGATACTTCAATTCCGTTTGCACAAATTAACGGCACAAGCACATTCAGATATTTATACAGAGATGTTCCAGAACAAACAATAGATGTCCCACAACAAATCAGACGATATCAAAGACGTTTATCAAAAGATGGTATCAGATGTGTTAACAGCTACGGTATCAACGATGTTATTAGCAGCTACGGTATCAACGATGTTATTAGCAGCTACGGTATCAGATACATTGTAACAACTACGTTAGCAGCTACGGTATCAGAGACGGTATCAACGATGTTATTAGATGCGCTATCAGTGATGTACTTCTACGGTATCAACGACGGAATCAACGACGGAATCAGCTATAATAAACAAAACCAGACTAATAATAGTTGTCTCAAAAATAATCTAAGCCGTAGATTACGATATTGTATTTAAAGTCTAAAAGTGACTAGTAATTCCAAATATTCCACGTTTAATTGCAATAAAAGCATCATTATACGAAATAATAATCTGAATAAAATTCACAATAAAACGAAATGTAAATTTAACACTCACCCCTTTGGCTGGAGATTTGCAAGACGAGGTTATCTATCCTTTGATTAGATATTTTGGTTCCCGTAAATAATAATGATAAATACTTCGCCTTATATACTCTCAATAGGTGAACATAAATCACATCGAGCTTGCCGTGCACCACGTAAAACGAGTATTTCGGATTTCATGTAAATTACAAATTGGCACATGCAAATCGTTACACGCCACTTAATCACCCCAGGTAATGAGTGTACGACGAAATCAAGAAAATGGTGAGTTTCGTTTGCAATTCAAGTACAACAAAAATCAGTTCAAATTTTCGCCTAATTCTGTGACAATACCTCCCCCCTAAGAATAAAAATGTACACATTTTTAAAACTAACACAGAATAGAAGAAAAATAACTACTGATGATATCTTACAACATTTACACTGGTTATACTACAAACTGGATTTTATTACTGGGCAAATTCATACAAATTTCCCATCATGCCCTACTCAAGTAGTCTGCGCCAATATTTTCAACTCCCCTTATTGACATTGTCGCTCTGTCTCTTGATGTATAACTTGAGCATGTTTGCATGGAATGTCTTTACATTACCGTCCATGTCAATTTTATAGTCCATGTCACCTTTTACTTCTTTAACTTCATATGGACCTTTCCACTGGACTAATAACTTATTCGAACTCGTTGGAAGAAGCAATAGCACCTGATCTCCCACAAGAAATTTCCTATTACGCGCTCTGCGGTTGTAATACTTGGCATATCTGCGCCCGGATTTAATCAATTCGTCACGTGCCATCTGGCATGTACTCTCAAGTTTATTTCTTAGATCTAACACGTACTGGTAAGTCGTTTTTATTTCCTCGTTCGCGACATCACCAGTCCATAGTTCGCGTAGTATCCGCATCGGGCCTCGAACTGTCCTACCGTACAACAGTTCGAAGGGTGAAAACCCTAAACTTTCCTGCGGTACTTCACGATACGCGAACAGAACAGCGTTTAAATAACGGTCCCAGTCTTGCGGACGTTCCGCGCACATCTTTCGTAGCATGCTTTTCAGGGTACCATTAAACTTCTCTACCAGTCCATTGCACATCGGATGGTATGGGGTAGTGTTTAGCTGTTTGATGGATAACAGCCTACTTATTTCACCCATGAGGTCAGAGGTGAATTGGGCACCACAATCAGTGAGGATTTCCTCTGGCACCCCTACCCTACTGAAGATATCAACTAATGCTTCAGCTACCCTTTCCGTTTCAATAGTTGGTAACGCTACTGCTTCGGGGTATCTGGTTGCGTAATCAACCAGAGTAAGTATGTACTGATTCTTTCTTTCGGTAACCGGGTGTATTGGTCCTACAATATCTACTGCCACTCTTTTAAACGGTGTATCTATTAATGGCATTTGTCCTAAGGGCACCCTTGTGACCCTTCCCTTACAAACGGTTTTCTGACATACGTCGCACGACCTACAGAACCGTGTGACATCGCCATTAACACCGGGCCAGTAGAATTCAGCGACTACCCTGCTAGTGGTCTTAGCCTTACCTAGGTGTCCTGCCATGCTTGACTCATGCGCCACCCTAAGTACTTGAGATCTATATCTCTGGGGTACGACCACTTGCCAATACTTCTTACCCTCCCGAGCGCTAAACTCCCTATGAATTAATCCGTTCTTGCGTACGAATCTAGAGCTACCCCCACGCTTGCAATGTTTAATCGCGCCGGACGTGATTTTCTCAACAATTGTTCTGATGGACTCATCACGTTCTTGCTCTTGTTTGAAATCATCACGGGAAATTCCTGAGATCGATTCAGGGACTATTAATTTATGAAACGCGGATTTCTCTCGCCGTGTTTGCGCTCGCGTTTCGACTGCCTGAGCCAAAGGTATTTTAAAGTCGGCCATAGTTGGAAGACGGGAACCTTCAACATTACCGATCGTCAGATCGTAAATAGGATTGTCCATACAAAGGGCATCAACAGTTCCCGTTAAGAAAGGTGTTTTTACTGTGATCCTTGCTACGGGAATGCGACCCATCGTCTGATCAAGCAACATACATGGGGATTCCCACCCGAGCATTTGGTTATCCTGCACGAGACTACGTTTGATCACTACGCCCGTACAACCAGTGTCACGCAATACCACGACTTCTCGACCGTTGACAAACCCTCTCGCGGTTGGTACACGCGCTTCAGGAAATAAACACGTGCCAAGTGAATGAATACAAGGTTCTACATGTACGTTGTTATCGGATATACCTTTACTTTGTATAGCCACTGCTACCTTATGTATAAGTACCTTTCTTTTAGGACAGTCTTTTTGAATATGACCCAATGCATTACACAAGAAACACCGCACACGCTGAAAAACTGGATTCCCAACTGACCTTTTTACCTCAGCTGATTTTACAGGCTCCCTAGGCATAGGTCTTACAGACTGGTTTCCAGACTTAAAATCTTTTAAAACCACGTTCTGGGTTCCCCCATGAGCTTCGGCAAATAAATCGGCTTGCTTAGCCATATCTTTTACGTTTGTGAAGACTTTCTCCTTCAGAAATTGATCTAATTCTCGCCCAACTGTATTAAATAATTGATCTCTGAGCAAGAAATCAGTCAACCCTTCAAACGTTTTCACCGCTTTGCCGCATTCAATCCACCGCTCAAAATAGTTCGCAATTCTGACGGTGAACTGACCAAAGGTTTCTCCCTTATCGGGCTTGCTATACCTGAACTTTTTTCGAAAACCTTGTTCAGTGAGCTCGTACCTTTTGAGAAGTGCTTCCTTTAGGACGTCGTACTTAAACACATCGTCCCTAGGAAGTCGCGAGTATACATCCAGTGCTTTACCTTTTAATAAAGCACTCAGATGCAGCGCCCAGTCATTTTGACTCCACTTCTGGTTTTCGGCATACCGCTCAAACCGATGAAGATAACTATCTATGTTATCTTTTTCATCGTCAAAGGGAGGTAATTTGGGGCCCCTTAATTTGCTAAAGGCAGAATCGTGTTCTCTTCCAGATGTCGCTAATTCTACCTTACGCTCATGATCCCGTTGTTTTGCTCTTTCCTCTAACTCTATTCGCTTTTGCTCCGCTTCCATTTCCCATCCTATCCTATCCTTTTCGGCCTGCTTCTCTAATTCTATCTTTTCCTTCTCTAATCCTATCTTTTCCCTCTCAAAGGCCCATTTCCTATCTTCGGATTCCCTTTCTAATTCCCGTTTCCTTTCTTCGGATTCCCTTTCTAATTCCCGTTTCCTTTCTTCGGATTCCCTTTCTAATTCCCGTTTCCTTTCTTCGGCTTCCCTTTCTAATTCCCGTTTCCTTTCTTCGGCTTCCCCTTTTTCCCTTTCTAATTCCCTTTCTAATTCCCTTGCCCTTACCCTTTCTTCCCTTTCCCGGGCTTGTTCTTCCTGAATAAATTTCCTTAGACTTTCGCCTTCATAACCGAATTCTTTGCCTAAGGCAACCAAGTCCTTAAGGGATGACATGACAATTGTAATATGAATATAGATATATAACCAAACCAATACTTTAAACACGTTTATACTGGACACACGGACCTAGGTAAACTAAACAAAGATAAACTCCAACTAGAGTATTATCTTAACAGAAGGTCACGCTCAAATATAAACATTAAATGTATACCTTCACAAAAATGATTGACAGTTCACTTAATCCAACGATCCCACTTCTGACACCATTGTAACAGAATTGTTACCGAGAGGAGGGTGGACTAAATGAACAATACAAACACAATTTGTGAAAGAAAATATAAATTTATGTAATAAATTATAAATGAAAAAAAATACAGATGTAACAACACAATAATTCATGCACTCAACCCACAATTAAACTCACAATCATTCACAATACATGAACAAATTAAATAACAATACAAAAGGAATCACAAATGTAAAGGGATCTCTTGGATTATACACAGATCCAAGAATCCTTTACGAAAGTTAAATAAATGCAAGTATGATTTACGAAAAAAATAAACACAAACGACAAACTATCTATCGCACGATGGATTGCGATAACTAGCACGATCATATACTTGTATTCAATCAAGTTGCTAGCTTTTATTGATATCTATGTGATCACTTGAAATATTATTGCGATCTGACATAAACATGCAAATACAACAATGTATTAAATTATATCACAATTTCAATACACCTATGTGTCTCCCCTGTATAACCGCACGATTCAGCAACAGTTGAATCGTCTCCCAGTTTCCCCGAGAACCGAGGGTTGACCAATACTATTATCGGACGTTTCCCTACACGGATCCACCACAGTTATACGTTCAGACAGCATACAACATCTACCCGAACCAACGGTTCCTCACTCCCCTAGATGTCGACCCGGACGTTTTACAACTCTAAGACAGCTCCGACACTCGGACTTCTAGCTTTCCGGATATTTACATGTTACACAGATGTTGACGAACAGACAGTTCGACACACAGACAGATACTTCAATTCCGTTTGCACAAATTAACGGCACAAGCACATTCAGATATTTATACAGAGATGTTCCAGAACAAACAATAGATGTCCCACAACAAATCAGACGATATCAAAGACGTTTATCAAAAGATGGTATCAGATGTGTTAACAGCTACGGTATCAACGATGTTATTAGCAGCTACGGTATCAACGATGTTATTAGCAGCTACGGTATCAGATACATTGTAACAACTACGTTAGCAGCTACGGTATCAGAGACGGTATCAACGATGTTATTAGATGCGCTATCAGTGATGTACTTCTACGGTATCAACGACGGAATCAACGACGGAATCAGCTATAATAAACAAAACCAGACTAATAATAGTTGTCTCAAAAATAATCTAAGCCGTAGATTACGATATTGTATTTAAAGTCTAAAAGTGACTAGTAATTCCAAATATTCCACGTTTAATTGCAATAAAAGCATCATTATACGAAATGATAATCTGAATAAAATTCACAATAAAACGAAATGTAAATTTAACACTCACCCCTTTGGCTGGAGATTTGCAAGACGAGGTTATCTATCCTTTGATTAGATATTTTGGTTCCCGTAAATAATAATGATAAATACTTCGCCTTATATACTCTCAATAGGTGAACATAAATCACATCGAGCTTGCCGTGCACCACGTAAAACGAGTATTTCGGATTTCATGTAAATTACAAATTGGCACATGCAAATCGTTACACGCCACTTAATCACCCCAGGTAATGAGTGTACGACGAAATCAAGAAAATGGTGAGTTTCGTTTGCAATTCAAGTACAACAAAAATCAGTTCAAATTTTCGCCTAATTCTGTGACAGGAGACAAGCTGGAAATAACTCACCTGAAATAATTAATGAGGCCACTGATATCTGCAGACGACTATTTGAGGATGGTATCATGGATATTGGTGTATACCGAGAGTTTATTGCTGAGCTAGCAGACGGTTATCACAGTGACTAATTTGATGACTTTTTCTTTGACATTTTATTGAAAATCCAAAGAATTTCGTTATTAGATAAATTTCATTTAAATAAGATACACTACAACCACAATAAACCAAAAATGACTTACGTAGTAAACTCACGATTGCCTGTTTATAGAGCGTACTATGGAGATGGTCTCTGCAATACCATTGCAGGGTTATTTGCAAGAATGGCTCCAAAAATAGCACCAATCGCAAAACAGTTATCAATGAAAGCTATTGATGTTTTTCGTGATGTATGGCGCAATTCGTGATGTTGCTGGGAAAGCATTTACAGCCGCTAAAGAAAAACTAGTAGCGTTAGTTCGGCGAAGAAAGAAACCAATGACAAAATCACAATCTCTGGGACCACTACCATCTACGGAAATTATGCCTGCAAGTATTAGCAAAATAATAAATGACGCAGTGGATCAAAAAATAGCTAGCATCGCTGACCAATGATGGATACGACACTCAGGGGAATATTACTGCAAATATGATAGCGGTAGGTGGTTTGAAATCGCGAGCGAGATTTCGATTTAGATCAAGAAATATATAGTAATATGTTTAAATTGGCTCCAGACACAGCGTTTGATTTGGGCGCCACAGTACCCAAGAATGATTCTGTACGCGATTATCAATTCTATTCCTATAATGCAATACAACCAAATAATCGATCAAGAATCGAACTTCAAGTCCAAGATACCAGCAAATAGTTTCTACCCGCTGAAACATTTATTGAAGGAGAAGGAGAAATTGTAACAAATGATCATGCTGATAATAATCCGCCATATGCACTTTTTGCCAAAGTCGGCTTTGTCAATGATGGTATTATGGCTCTATTTGTGAGTGCTAGATATATGATTGATGGAAGAGAGATTGAATCTATAGAACATCATGATGATGTTGCCACAACAATAGTGGGGTTAGCAAGATACTCTGTTGATTATATAAGATCGGCAGGTCCATCTGTAATGTTCGCAAAGGATACTAATGATTACGCTGATAACAATAAGTATATAAAATTACGATCACTACTGCAATTGATCCACAACCAGATGATTATGGTGATCATGAAATAAGACCAGGTGCTGCTTTTGGTATTGTAAAAAATGATAATACTCGTTACAACCTAGGGTTTGCAACACCCGTATCAATAATTCAAGGACAGCGTAGATTATTTTCATGCGCGATTCCACTATCTCATATATTTGGATTTTGCAGAAATGTTAGAAAAGTTATCTGTGGGGCGAAACATACAGTAGTACTCTCGCGAAAGGGAGATGATAATGATGCAATCTGGCGTACTGGTGCTATTGATGGTAAAGTAAATAGATCAAAATTATATTGTGGATGCCAGTAATAACTCCATCAATCACCGCGGAAGAAAAATTACAATCATTTATGGAACATACGGGGAAATCATTACTATCATGGCTAACAGTGACCACAGATACCATGCAGTCAACTGTTAATGGTGTATTTACTTGGCACATGGCATCAAAACAAGGTGTTGCTGCGTCACGTTATATATTTATTGCGTTATATGATAGGGCGCGAGCTCGGTCACAATTACGCAGCCATATGATATTTGATAAACTGGGTGTTAATGAAGTTTCATTGACGATAAACGGCCAACAGGAACCATCCGAGGATATTTAACTTAATTACGATCAAAACCAAATAGCACGCGCGTATCATCGGTTGCTGACATTTATGGGACGCGATAATAATATAGATACCGATCTGCAAATATTACAGTTGGATTTTAAAAGCCTATATCCTATTTACTATTCTTTGCTGGAACATCTTGATTTAACCAGACAATCAGTCGTTGATATAAACTTTCGAGATCGTGTAACAGCTCTTCCTGTTATTGATGTAGGTCCACCAGTCATACACGTTCGTTACAGAGCAGCTGCTGTCATACTCAGTGATAAATCAATGGTACTCGAAGGTGTTGGTGGACGAATGAGAGTAGTTGATGCACCAGTAGACAATATGTAGACCATTATATCAATCTGTTATTAAATAAAATGTCATATAGTCATGTTAGTGTTACATTAACTCCTAGTCAAATTAAAAAATTGCAATCGGAATCAGCTAAAAAATGTGGAACCACAATATCGCTGAAGCACAATCAGATGTCTGGTGGTCAGAATAAACTATCACTGACAGCTCGTCAGACAAAACACTTGAATGATGCTTTCAAAAATAAAAAAGGTGTTCTGGTCACTTTCTCTGCGGCCGCATTTAAGAATATGATAAAATCAGCTGGTATATTTCCACGTTTCGCTGCGTTACCAGCGTTGATTGTGTCAGCGGCCCCAGCGGTAGCAAAAGCCGCCGCGCTAAGGGCCGTTGGTACAGCGGCAAGGATGGCACTAAAGAAAACTACTGGAAGCGGGTATTAAAAAAAAACGATCAGGAAAGGGTCTACGACTACCAGGAACTCCGCATTCATGGTACAGCGGAAAGGGCCTGAGATTAGGAACAGTTTACTAACTCGAGAACCAAAGGTTCTGTCTCCGATGTCAAATTTTGATTGATTCGATGCTGCTAAAAAACTAGCTATACAAATATTTAGAGGTGTAATTATGAGAGATCAATTACCGCAACAACCAAACAACACTGAAACAGGTATCATTAATCTCGATAACAGCACCGGACCTGGAACTCACTGGGTTGCATACGTGATTGATCAGCGTGCTATTGTTTATTTCGATTCATATGGGTTAGCGGCGCCTAAAGAATTTATGCGTTATATACGGCACTTAAAAACTTCTATCTGGTATTCCACGCTACCAACACAGAAAATGAATGACCCACCAATATGCGGAATAGAAGTATTAAATGTCCAAGACGCTATTTCATCATCGGGAAAACCACCTCATAAAACCGTGCATGAATCTATGAGTAATCGCTTTTTAGAGAGAAATTATAGAAAATGAAATGATTGATATTTGGGGGAGATCTCTATCAAGCCTGAAAAACCCACCGCGGAAATATCTGCAACCGGTGATGTAAAAAAAAAATAATCGAAGATGAAATATCCGAGATGTTAAACCTCGCAAGTGTTGATCCAAATAAAAGAGTTGTATTTCAAGATCGTCAGGGTAAATTGAAAACTATTAATCCCTTGATGATATCTTAGTTAAACAACGCGACGAAGTAGAAGATACTATCGCGTTGTTTTCCAAGGAGGGTAAACTCAAACCAGATGTTCTCATTTCAACTATTGCGGATAAAATTAACAATTTAGAACCATTAAAAAACTTCGCGATGAATATGACGACCATAAAACTAAATTTAATCGGTTTTCTGAATTACAAAGAAGTATAATTGACAATATTGACAAACCTCTATTAGATTTCTTTGGAAATCCACCGGTGACCACACCGAAACTCACAGGGATAAAAGCAGCTATGTTAGAATTATCAGCACTCCACTCTATGTATGGAGATCATGTTGAGAAGTTTTCAACTTTTCGTACAAAATCTTAATGAGAAATTCTTTGGGGGGATAAAATTAGATAAACACGACATAAATCTCCCGGATATTAGAAAACCCATGGATGAGATGAAAAACACCATCGAGACAATCAAAGATGATTTACCGAGGATGATAGAAACACTTGAAAAAACAAAGATTCCTCATGAGAAAACCAACAACGTAGTATACACGATTCAACACGGATCATTTACGTGGACACGATCCACTAACATATTAAATATCACCGCGACCGTCAAAGGTATTTATCAATTAACACTAGTGTCACCGACTCAATTTAATATTTCAATAACGCTTTAATCTGGGGTCAACAATATGATATCAACGATCATCGACAAGGGAACAACTGAACGATTCACAATAATATCCACTCATAATAATTTGGCTAGGGTTTTAGTAACATGGTATGTGGAATTCGTAGCGGATTTAAGTAAACAACAATCCATAGGATTTTCAACGCTGGCAAATTTAACGCCAGCAATTTGAAATCTATTGTAATACATAAACTGTCATCATTGGCAACTTCACAACAGTATCGCTATGATCAGGTCAGAGAATTTCAAACTGAACTCAAAACACTCACTGAGGAGTATCAAATAAAAATAAAAAATATCGACGCGGAATCACCGCAGATGATATCACCGTGTATTCAGTATCAGGTGTAATCACCGGAGCTGGTATTATACTTACCTCGGTGACAATGATTGCCCCGATAGCTGTTCCAATTTTTATATCAGCGACGACAACAATCGTGGGAATTATTTCAATAATAGCAACAAGATATCATCATGCAGCCAGCGTAAACTACAAGACTACGTAGTTAAGTTCCGTACTTTGTCAACCGCATACTCGCAATTATCCTCGATGATATCATCCTCCTTCGATGATATATTAATATCAGATAATGAGTTTTCAGCGATGGTATGTGTTTATGATTCCGCGATGTCAAAATTAGAAAAACAACATGAATATAATAACAATAGCAACATCGCAAGAACTACTTCAACGAATAGTGGAAAATACCACACCGGTGAAAACCAGCATGATCTCAATAACCTCAACAAACCCTGATTTCAGTGTCAATTTCCCTACTGTGGTTCCCGTGAAGGAGATAGCACTAGCAAAATTACGAGTATATAATAGTTGGCCTAACATTAGATCGGCACCATTTGGTCAGCAGCCAAATAATTCCTTGGTGTTTGCGAGCAAGAATAAACCCGACGGTACTCTAGACTGGAATGTTGTTTCGCTACCATCTGGGTTCATGAACCAACACTATCATCCGCTATTAAGATAAACTCACCCGGGTATCTAACAGAGTTCAATCAGAACTTTATTAGGATGGCTTAAAACCCCACCTCGGATATCTTATCAAAAACCAGAACCTAAAAAATCTGATTATGTCGCAGATGTACAATCATACCACGAAATTGCTCCATTAAATTGAAATTTTTTACCTGGTATCAAAAATGCAAAATTAACCGATATATTCACATTTCTCGATAGAAATATCATGCAATGGGAATTTGGTTTTGAGAAAACTCCTGATTCATCCATTGATTAATCAATTACATAAAACACAACTAGCGAGACTACGACAGAGTTTCCAAAAACATCTTTTTCATATAACGAGTTCACGTAGCGAGATTATAAAATATGTTGAGATATTAAATCAGCTTGTATCCGACATGGAATATATCAACACACGAATAGTTCAGATAATAATTAATGACAAGAACGGAGATAAACAAAAATTTTTAACTGGTTACAATATCACAGAAGCTGATTTACCCGCTTTCAAGTTTCTTAGGTATAACGCAATTGAACTAAACTCATTTGCACCAACGGCTCCTCCAGGGTTTCTAATCTTTGAAGATCCAACTAATCCAGTGTATATGCGATGTCATAATGATTCGTTAACGAGAATTAATTTCAAACTCACCGACCAATCCAATAATCTGATTGATTTACGAAGTGAGATTTTCTGATTGATTTACGAAGTGAGATTTTACAAATTACTCTGTTTGTAAAATTCTAAAGTATTTTCTTAGTAAAAACATTTACCATAACAATTCGTCTCCGCAGCGCCATCGGCGCCTGGTCTGTCTGGAGACTATGCGATGTCATAATGATTCGTTAACGAGAATTAATTTCAAACTCACCGACCAATCCAATAATCTGATTGATTTACGAAGTGAGATTTTACAAATTACTCTGTTTGTAAAATTCTAAAGTATTTTCATAGTAAAAACATTTACCATAACAGTTCGTCTCCGCAGCGCCATCGGCGCCTGGTCTGTCTGGAGACTTTGTCTCTGGAGACAGATTCTCAATAGCGTGACAAACCGAAACCATTTCTCTTTTTTATGTCTGCCTGAATTGGTTTCGGTTTGAAATCCTTTAGGATTTTGTTTGAAATAGTTTCGGTTTGGCTGAAATAGTTTCGGTCTGTCCACCCTCTTTGCTGCTCATTTAGTTTATTTGATTGATAATGCCTTTCAGTTAAAATGGCAAGGATCGTCTTCTCTTTCTCAAATTTCGTCTGATCTGGACCGTAGATTATGACTCTCTTCAGACAGCCTTTTCTCTTTACATATATACTTCGCTTCCAAAGGGCCATTCCGGTAATCTGGATAATAGCTCATGATGATGTGAAATACAAGGGATAGACCGGATTGACCAGCATCGACGATTGGAGGGTAGATGATTCTACGTTAGTTCATATCTTGTGACGAGAACTTGTGAATGGACCAAAGTGAACCTAGGGTATTTATAGTAAAAGAACGGATTGAAATGGATTGAGTTCTTTCACCAGTCTTTGCACACGTTACACAGTTCAGTCATAGTGCGGAGTTTGTTTTCCAATCCGAAGAGAGCTGCCTGTAACTTCACAATCCCTATACAGGTGCGCTAGCGTCTGTTAGAACATGACGAAAACTAAGAAGACGATGATTTGAGGTGCACAGGCTGTAGAGACGAGTGGTAATGGTATAGCAGTGGCTACTAAAGCAACTACAATCCTACTTCCATAATAGAACAATTTTAGTTGGTATTTAGCAGATTTTCTGTCTTCACCAGAATTTGTTCCGGTACCAGTAGCTTCTCTGCCTTCGCCTCCCTTACAGTACGTCGATGATTTGAAACGAAGACAGAATGAAGAATTTGAGAATTTCAGGCAACAGCAGAAAAATGCGGAACGAGCCTTTCTCATTCAAAAGTAACAGCGAGAAGGCGATGCAAACACATGACAGGAAGAGGAAGACAAAGCAGAGAAAAAAAACAAGTTCTAGACGAGAAGGAAGATAGTGAAAGTCAAACGGTGACGGTACTCTTTATCGTTTTGACAGAGTTAAGGAGTCTAAAATAAATGTATCACACTTCTTTAATACGACCCAAGAGAGTACAATTCCTTCCCGAACCAACAGTAGCGGTCCAGGAGTAGGCCCTGACTGTGTTAAAGGTATAATGAACGTAAAGCTTCTTATATCCCGATCCTGGGTTGGTTGTTTATATTAACAACGAAAATACAAAACACCGAACTGTTCTTTCCAGTGCTACCCATCTCTCAAGAAAGGAAAAGAAAACTCAAATCCCTTTTTCCCCATAATGGATAGGTGTGGGTGCAAATGTGTAGGTTCTTCTTATTATTTTTTTAAAAACTAGAGACACATAAACCAGTTTCCACACACACAACTTTAAAGCGTTCATTTTATTATTTGTCGTCTTACTCTCCTTTTTTCTCGTCTTCCTCTCTTTTTTATTGTCTTATTTCCTTCCCTTTCTGAACGTGTCTGAGTTTTTCCTTTCTGGAGGGTACCTAATTTTCCCGTTCGGAACCCCTATCTACTTCCTTCTTCTGTTGTGCTTTGACGAAGGACAAAAACGTGTCCATTGCTTAGCTTGTCAGCCCATCTTAAGAGAGGAAGAAGATAACCAGAATAAAGACACTTTCATGTTTTTTTCGATCCGGAATGCATGCAAGAGACCAGTAAACCTAATGTCTGCGTGGATCATCTTTAGTCATTGGATGCAACGTGGTAAGATTCGTGGTGGAAGTGAAGAGAAATCATTCAAGGACCAAACACGCTGACCGAGACGTGGAGCCAAGAGGACATCGAACGCAGCGAAGATTTCAATTGTTATGACATGGTGATATGTCACAAATAATCGGGATACGATGGTAAAGTTATTTTGAAATACTGTACTGAATAAAATACCGAACGCTCTAAAGTCACTTTAAACTGAGCCAAATTCATATGCATCCTAGTGGTACAAGTGTAGCTGAAAGACTAGATGAGATACTTGGCCATGCTTTTGAGTCGAAGAAATCAAATACCTATACTTGTGTCCGCTGTATTCTTACGTGTGCAAATATTGTCTCTTTCCCGCAGGACAGCCACAAATGCTGTCGAAACACATTGACGCGGACAATATTGGACAATACAATGGAATTATTAAATGTAAAGTCTTGCCTCCTACAGACTTGTGCCATCACGTTTTAAGTCACCATCCATTACCATAGAGGATGCTGTTTCTCTTGTGCCGAACTTGTTACGAAACGTGCAACTAATACTAACAATGTCAGCACACCCAGGAAGAACGCGCCTTGAGAGGAACGTGGGTCAGCCTAGGATGCCAGTTGTTAGAAGTGTACGATTTCTGCCACTTGCTCAAAAGAGAACAGTGCCACAGGGAAAATGAGCATCAGAGAGGCATTTTCACAGGCTATGTGGATGCCTTTTTGAGATTGATACAAGACGTCAGAAGCTATCATTTATAGTACCACACTCTCAAAAACCAAACGAAATTCAAAGAGAAAGACACGACATTCGATCATATCGAGAAAAATGAATCATTTGCAAAAGTGATGTTAAATTGCTTGTCAACAAAATTGCAAAATGACCATGTTTACTCAAGTCGGGGTATTTCACAGAACTCTCCAGATGATTCACGACAAAACCAAACACATGAAACACGTGGAAGACTTGATCTTAGTCAGTTACTAAGAAGAGCTGGACTTATTTGGAAATGTCATGTAAGCGTACGTGACAACCCACGCTTGTTTAATATTGTATGAAACATTACATTAGTTGTGAGATACTGCATTTGGATACAGACAATTGCATCGATATCAATCGCCTTGGTCAACGTCACTCTGACATCCAAGGAGACCATTTAGAAATATGGATGGACGAGCACCCTAACGACAATAACCTCAGTTTTATTAGTTGCGGTCCAAAACATTACGGATTCGAATACAAGGACCCACTAGTTAAAGTGCACGCCGATTTTAAAGTAAAAATATTGACAATGGTGAACTTTGGGGTAAAGAAAGAAGTCCTACAGTATGGAAAGGATCAAGATTTTAAAGTGAGCACCTATGAACCCCAGAAGATTGTTCGTATACCCACACACCAAATCGTCATTCGACCTTTGTAAAACTGTATCAACTCGATTTACCAGACGCTATTGCGGCTTCCCAACCACAATACTTTACAGATATAATTATTTTGGTCAGTATATATAAAGGGAAAACATCCAAGTTGGATAGTTTATTGTGACTACAATTGCCAAGCGAGAAAGATGAATCCTTTTAAACAGACACAATATAAGTTCGGTGATTCTCAAGTGGAGTGGACGTATGTGCCTTGCGATTGCAGGGACGCAATCCCGTGAGACCTCAGTACCACATAATGGGAAGTTTGCTATCACTACTACAATACCCACCGTATAAAGTAATGATGTGCATGTCAAACCTGACGGATGCGAAAAAGCTTGCCACTCGTTTTGTGGACTCTTTACTGGGTTGTACTGCCAATGTCATCTCAACGTAAAACCATGATGCTACCACCCTATCATCAGTGCTGAGCAAAACACGATGAGTTAATACTGTCCCAGCATGGAAGTGAGCCTATGAAAGAAGATTACTCGTTCCCTGTGCATTTATCTGAATACTTGACATTGAAAGTAGTTTTTAAACCTTCCAATGAATGTGGCCTACATATCTAGAAGGAACTACTTGACTAATTAGCCAGAATCGGATTTATCTACTTGGGCAAAGGTGATAAAGTAAAATAATTCACCAGCAGAGAAATTCAGCTGTTAAAGCTACGTTAAAAATCCCAATCCAATCCCATAAGAACATCCATGGATTGCCTATGGAGTTGAGATAACGAATGTACCGAAAATGTGTCACAAGTCAATCGACCATAGATTAGGACTCTCTTCAGACAACCTTTTATCTTCACATATATACATATAAAAGATAACATGGTATTGTATATCTGGGTATGATCAAGAAATATTCGGTGTTATTCTTAATCTGGGTATGGGTATAACACCGAATATTTCTTGATCATACCCAGATATACAATACCACGAGTAAATAGGCGTGATGTATTGATGTGTTACATCACGGCTATTTACACGTGGTTTTAAAATCCACTATCACAGATTATTTGCGGTTTCGTACCCATTTGTTTCGCCACTGGTGCCATCAAGAATTACCTGTCGTGTACACGTCCCTGTCGACTTAAAAAGGTTCCATATAAAAAACTCGGACACTTTTGGTATGTCTCACACATCAACATGACGTCGTTTAAGACTCATTTTCCCGTCAAATTGATTCGTGCCTTACAAGGCATCAGTCGATCAATATAATCCACAAATACGTCCGTATAAGCCAATCTGAGACAAGTCTTATGATGGTTTACGGTGACAGGACGTCAATTACTACAAGACTTTATTCACAATCCACATTAACATAAAACCTTTTATGAGAAAAACAAAGTAGTCTTGACACAATTGGCATAACACGGCATAGAAACTCAAACTTAAAAGCAAATCATTTTGAAACTTGGAGGTAGAGGTTCTCTAGGAGGTGTCGTAATAATATGCTTAGAGTCATTCCCAAGAAATAAGCCACTCGCCGACCCAAACGTACCCAGAAGAAAACAATCAGTAGTGTCAAAAACCATGTCACAGAAAACGCAAATTAAAAGTCCACAGAAAATACCTGCAAAAGAGGCAGTTAGGCCAGGACGCAACAATACATATAAAACCACTGCTGCGATGGAGACAGCGTCTAAAGTAACCTCAGTTTATTCTATTTTTGGTTGCTAGTGATGCCAGCCAAACCCAATTTGACACGAGATGTTCATAATTTGACGCAAAATGAAAACACGTGTCTCCAGGAACTTCTCATTCAGCGGTAATACCCCCTCCTCTTTAGTTGAAGTGACAGCTGCGTTCAAGGTACATTCCACCAAAATCTAGGTCCACGCATTCCGCTTTAAATTGGACCTGGGCCAAACGATGGGTATCAGTGATTTTTGTACTTAAGAACAAAACAATATGTCATCTGCCAGCTGTGCACACCATCACCAGCGCCGTTATCCTATCCAAAAAGTAAACGGAACAAAAGTACAGTCTCTTTGTCAAATCCAGCATCCGGAGAAAAGATTAGCCAAACATCGACGTCAACCCAAGAAAATTCACAGTCATCCAGTGAAAAAAGAGGTTGCTTCAAAGAGGAAGACTTGTTATGCATGTTTTGGTACCAGAGCTTCTCAAACATTATTCTGGTTTTTACCACCTGTTCAAAAGTGAGATAAATGGAAACATATCACGGGATGGAACGCAGTGTATTTTTTCTCTGAAAGCCAAAGGTGTCTCCTGAAAGACGTGTACACCATGATCACTATTTGTCAAAACGTAAAGACAAGGAAAGGACTGCCTCCTCGTTTAGCCAAACATATACTCATTCCAAAACAACTCTAAAGATGTCATCGATACTATGTGCGAATATTTTTTAAATATTTTGAAAAGAACGAGACTTTTGTCGAACACCAGAAAGAACGCTTCGCCATACATCGACACCTTCTTTGCCAAATAGTTCCAATTAAATCCCCATCAGTCAAAATAAACGGCTGTTGGTACAACGCAAGGGACTTTTAACACTGATATGTCCCATTGTCAAAGGAATATCGGGTGTCATGCTGGGAGGACTGATGAGATGAGTTGCCCATGGGTCCAAGCTAAATGGAGAAACAGAACTGAATATGTCGAATGAAATGACCCGTGTCCCTCGATACAGGCAATTATTTTTGCAGTCAACATCTGGTGGACACGATTGCTGCAAAATTCAATGCACTGTTTGGAAAATCTTTGGACAAAACCAAATTAAGTGTAAAAATCTAGTTCTATCAAGGGGCTTATTGCCTACTGAACATATTTTCGGATGACAAAATGTTGTCCATTACAATTTGTTCTGAATTGTTTGACATTTTGAGTGGACACCTCAAGGTAGTCAAAGTTTCACTCATACCGCCATTAACAACAACTTTCTTTCGTTACCCTGTACCAAGGATTAACTTTGATCGTTGTGTACTCTGTTGTGGTGGAATACAGCTTGGTGGGACACACATTTGCACCTTTACTTTTAATCTTTCCTTTCAATACGTATTCTGCCACGACCAATGACGCGAAAACGGTAACACCTATCACATTAACGTCGAATTCTTACATCCTCACTATTTGCCCGTCCGTAAGTCGTATTTCGACATTGTCAGATCTTGGACGAAATATTCCATTCGCCAACGAAAAAGCCACATTGAAACTCGTTTTCGAAAACGATTCTCTAATGTGTTGTAAGTAATTTATCATGTATACCAATGAGCTCGACAGCGAGGACATGGCCTAGGAGATATGCTGAAATCGACGTTTTGTTATTTGGTGGCTCCCGTTTTGAAACCGATGGTGCCACAAGGATTGCACGTTATGAAAAATGCTGCATTGACCCAAGGCAAAAACTGTCTTGAAAATGTCATCATCGACAAACGAAATCCCAAAGAAACATTCTTGAGAGCAGGCGAACATGTCTTGCTTTGAACTATAAAATATATTTTGGGAGTACTATAAATTGTCTGGACGCTACGTTGTCAGGCAATCCTGCTTCCCGGACGCCAACAAGGACAGCAGAAAAAGACGACGAAGACACGTATCTATAAGACATCACACACACACACACACACACACACACACACACACACACACACACACACACCGAGCTAGAAAGACCAATAAATAAGAACCATCTGAGAAATGGATATGCATAACAGAAGAAATGATGCACATAGAGAGTCTTGCAAATCTTCGAGGTCTAAAATGGTTCCCTTTCCCATGCCACCCACTAAGATTTCGAAGCACGAATCCCAATGGGTAGAATGTTATTCCATCTTCTCTATGATTACATCAGCTCCCATTGAATTTGAGATAAATTGACAGACATATATTACATCGATTTGAATAGCAGTATAATGTACGTGAAAATCAACGTGATCATAACGGATGACACCGCTCTGAGAGCTTATGTTAGAGTATCTCCCGTCTACAATTTCATGCATACCTAGTCAGATACTTACCCTTACCGAGCCAACCTGGAAAACTTTCGACGTAAAAGAGAACAATACATCGGATGCTTGGATGGTATGGACACCTGGCACTTAAAGCGTAGACAATGTTAACGACACAATCATACAAGCGCCTCACGATCCTCAAAATGTGAGCGTTAACAACCGTCGAAAGAAAATCATGCAAGGACGTAGTTTAGAACTGATGAATCATTTGCATTTGGACAAGTGATTGCAAAACAAAATGTCTAAATGGAATTAAAATCCACATGAGACGGCATCGCATCATTACAATTTTACATTTTATGCGCAATGGCAACGAGTACAAAACTATTATCCAATAAGCCAGACTCCTAATGCGACGCGTGGAGGTGGGAAACGCAATGTATCCGATACGACGCTAGGAAGTGAAAACCTTCACCATTGCCGCTAGACTACAATCGAAGACCAAAGATCATTTGTTCCATTGACATGTGTCCAAACGTCTAATCTTTAGTATTGTCAGCAGCAAAGCCCTCAACAGAGCCGCCACTGCCAGTCATTTCGATTTAAGAGCTACAAAGTGTCCAAGATCGAAGTCAGTCATGATGGCAAGACCTTGTGTACCAGACCCTTTGAACCTAAATTTACCCAGAAGAATTACTTGACATCGTACTTGTCCCTGTACGAAGCCAGGGAACAGTTAGGAACCAACACCAGCCATGGAAATTCGTACGACGTTTATGCAGGAGGCTACGCTTTGTTGGCCATTGATTTAACTACAAACCAAGGCAACGAGGAGGGTCATTTCCACTCTATAAAGCCATGTCAAACGTTTCTCGAATTTCAGTTTGCTACATCTCCAAAAGAGTTTGTGAACGTCATCTTGTTCGCCGAATTTGAAAACACTCTAAAAATCAACAGTTTGAGAGAAGTCATTCTAGACTATTAGAAGCTATGAAAGACTCTTATATCTCTTTAACTGATAGAGATTCTTGGGAATTGGAATGGGGGGATATCATGGAAGCAGAACAATTCAATGAAAATGACAACGAAAAAGCGGTCATGGTCATTTCCAGATGGCCAGAACAAGAACCATATTATGTCGCTTATTTTGCCAAACACCTGGCAGAAACAAGTAAAGGTTTGACCAACAAAGATTGCTATGGATGTCAAAACGATCATCCCAGTCAAAGTCAACACGATAAATGCCTGCCGAATCAAGAATAACAATTGGACGAATATCTGGATGACACTTGGGGTCTCATCTGGGACGTGCATGATCATTCCTTGCTTTTACGGACTGCTCTAGAGATCCGTCGCATCGAATCTCTCGTTGCCCAGAGTACGGAGACGAAAGTACGAGACGTTCGCAGGACAGTGGGTTTCAAAATAATAGTCAGGATTGAATTTATAACTTAACATTGCCTGTTGAAAAAGAAAAGAAACAAACAAAACAAAATGGATAACTGGGAACTTTGTTACCTTTTGAATTTCGAGCAAATTTAAATTGTATTACTTTTACTAAAATTTCTATTCTAATACATGGTTATCCGCTAGGATCCGGATTTGGAGTGTCTTTTATAGACGGGGTAATTTTACAATTAATATTAAGGACAGCACAAATATGTCACAGACAGTTTCACCTACTCCAAAGAAAATGAGAGCTTTATACGATAGTGACTCAGATCACTAACTACCCATGAATGCCACGTGTCAATCTTCGTTACAGCTTGTACTACGTATCACTGCAGTAAAATTGAATACCCAGTATCGTTTCATTATTTGCAATAAAACTATTCTAAATTAGAACTGATGAAAATGAAACAGTTTCATGTTATATTAATTATTTATTGTCAATTTCATATGACATCCATATATTAAATATGATAATACCTCATTACTATGAGACGTGTTGTGTTATTATTTTTTTATTTTTCTAATGCGTATAAACTGTGTACTTCAGATGTAACGGTCACACCACGTCCCTCATTAACATATATTGTATTCAAGCGCCGCATGTAAACATTTGGACGTGAACACTAGTGACGATTTATTTCTACTTTAAAGTAAAAGTTTGTGTCAGAAACATAATCTACGTTGGGGTTTGGACAGAGACATGGCCCAGTCGCGTGGTTTCATTATATGTCTCTCCAAGTCTCGTTGGGATACAAATACTGTAACCCATTGTCTGCCATTTCCTTATTCTGTCCAAACTCCAACATAGATTCTATATGTCCCTATAAACCGTGTCCCTTTAGTGCCTCGGCACTCTTTAATATGTTAAGTCCCATAGTCACTATGGTGCCCCAACTCACTACTGTCGTTCAATTTATACATTATTGCTTGGGATTCATAATTACGAATGGAACACCTTCATGGATTGGTACGTTAAATGAAAAAAGGGTAAAAGAAATGGTAAAAAGTAATATTGTCGGATTGGTACGTTAAATGAAAAAAGAGTAAAAGAAAAGGTAAAAAGTAATATTGTTGGATCAAATATAATTCGCGTGGACACGTGTCGAAGGTGCATTATTTCAAATGATCCTTGACAATATCTCTAATGTTCTGATACGTACATTAATTTAGTTCCTATTATGTTCGTATTATCTATATACTTCTTCTCACTTTGCTGTCGGCTAATGGAGTGGAGTCCTTAATCTATGCAGACGGAAAGTGTTGCTAATGGTTAATAAATCTGCTCTTTCAGAAAATTGTATGCACTATATAAAAATTGTATGCACTATATAAGAGGGAGACTCAATAAGCAACAAAGTGCTACATCATTTTAGACAGAAGACGGTAATCCATTACTGATTTGATTATCTGCAACATAATCGGAACGTCTACAATGACATCACTCGTAATCATACTTTCCTTTACACTAATAATAGCAGCCGGAATCTGGAACTGTTTTACATTAGGCATGAATACAAGGCATATAACATAAGCAAAATTGATAAAATATGAATTATGAAAACTTTAACGCATACTTTTAGCACGGCAGCATACAATTTAAACAAAAGTCGACGGGATTGTATTGCAGGTGATACTCTAGTAAGGTCACTGCATTATGGAAAGAACTGAATAGGATGCTCTCAAGTGAACGTTAATATCATTGGGCGAGTTCGAGTAATAATGGGCGGTGATATCTTAGGACGAGTTTGATTAATAATGGGCGTTGATATCTTAGGACAAATTTGAGTAATAATAGACGTTTATATCTTAGGACTAGTTTGGGTAATAATGGGCGTTGATATCTTAGGACTAATTTGGGTACTAATGGGCGTTGATATCTTTGGACGACTTCGAGTAATAATGGGCATTGATATCTTAGGACGAGTTTGAGTAATAATGGGCGTTGATATCTTAGGACGAGTTTGAGTAATAATGGGCGTTGATATCTTAGGACGAGTTTGAGTAATAATGGGCGTTGATATCTTAGGACGAGTTTGAGTAATACACTTTCTATTTTGTTCCTACTTAGTCATTATCCCCATTATCAACATAATGTTCAAGACTCTGAAAGTATGTGCCCGTGAACATTGCCTCTAACAAATAGAAATTCAAGTAATTCTTTGATTCTACATGGATAAGAGACACATTGAAAACATGAAATCAATAAACATATGATACAATAGAGAGTTGAGTGTTAATCGTTTTATTTTCATTCAGATAATTTCAGTTTATTTGTTGTTTGGTGTTCTCCTTTCCTCTTTCCAGTTATTCATATATTGATAGACAATACTCAGTTGCCGTGTGGTACTAAATTATTGCTCCAGACTATATTTGATTTTTTATTAAAAGAAATGTCGAGTATCCTCGCACACATACGAACACACACACACACAGCTTTAAAATGGTTGTGAGAGATGAGCAAATGTCAGAAAATCAGATCCTACTTGTGCCACCACTACGACCCACAACTTATACTACCACCAGCTCCAAGAAAATATCTTTCCCCAAAATAATGCTGTCATCATGCAAATGTTACAACGTGTGCTTGTGGTGCTGTTCACATATATGCGGACGTCAATGTCAGATAATACAGTTGAGAACTAAACTGGGCACCTTTACCAGAAATAAATAAAATCTTGCATGAGATATTCTTTACTACTGGTTTGCTTGAAATATCCACTTATCTTTGGAATGAACTTCTTTGCAAAACGATACAAATGGTATAACTATGTGTGTAATTGAAATAACATATCTCGAAATTCACATTGAACCGGAAACGCATGCCGAGCTTTCTTCATGTATATATGTCTGTAAATTAATATCTATGCAAAACAATTTCCCCCACAAACTCAGAGAAACTCATGCTCTCAATTTCCAAAACGATATAGAATTTAATTTACTTGAATTCGGTGAGCTGGCGTTAAAGTTGTGTTATTTGTGCTACTACAGTTTATTCAAAGAAATTCATGCAAATTTCTGTATATTGTGGTGCTATTCATATATATGCGGACGTCAATGTCAGATAAACATACCACGTCTTCGTTATGATCATTGGTTGATCAACAATTATTGATGTTGTTTCCCGTATTTCAATTTTGGGCTGGAAATTGTATCTGTTCAAAGTGTTGAATTCAAGTGATTATTTTCCCTGGAAATACAAAGTGCTCTGATAAAATTATTGGACAGAAATATTCACTGGAAGCTATATTGAATTCCAACCCGGAAGTATATTAACGTGATTCAACAAAAGAATTTTGACACATCAATATTCTATAAGCTATCAAATACACACATCATCGCCTTTAGTTTTTGGATTTATTCAGGGCTTCTATTGAATTTTATTCAGGAACTAAATTATTAGAACTTTTATCTATAATTCTTGGATTATTTTGATGTTCAATTCATAATTTCGTTTTTTTATTCTTCCCATTTTCAATTTGTCTTTTAGGGAAATAAATTATTTGTTGAATTTTACTAATATTGATACCTTTCATTCTTTTATGTTACTAATTGTTAGAGCCCATACTCATTACAATGTATATTATCTCAATTCATAATGTATCCAATTCATAATGTATCTCAATTCATAATGTATCCAATTCATAATGTATCCAATTCATAATGTATCCAATTCATAATGTATCCAATTCATAATGTATCCAATTCATAATGTATCCAATTCATAATGTATCCAATTCATAATGTATCTCAATTCATAATGTATCCAATTCATAATAATTAAGAATTTTATCCTAATTGTTTTTAGAAAATGGTGTTTTACTTTTATATAAGTATACATATTTTCCCCAGAAAGCATCGTTCTGGAACATTTTCTTCTTTGTTGTACGTGTTCAGTACAGGAAAATCGATTTTTCAACAAATAATAGCTTCCTCTTCAATGCTTTGAATTAAACAATTTATTTTAGAATGAACTCTTGTATTCTAGCTTTCACTCCAGCTTTTTAGTTACAAATTGATGTATTATCACCACTTCAAAATGCCATCAGAGTATCATTTAATAAACAATTTAATAGCTGTTTTATACCGAGACTAATTTGTATTGTTTTATTAACTTTTCTACGTCGCAATAATGAAAGAGAAATTTGAGTGCAACAGTAATATTACAAACTAACACAACGCCAATGCATTTGTTTTTGTTTAAAGTACGTGAGATTCGCGGAGCGTGTTATTATGCAATGTTAAAAGATAGTGTAATCTCTAATATTTGTATGTACATTTGTAGAAAAGAATCACATAGTCGTAGCTCCCCATCAAAGAAACAAATCCTTTAAACGAATGTCCGAAACGGTCTTACAAAACATTCTTAGACAGTAGTACAATTTAGTCTATGACCCTCGTTGTAGCTAAATGAAAGGTATTCGTCATATAAGTACGATTCAGCCGTTTGGACATTTTTTATCAGATTTATCAACCGATTGTAAAACAACCATTAGTCACCTTTAAAAAAGGGGCGTGTTCAATGTATTAGGTGGGGAAATATCTAATGTTTGTATATTTGCTTATTTAGCAAACGAAAATTCAGTTTATGAGATGTGACCATCTCTATGTATGTAGGTCGATTGTTTACTACTTTTAATTAATAGCTTTGGGAACCTTTTTGCAGAGACCAGCCTCACAAAGGTAAGAAAATTCAATGAACCTACAGTGGGAAATGAAAACTACCAACGTATGGAATATCACGTATATTTGATACTTTCAACACAATCTTTCCGCCTTGGATGCGGGAGATCGTGGGTTCGATCACCGTTCGAGACATACTAAAGACATAAAAATGTTACCAACAGCTGCCCCGCTTAACACTCAGCTTTAAGAGGCTAGTGCTAGGACTTGCCTGATTGGTGTCAGGTTAGTGTGACTCGGTGGGACATCATGCTAAATGTCTGCGGCATGATGCCCCAGTGTTGAACATCACTATAAACTGTAACACTGCAGACTTCGTAGTGATATGACTGGAAAATTGTTAAAGCTAAGGTTAAAGTCCAAATCACACAAACACACACACTCATCACAATATTTGACTTATTATATTGACACGTTTTCTAGACAATATCAGCAACGCCACATAATGGCCAATACTTTCAATATCGTAACTGAGGAGTAACATAATCTTGATAACACTTCAAATTTTGGCGATAACGATACAGTGGTATCATAGATATGAATTACATACTTTTGCAACACACTTATCACTTGAACAAGAAGATACCATGGTATGAACCATATGATTCCTTATAAGATTCAATTGTACAAAATGAAAATATAATATCATGGGTATGATGAAATGGGATTGGTGGATGAGAAGAATGATACCATGGTATTTTAAACTGAGTGTGATCAAGGAGGGGTGCTGTAGAAGGGTCAGATTTTCAGTTGTTCCGAACATCAAAATGCGAGCATCATCATCCGCACCCGAATCCCACAGAAGAAAATTAGCGTCTCTTGTAGATTTTTGCAGAGATTCTGGAATGGCAATATCGTTTAACGAAGCTATGTTGGCGTATGGAAGATCGTTTTTCTTTCTCCGTCATTCGATCGCACTCAGTGAAACCGTGTAGGATGGCAAAATACTCGCTGTCTGCAACGAAATTCCGAGAGAGCTTTGCTAATTATTTCCTGATCTCTCGACAGTGTTCATTGTTCTTCGACGGATCTCTGCTGCGGTCTTCTTCGCTTCGTTGCTCGCCGGATCTGGAGCATTGTTATGCTCAGAAAGCACAGTGCTTGTGTGCACAGCGATAACTTGAAATCGCCCTTTACAATCATGTTTACAGCATCTCCACGATGCACTACTTTCGGCATTTACTCTGTCTTTTCTGTATCGATATCCATAGGTTAATTATATGCTCTTTCCCCTTCTATGACTCGGTCTTTTCCATGGTTAGATAAGATTTTCAAATTTTCAAAAATAAATTTGGTATTTATAGTTGTCTAGGTTTATACTGCGTAAATGCACATCTTGCTGTCTGCTCACTGAAAACAGTGATTCAAACCATTAGTTTATTTCTACTCAATATTAAGAGTGTATACATTGATATCTGCTCACTGGAAACAGTGATTCAAACTATTACTTAGTTTATTTATTCTCAATATTAAGAGTGTATACACTTTGATGTCTGCTCAAACTGATTCAAACTTTTAGTTTATTTCTACTAAATATAAAGATTTTACACTATTTGATGTGTGCTCATTAGAATCACTAGGAAATGGCATATGGTGTAGACACCGCGGCTATAATGGGTCTTTTTCGGAAGGGTATGAGAACCCATTTGCGTTGGGTGTGAAAAGTCGCACGTGGACGTTGAAAGCTTTCTTTAACAGAAAAAAAGGACCTCATAGGCGTCATAAATCTCATCACTTTGACAGACAACTTGGGGACATTGTCTGCTAAGTTGGATAAAATAGGCTAGAATCGACATCCAAACGGAATTGGGAGAGGATGTTGTCGCCATTTCAATCCGAATTTAATTTAGTATTGGAATTTGCATCAAATATCGTGCACAAAGGTTAGAAAGCAATACTCCCGGAAAGCATTGACAATTCAAAGAAAGACAAAGCGTTGTATAGGTCAGTAAATTATTTGCTCGTTTATTACGGAATATTACGGTATTGTAATTGCAATTATGTTCAGTATGTGTACTTCGTTACTAGAATTATTAGTACGTAGAATTACCTTTGTAGTGTTTAATTTACATGCGTATTTAAGAAATAAGCTAGGATTATGTAAAGAATTATGTAGATTACTAGCTCGTGATCAGAATTAATACTGAAATTTGCTGTTTCGTTACATCGTAATAAACTAGTGCATATATTTCTGTTATATTCTAGATTTTGCAACTATTCAATTGCATTGTAACTTTCACAAATGGATGCAGTGTGTAGAATAAGTTTATATGGATGTAAGTATATATCAGAGCTTGGATATTTGCATAGTTGTGTACACTTTGTAAGAGTGTAATGTACAGAAATGCCGCTGATAATTGTGATATTATTCATTATAATGAGATTAAGAATATATATATATATGTGTGTGTGTGTGTGTGTGTGTGTGTGTGTGTGTGTGTGTGTGACACGATTTATTCATGTCTGTATGACAAGTAGTTGATACCGTTCTTTTATTACGACGCTGTTTACATACAATAACTATGGGTAATCGACGCGCACTAATGCGTGACCTAAAATGTAACAGCCTTTATCTGATGATTGATTATTGGTTAGTGTGACACGAGATGACTAAGGAAATAGACTAACGTCCTGGTGTTTTCACAGAGAACTTTTAGCGGTCTGGTGTCAGGATACCGTGCATGAGTGTGACATGATGCTATATGTCTGCGTCATGATGCCCCAGTACTAGATATCACTATAAACTGCCACACTGTAGTGGTCGTAGCGATACGACTGAGCAATCGTTAATGCTACGTTAAAACTCCAAATCACACACAGTCTTTCGTAAAGGGACATTTGTTCTGAAAATAACATTTTCTTCCCTTACCGTGTATGTTATAGAAGCTTGATGATAATATTTCAGCACAATATCAAGTGACGTTCCTACGTATTTACAAAGACATTGTCTTTTTAATAAACAACTAAAAAAGCTTGAGCCAGATAGTTCTGCTTGCACTTTATAACTATGCACAATTGACAGGTACAACTGGGTACAAGGAGGAGGAATATAAAATAAAATTAGTTACATACGGGTCTTACACGTTTGAATTCAGAAAACGTGTCTTAAACCTTTTGGTGTTTTGGCACAGGTTTGATATATTGAGCAAAGAGCAAGGGAATTCAGGTAAATAGATATGAGTGGTTGAAAGTGAGAAAACACAATGAAAACACTGACGGTACCCGGTATGAAAGCTTGTTTGGCATCTTTTAATACATTTCGCAAACATCAGCAATTGTAATCAATATCATATTACCCTGAAAAACACATACAACATGATTTCTAACAACTGTCAATGCCACACAGTATATTTAAATACAGTGATTCAATAGTTTGACATGTCTTCAAGACATTTTTGGCTCCAAAGGTCAGGTTGCGGCATATTGGTCCGCATACATATTCGTCATTTTATGTATTAAATAACATTGCGATATTAGTGATTACTGTCATGCCATTCATCGCTTATAAACTGAAAAAAAACATATAAACTCATATCTCGTTTCCAGTAATCAAACAATAGAATATCAGATGGCAACGCCATGCATTAGTACGATTACAATGAACAGAACACACTGAGGCAGATGACAACTTTGAATGGTTTCAAATGAAATTCTGATTATTTTGGTCTTAAAATTTAATCAAAGCTATTTATTTGACATAAAATCTGCTGCAGAAAGTCACTTGACGGTCGAATTAGGAATTGTATCCACTGAATTTACGTTTTGTTAATAACATATACTTTATTTGCTCAGTAAAATACTTAATATTTGTGCACGATAGCACCAAATTAAAAGCCAGACATAAGCAGAATAAATTAGATTGAACCGCTTGAAAAATGATGAGTATTATCTGTATTTGATAGCACAAAAAGACAGACACAGATCCTGACCATTTAAAAAGAGTTTTAATTAATGTTTCATTGTTTGTACTTAAACCAAACATAGCCTCTTAAAGCTATTTTCGTTCCTCTGCAAAAACAATGTAATAACATCAAAGATTATTTGGAGTTTTAAACATTGGGTTAAATAATTCTCTGTTCAAATTGAAAATGGCGTTATAAAAATGAACGCCATGATCCGATACAAAATGACATAATTATACAGTATCACGGAATTGTGTACGGTATACTTACCTGAGGGTTGTTGATTTACTACATTAGGTTCACACAATGCTGCACGGGCAAAGTGCTTGCAGTGCGAAAACCTTTTTCTTCTTCTTTTTCTTCTTCTTCTTCTTCTTCTTCTTCTTCTTCTTCTTCTTCTTCTTCTTCTTATTATTATTATTATTATTATTATTATTATCATCATTGTTATTATTATTATTATTATTATTATCATTGTTAGTAGTAGTAGTAGTAGTAGTAGTAGTAGTAGTAGTAGTAGTAGTAGTAGTAGTAGTAGTTAAAAAGAAAAGACTGACAGTATTATAACACAAGTTTTGTCAGAACGCTGTTAACGTTACGGGTGCAATCCCGAGCTATTGAGCTGTCTTTGGAGTGTGTGTTGAATCACTCTGTGGGTGTAATATAATCAGTGTACTGCTATCGATGGTGGTGTTCAATCGAAGGACTTTACTGGCATACATGTTGTGAGAAACCAAAGTTTCGGAACCAACGGGACTGTAGGTCATTATGTATATTGAATTAGTATAGTGTGCGTGACCTTTGTCCGTAATTGAGGATAGAGAAGTTTGGGTTTCTCTCACTAATATATGTTTTAACGATGTTTACTTGAACCTGAATTCAAGACCTAACTTTGATTGTGCCCTTAGATGGAAGAGAGCTGGTTTACAATATTCTCTCACGATGATTGGGGACATGCTACTGAGACATGTGGCGATATGGAATGTTTATAACAAGGTTTATCAATCAACAACCGTTTCAGTCCTATTTTTAGTCTGCGGTCACTTTGAGTTGCAGTCAGATTCAATTTGAGGGGAGTCATTTATTTAAATTATTCATTGGAATTACAAATTGCTTTGGACTTTTCGGATTAAAATACTACTTTGAGATTGCTGGGGACTCATTCAAAAACATTCTGGATTATACACCAAAACTAATGGTATATCAACACATTTAACGTTACTGGAATTGTATTATATTCGTTTGGACATTTATGGTTACTATCAGATTTAATTCAAAAATACGTTGAGTTCCTTTATAATTGTCACTTTGTATCTTAGAGAATTTAATCATTAGATGATTTTACTAATTGTGTTGGTTTTTCTTCTTTATCTTCCTTTTTACAAGACAATAGAGTCGTAAAACATGAATAAATAGGCTCTCGAGTTTTCCCTTGAATGACTGTGAGGGGTGGAGGGTCATGCATCGTGGCTCCTTGACCATTCGACTAAATTGGTGGAATGTGAAATACATTGCGATGTTCAGCTGGACGATATGAGTTACATATTTTCCGATATTAAATTAATATTCAATATCACAATGTGAATCAAATCAATATTACAGTACCATTATATTAGCGAAAATCAGCTTGTATTGATGTGTATGTGTAACAATATTTGACATACTGTTGTCAAAATGTTTATACTTTTATACTCTTGGTGATATATTACTGTCATGCCATTCATTGCTTATAAGCTGAAAAAAAACATATAAACTCATATCTCGTTTCCAGTAATCAAACAATAGAATATCAGATGGCAACGCCATGCATTAGTACGATTACAATGAACAGAACACACTGAGGCAGATGACAACTTTGAATGGTTTCAAATGAAATTCTGATTATTTTGGTCTTAAAATTTAATCAAAGCTATTTATTTGACATAAAATCTGCTGCAGAAAGTCACTTGACGGTCGAATTAGGAATTGTATTCACTGAATTTACGTTTTGTTAATAACATATACTTTATTTGCTCAGTAAAATACTTAATATTTGTGCACGATAGCACCAAATTAAAAGCCAGACATAAGCAGAATAAATTAGATTGAACCGCTTAAAAAATGATATGTATTATCTGTATTTGATATCACAAACAGACAGGCACAGATCCTGACCATTTAAAAAGAGTTTTAATTAATGTTTCATTGTTTGTACTTAAACCAAACATAGCATTCTAAAGCTATTTTCGTTCCTCTGCAAAAACAATGTAATAACATCAAAGATTATTTGGAGCTTTAAACATTGGGTTAAATAATTCTCTGTTCAAATTGAAAATGGCGTTATAAAAACGAACGCCATGATCCGATACAAAATGATATAATTATACAGTATCACGGAATTGTGTACAGTATACTTACCTGAGGGTTGTTGATTTACTACATTAGGTTCACACAATGCCGCACGGGCAAAGTGCTTGCAGTGCGAAAACCTTTTTCTTCTTCTTTTTCTTGTTCTTCTTCTTCTTCTTCTTCTTCTTCTTCTTATTATTATTATTATTATTATTATTATTATTATTATTATTATTATTATTATTATTATTAATATTATTATTATTATTATTATTATTATTATCATTGTTATTATTATTATTATTACTATTATTATTATTATTATTATTATTATTATTATTATTATTATTATTATTATTACTTAAACAGAAAAGACTGACAGTATTATAACACAAGTTTTGTCAGAACGCTGTTAACGTTACGGGTGCAATCCCGAGCTGTTGAGCTGTCCTTGGAGTGTGTGTTGAATCACTCTGTGGGGTGTATTATAGTCAGTGTACTGCTATCGATGGTGGTGTTCTATCGAAGGACTTAACTGGCATACATGTTGTGAGAAACCAAAGTTTCGGAACCAACGGGACTGTAGGTCGTTATGTATATTGAATTAGTATTGTGTGCGTGACTTTTGTCCGTAATTGAGGATAGAGAAGTTTGGGTTTCTCTCACTAATATATGTTTTAACGATGTTTACTTGAACCTGAATTCAAGACCTAACTTTGATCGTGCCCTTAGATGGAAGAGAACTGGTTTACAATATTCTCTCACGATGATTGGGGACATGCTACTGAGACATGTGGCGATATGAAATGTTTATAACAAGGTTTATCAATCAACAACCGTTTCAGTACTATTTTTAGTCTGCGGTCACTTTGAGTTGCAGTCAGATTCAATTTGAGGGGAGTCATTTATTTAAATTATTCATTGGAATTACAAATTGCTTTGGACTTTTCGGATTAAAATACTACTTTGAGATTGCTGGGGACTCATTCAAAAACATTCTGGATTATACACCAAAATTAATGGTATATCAACACATTTAACGTTACTGGAATTGTATTATGTTCGTTGGGACATTTATGGTTACTATCAGATTTAATTCAAAAATACGTTGAGTTCCTTTATAATTGTCACTTTGTATCTTAGAGAATTTAATCATTAGATAATTTTACTAATTGTGTTGGTTTTGCTTCTTTATCTTCCTTATTACAAGACAATAGAGTCGTAAAACATGAATAAATAGGCTCTCGAGTTTTCCCTTGAATGACTGTGAAGGGTGGGGGGTCATGCATCGTGGCTCCTTGACCATTCGACTAAATTGGTGGAATGTGAAATACATTGCGATGTTCAGCTGGACGGCATGAGTTACATATTTTCCGATATTAAATTAATATTCAATATCACAATGTGAATCAAATCAATATCACAGTACCATTATATGAGCGAAAATCAGCTTGTATTTGTGTGTATGTGTAACATTATTTGACATACTGTTGTCAAAATGTTTATACTTTAATACCCTTGGTGATATAATCACACCTCATTCATAGTTGTGGAAATCGTATACTTTGATAGCCTTTTTGGTAAATGAAGCATTGTTTATTATGGTTTAAATTTTAAATATCGATCATATATGGTGATACATTCATATATTAATCATATTTATTGATAAGTTCCATGGTTTGTTTCTTGCTTGAATATTCGCTGAAGTGATGTATTTTGATTAGTTTCAGTTAGGAAAGATACCATTTCCTTAACTCCATTGCTCAACTCGCTGCGCATCACTGTTTAATCCTATATTGGATTGTGTGCGCACGAGTATGGTGTCCGATTCATTCATCGTTTCAATTACTTTATAAAGAAACATCTCACTCACGAAATGTCTTATAGTGTCTTCGCTAAAATCAATTACCAGCATGGTGTCGTCATGTTAGAGACAGATGTAAAGATTGATGAATAGGCATTTCCATAGAGGAATTTGAGAAATCAAAGAATTTTATATGACGAATCTTTGTTATGAATTCAGTTTATTGGTAATGCATTCTATGATTATTGATCTTTTCTATGATCATTCAGAGGTAAATCTGTATCTCGACTTTTAATCACATCCTTTCTAGTCACCTTTGATATAAATGCAAGCCAATTAAAATTTTCAATTGAATCAATAAACTGAACAATTTTATTTATATAAACTACTTTATCTATTAAACTACGTGCTGTTTCATGAGTCATTGTATCAAAATGTTTGTGTTCGATGTCATTTCAAATCAAAACAACTACATTTATGTTACTATAGACATCCCTATGCATTTGATTATATGCATACCTTTGCATTTTATTATATAAATCCCTATGTATTTTGTTGTATACATCGCTATACATTTTATTGTATACATCCCTATGCATTTTATTGTATATACATCCCTTTTCATTTTGATTGTACACCTCATGTGTATTTTATTGAACATCCTTATGCATTTTCATTTGAGGAAGAGCAAGTTTTACCAGTAGAAACAAACCTTGGACACAGACGTGTGTTATGTTATTATAAAATGCCGTGTGTTCTTTGATCTTGGCGTTTACGTTTGGTTCTGTTACGACAAATGGCTAACTGGTTCTTCTTTTTCACTGTGGTTCTCCTTCAAACAATCGACACCAAAATAGTTACGCTTCCTTCGTGCCAGCGAATTCTAGAACAAAATGAATAACAATAGAAAAACCTTCACATCCACTCGCTTACATTTCTGTCTAACATCTGTTATGTCTAGACTTTTTACCTGGTGATCATATCCAATCTGAAGGACATACCAATCAGGTCTTTTAAACGTTCTAGACGGCTGCGGTTTTTAACTTCGGCAGAAGTTCTTTGCATGTCCGAAATCATTCAAAGACATATAATCCATAAAACATTTTAGCATATTACGATATTTTTATCTAGTACTTTATTTGACTTCAAAGTCTTAATGTTAATTTCTGTACAATATATATGATTGCATGTTTAAATAGACCGATCAGGTGGTCTAGTGGTTACAGCGTCCGCCTGATGATGGGTGGTCGCGGGTTTCGAAACCTGGTTGGGTCATACAAAGACTAAAAATAATGGTACTACAACTGCCTCACTAGACGCTCAACATTAGGAGGTTAGTGTAATGACTGGTAGGCCTGATGTCAAGATAATGTGACTGGGATAGAACATCATACAAGATGTGCTAGCTAGTGTTAGACATCACTCTAAACTGCCACACTACAGACATCCGAGCAATATGATTGAACAATTGTTAAAGCTATGTTGAAAATAAATCAGACATACATGTCAAAACATGTTTTGAGATGAATTTGAAGTAAAAATATATATTAGCTGAGTTTCAGCTAACCTCATTTAAACTTCTATGTAACAATCTTGTATTAAATATTGCAATGGCGTTGTGATCGCTCTTTAATGTTTAAGACACTTTTATGGCATACTAACATAAATGGCGGCGTGATCACTCCTTCAAGCATATAACACTTTTATGGCATACTAACAACAATGACGCTGTGATCACTCATTCATGCATATAACACTTTTATAACATACTAACAATTAACTACTCTAATGACGCTGTGATCACTCCTTCATGTATATGGCACCTTTATAACATACTAACAATTAGCTACTGTAATGACGCTGTGATCACTCCTTTGTGTATATGGCACTTTTATAACATAATAACATATGACAAATTATTAATTATTCCATTGGTTAACTAACGTTATCAAGAGCATCAGCTTGTTTCACAATTAAAGCATCGAATCAAATTAGTATTGTTTTATACCACTGCATACGTTCTGAAAAGTTCATGTTATTTATCTTCCACATTGAAAGAAAGTGTTTTAAAATTATTATACAACTATTGATGATATGATAGTAGTAAAGTGGGCCACCCTAGCGTCAATAGGAATGTCAACACATCCCCTACCCCATGGGAGAATATTGGGCCTGTCTAGCAACAAAACTATTGAATCCGTTTAGCGTCAAGGGGAATTTAACATAAGGATGTATGACGACAATGGATTCGGACTGTATAGGGTCAATAGGAATGATACAGTCACGGTAATGGACGTTGGCAACAATGTCCGCCAGACGTTATATACAGTCATACGTCCAGCTCCGTTAGGTGTTAAATAACGTTATACGTACCGCTCCGCTAGGTGTTAAATAACGTTATACGTACCGCTTCGCTAGGTGTTAAATAACGTTATACGTACCGCTCCGCTAGGTGTTAAATAACGTTATACGTACCACTCCGCTAGGTGTTAAATAACGTTATACGTACCGCTCCGCTAGGTGTTAAATAAAGTTATACGTACCGCTCCGCTAGGTGTTAAATAATGTTATACGTACCGCTCCGCTAGGTGTTAAATAACGTTATACGTACCGCTCCGCTAGGTGTTAAATAAAGTTATACGTACCGCTCCGCTAGGTGTTAAATAATGTTATACGTACCGCTCCGCTAGGTGTTAAATAATGTTATACGTACCGCTCCGCTAGGTGTTAAATAAAGTTATACGTACCGCTCCGCCAAGCGTTATATCTTTTCACGGCGATTCACGGATAATGGAAATTACCAAATACAAAACACCCTGGAACGATTCACGGACAAGATTTTTACGAACAAAAAGGCTGGGCCTGTAAATCGACAAAAATGTTGGGTCTTATAGGGACATTAGGAATGGAACAGGTGAAGTAATGTCACGGTACTGGGCATTGGCAACACTGCTACAAGGGGCTGACCTCAGTCGGGCAAAACAGTGACAGCGGCAAAAATATATAATGCCTGGGGGGCGGGACATATAACTCTATAGCATAGAATCACCTTTCAAACATTACATAGTGATAAAAATGCAATTCAATAATGTAATTGTATACAAAGGTACACACTCATACTTATAAAATCCATGTTATTTACTATCAATACATTGTGAAGAAGGAAATTTGTTATGTACAAAACACACCATTACCTACAATCATCTCAGCAGAATAGTTAAAGGTAATAGTCACACTATTCCACATTCAAACACAAACAAACACAATGAGCAGGAATGAAGATTACTAAAGAAAAGGGAAAAAACACACACGAACAGATACAAGTGTATACGCGGAGACAAATAAAATACGGACACAAAAAAACATTACACACAAACGAATGCGTGCTTACAAAAACACTAACGCACACATTTTTGTTAAGGTATAAAAAGTTATTAAGAGCAAAAACACACAATTACAAAAAAAGAAGAAGGTGCGCACGCAATTAAAATACACACTCAAACAAAAACACACATACCAACGAAGACGATCGCATGTTACTTTCCATTTAAAACGACAGTCTAATGTCACCCGTTTGGATCGAGTTGAGCAACACACACACACACACACACACACACACACACACACACACACACTTTTTTGTTAAGGGATACGTTTTTGCTAAGGGAAGACTACAAACAAATATATACACACACGTACAAAAACAGACTATCTTACAAAGCCATATAAACGAAGTGTTTATAGAAATACTTCTATTTTTTAACTAACAAAGACTGATAAATGGTTTGGTAATTTAACAAAAATCTTTTTTCCAGTAGGTTAGGGGTAACCCTGAAAAGGGCTGTTTTCTTAACGGGGTTATGGCAATCTTTTAATCGTCTAAGATTGTATCCCCGTCTGCCAACTGGCTTTCCTACAGGATAGGGTCTGCTTCTTCGGAAGGCGAAGGAGAACTCTTTCGCGTCCATGCGGATGTCCACAAAACCTCTGTCTGGTTTCTGCTGTTGTTGCCACAGTTGCTGTTTTGGAAGTCTGTACTTCTCAGTGCATTCTTCTTGTTACTCCTTTGTCTCGTCTTTAAACACCTCTTCTATCAGGGATACTGTTAACATCATGACATTATCGATCTCTTTAGATTTATGTATCAGGTTTTCCTTAACATGTTGTAAATTTACGTGGGCTTTATTCAGTTAAGATAGTCTTGATGTCATTTTCATAGGTTGACAAAACAAGAATGGACGGTCAGACTGTAGGCCGCACCGCTTTATATGGCTCAAGCGCGGATTCGACACAAACATCCAAATGGTGTTGTAATTTTTGAACCCTATAACCTATCTCATGGATAAAGAGAGACGACAAAGAGCAAATCTAGTGTTGTTTTATTTTTTAAACATGTATATTACTTTTCCTGCTTAAGACAAGATATATCCGTAATTATCACAAGATCATCGATCTACTTTGTCGTCATCATTTCTAGAAGAGTCACGATCAAGTCTGCCATAACCTCTAATAGTCAAGAATGACTTCTCTCAAACTTGATTTCTATAGTGTTGTCGAATTGGGCATACAAGATGATGTTCACTTTCGGTTAAGGCTTCTGTAAACTCAAGTTCCAAACGCATATGACCGGATTGTATAAAAGTAGAGATGTACCTCGTCGCTACCTTGGTCTGGAGTGAAATCAAAAGCCCACAAAGCGTAGCCACCTGCAAAATAGTCGTACGGTTTGTCATCTAAGAAGGTTACGACCTGTTTGTTTCATCAACAGTTTGAATACTCGCACTAACTCAATCACTGCTCGATATGGAAGTCAATGACACAAACCTGACTAGTATGAGAGACATCGGCTAAATCGGCTTGCCAATTTTCGTCCTTCCATTCGCTTTCAAAGGTCACATCTTAGATATGTGTACTCCAGAGGTCCCTTTAATCTTCTTTCTCCTTTTTTATCTTCTATTCGTGGACAAAACACCGTACAGGATTCCTCGCAGCATGGCTGTCGCTATTCCGTTGACATTAGGTCCTAACAATACAAATAAAAGTCCTCCGCGTTGGACAAACATCTTTTCTTTTGACAGATGGGCATTTTCTTTTGGACCTCTTGGCGAAGAACGTGTCGATGTTTGGCTTAGCATATTTTCTGATGTGGCCATAAAGGTATCGTGCTTTTCAAAACATTCAAACAACACTCGCACTCGGTATCGATGACGTCTTTGGAGGCTGTTTGAATGCGTTTTGTCGCATGTGTGGAGAAGCTTTTGACATGACGGTACTCACCTCACCATATTTAGCTAAACCAGGAAGCAGTCATTGTCGTTTTCTTTTTCCTTTTTAGATACGCAAACAACGATGTCCACGGTGTGCACATCTTTAAGGGGTATTTTCAAGTGCTCAGGAGCACATGAACACCGATTCCCATTGTTTACTACAAGTCAATTTCATTCTGGATTGCGTCGCCCCTAATTGTCTTTACGTCATATCAACTTGATGACAGGTACCACACACCTCGGAGGGGTTCGCAACAGAATAAATTGGGACAGTTTCTGTTTGGATAAATCCTGTAAACTCTGTAACATACCCGAACTCTGTTTGGTGGCTTTGATTTTGGTGGCTGGTACTTTGTGAGTAACTGCCACTTCGGCCAAAGAATAGGATAGTGTCACCGCTGAGAAGAGAAGTTCCTGGAGAAATAAGTTTCCATTTTTTTTTTATCAAAGCGGGAAGAACGGATGTCAAATTGAGATTGGATGGCATCACGAGCAATGGATAAGTCGAGAACATAAGTCTACTGGACACGCGGTCACCGTCTCTGCAGGTCGTGGTTTGCATCCTGGCCGAAGTGCCTTTCTTGTAGGTAGAAGCTATCTTCTTTGGAGTTTTTATATGGGCATTTCATTTTCTGGGCACTTTTCTTTTTCTTTGACCTGGTTTTGACACCACTTCTCTGTTTTTTTTTTTGGGAACATTGGCTCTTTTGGATTGGCTTTTTTCTTTGGGAGGACTTTGAGAGCATTGGGATCCCATTTTAAGAGAGAACCAATGATGAAACCTCCTAGAGAACCGCTAACTATAGGTTTCAAAATGATTTACTTTCTGGTTTGAGTGTAGATGCGACGATCGGCCAGTTTATTCAAGGCAACATTGTTTCTCTCAAAAGAACATTTGGTTTGATGTAGAATGTGAATGATGCCTTTCAGTAATTGACGTGCTGTCACGGTAAATCACATCCAACGCAACAAGGTCTGGCCACTGGAATACTTTCATCTGAATCAGACCTCTTGTAGCATTCAGGTACAAGTAGTTTAAACATCGCTGTCGTAACGGATGCAATAGTTCTTTGCGCCTGACGTTTATTTTAACCAACTCTCGGTAAATGCGTTCTCTCAACTCCACAGGCAAACCACGAATGTTCTCTTGTAAAGTATCCATGGTGATACCATCTTGTGTTTTACCCACGTTGAGGGTCACTTCCGAATATCTCAGTTTTATTTAAACTTTTCTCCTTGAGAGAAAGTGATGGACATATTGTGTAATTTATGACCCTTGCCGTTCCAGACAATGTCCGCCGCAATGCCTGGGTTTTATTCATCCTTTACTAGTCACACTAGGAGAAGGTCATTTTTGCAATCCCCGAACTTAAATGATGTCTGTTTAAATATATTCATCTTTCACAGTTGGTCTTTGTAGTTACAATGAACTATTGGTCTTGGATGTTTATCACTTTTTATACTGGTCTATGACGTCTCGAGCTTAAAAATCGTTCTTTATGTATGCCTAATTTTGAAAGATTTGATTTTTCTTCTTTATTGACAATGGTAATGCTTTCTCTAAGGTACCTGCATACCTGTACCGTAGTATGATGGGTGGAGAGGCCATAGAACAGTAAGGACAGTGCGGAGTACATCGAGTATGTTTCAGAATAGCTGAATCTGTATTGATACATAGATCCATTCGTAACTTTCAACCACAACTGAAACACGACATCATATCCCAATCCAGTCTCAGGTCCCAAGTAGACAAATCCTGTTCTATCTAAAACATTGGCAATAGATAATCATTCCCAATCCATGGGCCATTTTTTAAACTTTCCAATCGACGGACACAATCATAATAGCCCGGCCAGAAGACAGGAAAATGGTGTGGGTTGAACATATTGTTTCGGCGGGTCTCTCACTCGATTCCTGTTATGCCGAAGTCATCCTTCTTATTCGTGACTGTGCTCTGGGAACAATTTGTCTTATACCGGCATGTCCGTAAGGTAAAGTAAAGTGGTTGGGAAGCAACATTCGCTTCTGATGCACGATTTGATTCACTTTTCCAAGGGTCGACTGACGATTTAGTGTGAGGGGAAACGTACACTCTTGTGCGGATCGTAGATGGTCACTTTAAAATTTTCATCCTCTCCAGACTGCAAGGAATCTTTCAATACGCCAACGTTCACTAGTCGACTGGTCCGATATTTGAGAGTTTATCCTTTACTTTACTTTCCGCATACCTTTCTCCTTGGAGGTAAAGGTTTTCGTAGCCCTAATTTCTAGGACCCCTACTAGCAAATAGCAAAACTTGAATCTTGTCTTCTGGATGCTCATCCGTCCCGTCTCTTAAACCGTCTCCTTCGATTTTGGGATAACAGCGACCTACGCGATCGAAGTAGATGCAACTGTACGTTTCAAAATACAGCACGCGATCTCCTTACAGTTCTTAAACGTCGTACAATTTTAAGCGAGCATGGACTGTCAAAATAAGCCGCAATGATAACATATCCGAATTCGTCGACTTCTACAAAGTCCAGTTCTTCCTCGTAATTGGTAATTGACTAAGATCAGATCAAGTTATTACGAAGGACGTCCACCTGTTTCGTGTAATTGGTTTAGTCGTGAATGATTTGGAAATAGTGGGAAGGTTCTATCAAACAATCCGTCTTGCGTAAACACGGTTGCTCTGCTCTGTACACAGGCCAGGGGAACAGTTATGCAGTGTCCAGATCGACTGTGTAGATCTTAACAGGACAGCAAATGATTATACTTTGAAAAGGTAGCCTAAAAATAGAATGTCCTTAAAACTCTGACTCTGTTCTGTAGCTGACATGATCTTCCATAGCTTTGGTCGAAACTATCAAGGAAAACATGTTACTATTGGAGAATGGAACATCCGTACTCCAATACAATGGGAATGTAGTAAAACCTCACAGAACAGCCCTAGTCGCCAAGGAGCTTTCAAGCTACAATATAGACATTACGGCCTTGAGAGAGACCTTGTTCGCAGAGGAAGGCAGGAGGCTAGACATCTTCTGAAATGGAAAAGCCTAACACGAAGACAGGAGCTATATGATGTGCTTAGTTGCATCTGACGATAAGATCATACTACTTGGGGACTTCAAAGCCCGTGTTGGCTGTGATTATGGTCGATGGAAAGGTGTCCTTGGGAGCATTTTGTCGGCAAGATGAACAACAATGGCCTGTTCATGCTCCACAAATGCGTATAATTTGATCTGATCACAAACACAATGGCGAACAAACACAAGAACACCTGGATGCATCCCAGATCTCTCCAAAGGCACTTAATCGACTATGTAATAGTCCGCCAGCGCGATGCCTAGAATGCGAGGAGCGGATTGCTGGACAGACCACAGACTTGTCCAAAGTTCCCTAAAGCTGAACATTTTTCCACATCACTCAAGGCATCCTTAGGTTGTTAGCGACGGTTGAAGTTAGAACAGCAAAGATACGAAGTGGTGGAAATGTGGGAACACGAATATGATAACCGTTTGAAAACCGATCCCGAGCTTAAGCACATCCTGGAAAGTAACAAACTGGTGGACGCACGGAACCCAAGGAACAGTTTGTTACAGAAGGCGAATGCATGTCACTGGCTCGCTGTACCAGCCGACCAGGAGAAAGGAGAAGAAATGGACGTATGATTGATCAAATTCAAAGTCGTACCTACCACAAGAATGAAGAGACGTATAAAGGTATTTTTGCAGACTACGTGGATGCTATTTTGTAACTGAAAAAGGACGTAGCGGCTATCCTTCCTAGTTCCACACTCCCGAAAACCAAAATAATTCAAAAGAAAAATACTGGGAGCAGGAGAAAAACAAAAGAAGGCGATCGCTTGCCAAAGTGAAATATAATTGCTTGTGAGGTAAAATGGCACAATGACCACTCCTCCAAGGGTCGACTACGTGCAGGGTCTTCGACTACAACTCCCAGCAGTAGCCATCTCCACTAATTACGTTGCCAGTACCACATTGCTATAGGTTTAGGTAAGGAACGATGATTGTGATCATATGGATGAATGATAGGTGCACAACATGACCTGAGCGTGAAGTTGATTTAAGTGAAACAGCCTTTGCACAGAGACATCCTCACTCTCTCTGCCTTGGAACTCAGTGGCACGAAGCTGCGTCACGAATGAGGACTACTTCGGCTTCATTTGATGGCCATGACGTCTTTAGTGACTTGTCATGCCCGGTGCTCTCCACAAAGCGTATTGTAATAAAGTGTTTTTGTAGGAAACAAGTGAACGTTAGTGTTTATTTTAGTTCCGCGAGTTCCATGTTATAGATAGGAAAGTGGGTCTTGGTATTTTGGTGTAAGATATGAGGTTTCCATTCACGTCCACGCTTCATATATATATATATATATATATATATATATATATATATATATATATATATATATATATATATATATATATATATATATATATATATATATATATATATATATATATAAATTTGAGCATCTGAAATATATTAGGCGAATACTGGACGAACTAACCATGGAGGCAATCCAGAAAGAAGCTTAAACTGAAGAGGAGGAAAAAGAAAAAGAAGACAAGAGAAGAACTCTTTAAACTCACCTTGTCATGAGACAGGCCGATAAGGTCACACCTACAGTGAGGACACTGACGCTACCACCATCACGTCAGCCACAGCCACAAAAACACCGCTTCCATACAGAAAACTGTCAGCAGGAGTTCGAAAGAGAGCGGCAAGAGTGGGAAGCGCATCGAGAGTAACTACGACAATCACAGCATCCACGGGTCTGAAGACAGAGAACAAGTCGTCACTATCCCTTAAAATGAGGAGTGGGATAACTCAAGCCCCTTCTGCACTCCCAAGCACAACACTGAATTGTGAGCAAGAATGGAGTACGAGATGCGTGTGTGGTTGCAGACCTGGGAGTTATGAAACGTGTTAGTTCGTCCAGTATTCGCCTATGTCTCTGTATATGTCTGATCAAGTTGTGAATCATCTAAGTTTTTGTGTTTGTATGTGTGCGCGCCCACGTTTGTGTGTCTTTGTTTATTTATTCCTTGACCCTGCTCAAAATAATAGTGTGTTTGTGTGTGAATGTGTATATATGTGTGCGCGGTTACGTGTGTGTGTGTGTGTGTGTGTGTGTGTGTGTGTGTGTGTGTGTTTTCCTTTAACAAAAACCCTTCTCAGTGTAAAAAAAAGTTTTATCCTTGAAAGTAGAGTAGTGTCACTACAAACACGAACTCACCTGATGTTATTATAGATGATTATGTATTTTTGTCCATAATGTATTGATAAAACGTATGCTGGGTTTTGTTGGCATTAGTGTGTAGTTTTGTATTTTTCAAAAATTATTTTAGGCTAACACTCATATCACTTTGATATGAGATATAGGTAGTTGATGTGAGGGGATGTTTTCCTTCAGATTCGTATTTGAGCTATATAATGTGTAGCGTTCGTCAATCGCGCCATTCAACACTGGCTAACAAAAAATGGATTGCAATCATATCAGCAAAATGAAGAAGTTGCAAGAAGTGTTGGACGACATAGAGATAGTGGAGGAAATGTTGGTTAGGATGAAGGATGGAGTTTATAATCCTCACAGAGTACAAATGGAGATAAATAACTTAAGAAAAACCAAAGAAAGACTAGACAGCTTATACAAGAGGAAAAGTAGGAGAATGGGGACAATGAGTAAAAGGAACAAACGAGAGCCTAAAATGCTAAGCTTGAAAAGATGAGAATTAGTAAAAGGAAACAGCAGGAAAAAAGGTGGAGAGAAAAAGAAAAGAGAATGTGAAGAAGACAAAAACCAATGTAATAGATAAGCTGAGAAGATGGTGAGGAAAAAAGAGGGGAGGAGAGAAATTAGACATTTTAAACGGCTCTTTTCATAGTCACTCCATTGGCTCGAAAATATATATATTCTCTCCTGATTAATTTATTGTAGTCGGTTGTATAGTTGTTTGTGTGATAGATTTGTCTATATGTTTGTGTGATATGACTATGTCTCTGTATATGTCTGTAACCCTGTCTATGTTTATGTCTCTATCTGTCCCTAGAGCTATGTATATTCAGGTTATCCCCTTGCCACACTGTTCCGCCCGTGTCCAGTACCATGACGTCACCCCTATTCTATTTGTATTGTCCCAATACCGTGCTGCTATACATTCCTATGTTAAATTCCCCTTGTCCCTATACAGTCCTAGCCTATTTTAAACCTTAAAATGTCCCACTATAGCCCCATCCATGTTAAATTTCAAATCTTAAATTCCTATAGTCCCTATGATACAAACTCTCTATTCTAACATTAATGTCCCATTGTCCTTAAGATATCCTTCATTCACTACCGTGGTTTTCCCCGAGTTCTTCCTCCATCAGTTATACTGGTTGCCATGTATGGCCTATCTTGTTGAGAAAGTGCGTTAATGCCAAAACAATACCAACTATTTTAGATTGCCACGCCAAGTCTTTAGAAGCATATATAGTGATAATAGAATCGTACATGCAACCATCTTGCAAAAGTAAATGTTTGGCAGATCGCGTTCTCTTCTATTATTACCGCACAAGAGTAACTCACAATGCTCTCTCTATGTGTAACTAGAGCGAATATTCTCTCAAAACTATCATTTCAGTCATCGGCTGAGGTAATATATTATATTATATTATATTATATGATATGATATGATATGATATGATATGATATGATATGATATGATATGATATGATATGATATTATATTATATTATATTATATTATATTATATTATATTATATTATATTATATTATATTATATTATATTATATTATAAGCAACAAAAAAAACGATAAAATGACCGTTACATATTAACTCAAACAAGGTCATCATAATTTTTGGGGAAAATAAGAATAAATTTGTTTTATAAATGATATATAGCACATAACGTAAATCCGCTTGGAGGCATTGTTGACAGTGTCTAATATTTTTATATGCATTCAAAATCAGATGCCTCAGATACATTTCAGCCGTTCAAAATTCACAGAACAATTGCAAATGGCGATTATTTATTGAACTATTTGCAGATTGACTAATTATTAAATTATTCATAAAACAATTATTTACTTTATTCAATAATTTGATTTCTGAAGGTGATAGGCTGATAAAGAGAAAGAAAGAAAAATCGATGAAAGTTTTTTAAATGTAAATTCTTGAAGACCGACACAAGGTTGCATAATACAGTATATTGTCGCAGATGTCAGAAATGTATTTATATTTGTTTAATTAGCTTAACAACGTATAGAAGAAAGTATATAAACATCGGAAATAAAAAGAAACAAATGAAACTGAAATTCACGCTTAGAGAAAGTAATGTTAGACGTCCTAAAATCTATTTGCTGTCAAGTACTGGGTTAGCTGTTTTGTTAGGTTTTGGGTTAGATGTTTGCTGTTAGGTTTTGGGTTAGATGTTTGCTGTTAGGTTTTGGGTTAGCTGTTTGCTGTTAGGTTTTGGGTTAGCTGTTTACTGTCTGGTGCTGCGTTAGCTGTTTTGTTAGGTTTGGGGTTAGGTGTTTGATGTTAGGTTTTGGGTTAGCTGTTTACTGTCTGGTGCTGGGTTAGCTGTTTTGTTAGGTTTTGGGTTAGCTGTTTACTGTCTGGTGCTGGGTTAGCTGTTTTGTTAGTTTGGGTTAGCTGTTTGCTGTTAGGTATTGGTTTAGTTGTTTGCTTCAGATGTTGGGTTAGCTGCTTGCGCCTCTTGTTGAAATTTACCTATCAGAGCATATTCGTCTGGTCTTATTCAAAATGTTTGACTAATGACGGTTTCACTGGTGTGTCTCGTTTGGCAGCTGCATGAACTGAAGTTTATCTTTAGATTTGGAATATAAATGTTCGTATGTAACGTGTTTGCAAGATATTTTTATTTTCTGTCCAAAATATATGACGATCGGAATTCGAAATTTCAGCACTGAATTTGGTCGAATATAGGAAATAACTGGCTTGCATTTATGAATTCTTCTTGCTTTTCCACCACTCCCTCACCTCCACCAAACACCGCTTAATGTTGTCGTTTCACTTACACATCGTTTAATTTAGTACTTAATGTTGTCATTTCATTTACATATCATTTAATTTAGTACTTAATGTTGTCAACCGCTCCTGTGGTCTAGTGGTTAGAGCGTCCGCCCCGGAAGCGGGAGGTCGTCGGTTCAATCCCCGGCCGAGTCATACCAAAGACTTACAAAAATGGTACTAACAGCTGCCTCGCTTGACGCTCAGCATAAAGAGGTTAGTGTTAGGACTGGTCGGCCTGGTGTCAGGATAATGTGACTGGTTGAGACATCATGCTACATGTCTGCGGCATGATGTCTCAGTGCTAGACATCACTATAAACTGTCTCACTGCAGACATCGTAGCGATATGACTGAAAAATTGTTAACGCTACGTTAAAAATCCTAATCAAACAAACAAACAAACTTAATGTTGTCATTTCATTTACACATCGTTTAATTTAGTACTTAATGTTGTCATTTCATTTACACATCGTTTAATTTAGTACTTAATGTTGTCATTTCATTTACACATCGTTTAATTTAGTACTTAATGTTGTCATTTCATTTACACATCGTTTAATTTAGTACTTAATGTTGTCATTTCATTTACACATCGTCAATGAAACGACCTGATAGCTTACATAAACCAGAAGCTGAAATTCTAATCGGCCCAGAAATATGGTTCCGAATGAGACCGTGTCATGTATGTAAAGGTAGTTCTTGTCATTAAATTCAGAGTTACTGAGATTAACTCCTGTTATATGGTCACGAAATGTGCTGCTCACGACTCAAAATTCTCTTTCCCAATCTTCTTTATATCTTTGTATTCTCCAATCATGTGAGATATAGATATTGTGTGATGTTACGCATAGTTTAACAAATATTGCATTGCTCAGGGTGAAAAAAAGGCTTGCTGGCTCTATTTTTTCATTAGGTAATCTGTTATGACATGAAGGTAAGAAGATAAATTATATATATATATATATATATATATATATATATATATATATATATATATATATATATATATATATATATATATATATATATATATATATATGAATTCTTCCCCTCATTTCTAAGATTGGTAACGATATCTAGAGATGATGGACTGACCCGGGTTTTCTGTTTTTTTGTATATGAGAGACTGAATTTTCCTGCTCTCGGGTTTTTTTGTGTATTGACCATTTCCTGGTCCTGTAGCTCATATATCTCATTTCACTGATGACATGCTCAACTGTCAAAACATTTAATGTTAGGTCAAGGCCTAGTACCTTGTATAACATAACATATTTAGTGTCGGGTCAAGGTCTAGTTCCTGGTATAATCTAAGCATATTTAGTGTCGGGTCAAGGCCTAGTACCTTGTATAACATAACATATTTAGTGTCGGGTCAAGGTCTAGTTCCTGGTATAATCTAAGCATATTTAGTGTCGGGTCAAGGTCTAGTTCCTGGTATAATCTAAGCATATTTAGTGTCGGGTCAAGGTCTAGTTCCTGGTATAATCTAAGCATATTTAGTGTCGGGTCAAGGCCTAGTACCTTGTATAACATAACATATTTAGTGTCGGGTCAAGGTCTAGTTCCTGGTATAATCTAAGCATATTTAGTGTCGGGTCAAGGTCTAGTTCCTGGTATAATCTAAGCATATTTAGTGTCGGGTCAAGGTCTAGTTCCTGGTATAATCTAAGCATATTTAGTGTCGGGTCAAGGTCTAGTTCCTGGTATAATCTTTCATCACTGGGATGTCATGTTGCATCATTTATATAGTATTCTCTCAGTCCACAACAACGACCTTAGACTGGTTATCATCTGGTTTGATTAAAATATCAGTCCTAATTTTCGTGACTTTAAGTTTCCCTCTCCTCCTTCCTTAAGTGAGATTGTTTGTTTGACACGAGTGGTTCGAGATTTCACTTTCGATGGATGAAATGAAGGCCTCAACATTACCGAAGTAACTGGTTTGGAAAAATCCAGTCAATGGAGACTTATCCTCCGTATCTATTTTGACAGTTGTTCAAATCCGGATATATATATATATATATATATATATATATATATATATATATATATATATATATATATATATATATATATATATATATATATATATATATATATATATATCTATATATATATATATATATATATATATGTATACATATATATACATACATATATATATATATACGTCATAATGGAATCAGTTGTTTTTGTTTTCCTGCATCGCAATGTTACATTCAAAGTAATTACTGTATCTTCCGAAACTATATTTTGATGTTCTATACAGATGGTCACACAGCACATGTAAACTATAATCAAATGCAAAGAAAAATATAAAAAGACATGTCATCCTGATTTGATTGTTTCTTAATGCAAGATCATTTGCTTTAACCCATTCATTTATATAAGTATGCAATCTTCCTTCAATCAGTTAATTCATTTCAACGTGTAATGTGAAATTTTAATCCTGTCAAATTTTTTTTCTTATATGTCAAAACTTCGATGTAATTTTTGAAACAGCTTATGTTCAAGGACGTCATCCATGTCATATTTTGTTCGTTTTTTTTCTATATGTCTATTCCAGTGATATAATTTCCTGGTATCAATCTTTTCATATGCCTAATAATCGTCAAACTTAACTTTAACGGGAACCAAAATGTCTAATTTACAAATTATGACTTTTAAAGGACTTTTTAAAGGATTGTTCTTTTTCATTTAAAATTCACACAAGTCTTGATTAATATCAACATACTATAATCCGTACTAGTTTACCGTCTATACTCGCTTATACGTCGTCAAACCGCAAACAACAAAGATCCTGATCTGCCATAGCATCATGCGCTTGCAGATCAGTGTCTGCGTCTCATGTTCTACTGATTACCCCTAAGAAACTCCACAGACCGAGATCTGCAGGCGCTGATGCGACGGAATATCTACGTCCCAACAGTTAGCAGTCTATGATGATTATGTTGACATTAGGTTGTGACACGCATGTAATTTCCTGATGTAGTTATTATAGTCGTGTAGCAAGAAGCCTTCATTGTTATAAAATGCTTTGGAATATCTTAATGAAGTAAAAGACATCACCTTTGATTTGGTACAAAATAACTTTAATACATTTTACAACTATTAAAACTTCAAATGCGCTTGAGAGAAGAAACCAAAATATTGTTTTCGTATATTGAAGCAAAATGCCTACCGCGACACTTACGGTTGCAGCCCCATGTGGGTAATAAACGGGAAAGGAGCTACTGGCCGTACCACCCAGAGGAGGTGGTCGCATTTTCCATTAACATGTCTTTCTTCTGCATGACATAAATTAGGTATTCTCTGTTCCTAAGTTCACTAAGCTCAATATGATCTTTTTGATCGGCATCTTCCCATCGCTGTTCTGCCAGACTTGTTACTATTACTGTAAGTTTGATATATGAGAAGCTTATTTGTGCTGTCTATATGTGCTTCAGTATCTCCCAGCAAATTAATTAATTTCGTACACATATGGATTATGTTTAATTATGATTGTGTAACGAGAATACAAATGTAAGTAGTTCACACAAGGCCAGCACATTCCTAATGACATTGTGATAAGATCACGCGTCTCCCACCACCCCGAAACACGTGAAAAGCGTATGGCAGTGCTCACAGTGGATTTATATGCGATCATTCCCATGACTTTTAGCACATTATACAATCTAACATAGATACAGAACTGCGCGCGCACACAGCAATCAAATTGGGAGTCGCGCTCAAAGTTCATCTGGTCAACGAACACAAGAGCATCGACGTGTTGATTATAGCCAAAAATCTCATCGTCTATCGGAGTGATGAGATCAGTAACATCGTTGACGCCATCTGGTAGTTTAACCAACGTCAAATCTAAGATTATAATAATAAATAATACTGAGGACTTTGTATAGCGCCTAAACTTTAGACGCTCTAAGCGCTTTACAACATCTATAATGATATGACTACACTTCAGAAAAAAAAAAAACAATGAAATTGCAACACATAAAACATGCTGAAAACATTTAAGGTACAAAATATGATTAGGCCTCTAAGTGTGTTCCTGCTGTCGAGAAAGGTGTGTTTTAAGAGCAATCTTAAAAGGGACCACTGTGTCTTTGTGTCTAATTTAAATGCGCAATTCGTTCCACATCGCAGGGCCCTGGTGTGCAAACGAATGTTGTCCATATGACTTTGTTTTCACCTTGGGAACAATGAGTATACGATTATCAGAAGAAGAGTGTAAGGATCTAGCTGGTGTATTCACATGGGTGAGGCCGGATATGTATGTTGGACTTGAGTCTGTCAGTGAAACGTAGTACAGAGAACACATTTTGGTGTTTGATTCTGTATCGAATGGCAGTGGTGAGGTGTGCTCTGATCGAGGTACTCTAAAGATGATCCGTGCAGCTGTGTTTTAAACTTTTTGAAGTTTCTGGAGTAAATATTGTGATGAACCAGACATAATTGAGTTACAATAGTCCAGTCTTGAAAGTACTAATGAACACACAAGTGTTTTAGTGGCATCAACTGAAAGATATTTGCGAATGGAACTGACGCGTCTCAGCTCAAAATATGCAACCTTGCATATATTCATGACATGTTGATGCAATGTGAGAGTGCTGTCTAGAGTAACATTTAGGTTTCGTACTGACTGAGTGCATTTAATGTTGGTGTTGCTGATATTTATTGGTAAGACACTGGGTGATGATCTATGACTCTTTAGATCGGCTGAGTGTATAGAAGAAAGAGAACAGGTCCAACAACATAACCCTGTGGAACACCAAAACATAGATCAACTGGGCTGGAGTTTCTTCCATTTGCAAATACAATGTGTGTCCCGTTGACTAAGTAGGACTTGAACAACTGTAAGGCTGTATTCTGAATGCCAAATACATGCTGGAGACGGTGAAGTAATATATCATAGTCTATTGTGTTAAATGCTGCAGACAAATCAAAGAGGGTGAGGACTGTAATGTTTCCACTATCCAGAGCATAGAGAATGTCATTAAATACTTTCCGAAGAGTATTTTCAGTACTGTGGCAAGGGTGATATGCAGACTGTACATTGCCAAAAGGACTGTTTTAATTCAAATGAGATACAAGTTGGGTTAGAACAACTTTTGCCAAGATTTTTAATATGAACGGGAAATTAAAAACTGGGAGGTAGTTCTTTAAATCGTTATGATCAAGTGTTGGTTTCTTCAGCAGAGGCTTTACGATGGCAGTTTTGAAAACTGGGAATTCCCCCGACGAAAGAGAGATTTTTTAATAACATCAGTTAGTGAAGGCAATATTGGGGATAAGCATTGAAGCAGCAGTGATATTGGAATGGGATCAAGTTCACATGACATTGGTGCACTCTTCATTACGATTGTCCGTACTAAATCCATAGATTTAAAATGCTCATAATGGTTGTCGCTGAAATTCTGTATCATAACTGTATGGTGACGAATCAATTGAAATTGTGTTGTCAAGCGAATCTCTAATGATTTGTACTTTGTTTACCGAAGAAATTTGCAAATAGGTCCGGACGGTCTACTGGAGAGAAGGTAGTTGGAAGTGGTGTACATTTGTTCATCGACATTAGTTTGCTAGTTATCACAAAGAGCTCTTTGCAGCTGGAACTTTCCGTGATCTTAGTACTGTAGTGGAATAATTTGGCTAAATGGACTATGTTTGTGACGTTCTTCTTAGCGGCTTGATAGATTTGTTTATGAATAGTGAGTCTGTTGGAAAGTCAAATCATCTCTGCTTTACGGCGATGTCTTGTAGCAGTGCGAAACTGGTCTCTATCAGTGCTATACCATAGAGAACACTTTTTATTGATACTCTGCATTTGGTGGCTGGGGCATATTTTTTAAGCAATGAACGCAGGCATTTATCGAGTTGTTCTGCTGTAGGATGTAAGTAATTTCCTAGGTTTTCTTGGATGTCATGCATTAATTTGGTTATATTTATCATCCGGAGGTTTCTCATAGTAGCAAACAAAAGGTGGAGGGTTAGGGACTGATACGTCGAGATGGCATATAATTCAGAGGTGATCTGATGCAAGTTCGTGGGATACTGTGGTGGATTGCAGAATATTAGCTTCAGGTCGATGAAGAAACCAGTCTAAAATGTGACCAAGTTTATGGGTGGGTTCGTTAACTGATTGTTTAAGGTTGAAAGCATGAATGGAATCAAGGAGTTTTGACGCGTATAGGATTCTAGGACAGGCAGAGTGAAAGTCATTATCAAGTGTAAGGATTAGCCTGGATCTTCACCCGAGTCAATTCTATCTCGTTTTTAAACTTCCAAATTCACACTGCTGCGTGGAAGTAAATACGTACCACTACCCAAGCGCGTCCTAGCTAACTAAGCGTGCAACAGTGTCAAAACCAATAATGACTTCTGCCTCGTATTGACAATCCTCTCCGCGTTACATTCAGCACAGGATCACGTCGATTCCATCTCCAACTACAAGCCCTATTTTGATACCCTTAAAACTACCGTCATCACTTTTCCAACATTAGTTAAATACGCCACTAAGCTAGAAGCGCTCAACGATCGACTCTCCCTCAACGTGTCGGAACTCTAAGCAGTTTGTCGTCTATCCAATGTTAATCTCTCACACAGTCTCACAACTCAGCATCAGTTTATTGTATTGCCAAAATCATTTCGTGTACATCAAAGATTTCAGCTGATTATGCCGATCTCATCAAACACAGCATAAAAATAATAGGTATTTCTGATAACGCTGCTTACAATGCTTTCCTCAATCCCAACGACTCCATGGTCAGGATACTGTCAAGAACTAAATGTTGTTCAGATGCCATGCGATGAAACGCTACAGTTCGAACATGACTTAAAAGATGAATGCAGACGTTTCTAATCGTCTTTGACTCTGAAACTATCCTAGAAATAGTACAAAGACTCTCACTAGATTCAAGCCATTCTTACATAAAGGTGAAACATTAACATGTCCCATGTTCGATCGGATATAAAATCTGGTGTTCCATCGATGCATGCTTTCTTCTCCGTATCATCAGTATCATGGAGATGATTGCTTCTTTGGTTCTTTAAACAACTGAAATGGGAATTTGAACACATCCAGAACATCAGAACAAATGTATCACCGATCATTAGACTCACCAAAGAGAAACTGAGACAACACAAGTCTCATCGATGTCACTTCTTCAAAAGAATACTTCTAACTGAATGCTAAAGTCAGAGACCATTGCCATATCACCGGCCACTATCAAACTGATCATGCCGATTGCATCCTACGCATCAAAACTCAATACTTCCTTCCGGTGATAATCTACGAGGAATCGACGGACGATTCATCGTGGCACGGCTCAATCATCCTCGCGTCAAAATGATTCTTGACGAGGTGGGAACTAGGATCAAATGCATCCCCAACAACTTTGAAAAATATGTCAGTGACCATTGGACCTTTCCGATTCATCGATTCGTTTTAGTCAATGGCGTCGCTAAGGGGGTGCGGACCGCACCGGGTGACACCATCTCAGAGGGGTGACACCAAAAGGAAAATTTTAAATAAAGTAAGTTTAATGCAAAAATAACTATAACTTAACGTTGTTACAGTTCTTAAATACTTTTGCCTTCTGACCTTCAATTAATTTGTTGTTTTTTTTTTTCTTGTCATTTTTATACTGTGGAGTTATTTTAAGAAGAAGTAATCCATGGTGGAAGTCTGGAGGGGTGACACCATGAATTTACCGCACTGGGTGACACCAACCCTAGCGACGCCGCTGGTTTCAGTTCATGTCGACATCGCTGGTAGAACTAGTCAAAACTGTCCTCAAATCGCTCACCCCGATAAGGAATTTAGTGATTGAATAAAAAAGGAGTTTATCCCTATGAATATATCGACTCCTCCTCGCGCTTCGACGAAACATCGCTTCCACCATAAAAAGACTTGTATTCCCACATACGCCTGACAGGAATCACCGATGATGAATATCAGTACGAACGAATTCGGCTGCACAACCCTGTACAGGGACATAAAATAATTTTCTATCAAGAATTCGAGCAAATAGAGCCCTTCCAGTCCTGCTAATTTCTCTAAAGTATAGAATAACGAAGACCCGATCTCTTGAATGTAATTTATTTGATAATTTGATAAAATGTGTACATTATTATATGTAATGATATAACATTCATGAAGGCATTAGTATAAAAATATTACGGTCAAGGTTTTCATAGAGATTTATTTAAAAAATAAATATGATTACAGTTAGCCAAATTCAACACAACATTGATGGATACGCGGAATAAGATCACTTTAGCAAATGCTGCTATGCGTAAATGAGTTATGACCATTACAAAGGTTACAAAAATAATATCTTGGGCACGATACTATGAGTCTAGAGGACATGGTTTTAAATGCGTTTGGATGTAAGTGGTCTATCAAATGAATTTCCTCTAATTTAAAGTGAGGTGAGGATGAAATTATGTAATCGCAGCCAACTGACAAATCTCTCACTTTATCCACCTGAACCTGTCTTTATTACAAAATCAGAACGTTATTTTAGGCTGCTGCATTTGTTACAAAATCAGAGCAAAATGTTGAGTAATAGTAATGTAAACAAACAATTGGTCCTAAAACAGATTTGTCACGAAGTTTACAAAATCTTATCATTTACTTTTCTTTAATTTACATATTCATATTTTGACATTTACATCCTTTTAAACGTATAATCTAATTTTCAAAATATTTTCAATTAAAAGGAAAGAAAAAAATACACTCTCAAAAGGAAAAACAAATTACACATTATCGAGCGGACTAAACATGTTCTTGTGCACAATAGGCCGGTAATATTAAAAATTGACGATGTTGTCAGCTTCACATTATCGTTTTGTTATCGACAGAAACATTCAAAATGAAATACATCTTCATTTGGATGACCAGCTGCAACACATATGGAATGTAAATTCATGGTGAGATTGATTCAAGTGATGGCAACTGTGACGTTTGTTTCATTAATTATTGAACTTGAGATACATATATACATGAAAATATATTAATTTATCACAATCAGATGAGCACCGTTTGCCATTCTTTGTATTTCATGAAAAGCGAAAAAATATATCTGGTACTCATTCTGATGGACGAAGAATGAAAGGAATCCATTACGAGAAATATTTAACGGCATCTTAGACTCTAAAATAACAGAGAACACTTTACAATAGAAATTAAATGGGTTGATGATCTTAATAATGCATGGCTAGCTAACGCACCCAAACACCGTAGGGCACAATGCATGCGAAGAACGCATAGTACAGTACTATCATGTATCGTATCAAATACGATAGTATGTATCACGACTTTGACGAATTTCTCTACTTATTATTGGCAATCACACACACCCCTCTCACACCCATACCTCTCCGCCACTAGGAAAATACTCACTGCTCCTAAACTGACGCCACTCTTAGCAATTTGAACTCAAGCAAATGATTCCAATGGAAATCCGAAAATTACAAAGAATCTAGAGAGTTTACAGGACCTATTAATTTGGCTAAAATAACTGTGTAGTGAAAGTCATTATCAGCCGAAACTTATACCTACAAGGAAAACTAATTCGGTTTTTTTCGAAGCTAAATATAGTCCTTGTTTACACTTGTCAACCTCAAGAATACAAATTCTTTAAAAAGTTTAGAAAAAGAAATATTGTAATAATTTCTAAGACACAAGTTTTATGTCCATCGAAACGCAGGACAAATATCAAGAAAACATAATAAATCCATTTTCACATGAAAAAATGATGGATAGTGTTAGATCTGTTATCGTGCGAGTGTTAATAGATCTAACATCGTTTCTACATTGCAACTCTGACTTGCCATTTCCATGGGAACTGTTAATATTCTATATCACTGATACAATAAGAGGATTTTTAGTGGAAGTGCTTGATGATTGAAGTATACGTCTTTACTCCCTACGATTTCAAACATAATCATTCAAGTATACGTCTTTACTCCCTACGATTTCAAACATAATCATTCAAGTATACGTCTTTACTCCCTATGATTTCAAACATAATCATTCAAGTATACGTCTTTACTCCCTTTTATTTCACTCATAATCATTCAAGTATACGTCTTTACTCCCTTTAATTTCAATCATAATCATTCAAGTATACGTTTTTACTCCCTTTGATTTCAATCATAATCATTCAAGTATACGTCTTTACTCCCTTTGATTTCAATCATAATCATTCAAGTATACGTCTTTACTCCCTTTGATTTCAATCATAATCATTCAAGTATACGTCTTTACTCCCTTTGATTCACACAAAATATAGCACGAAATATATCCGAGCTTTTCCCAAATCTAAAATTTTCTTGGATGATTGAACGTTACAAATATGCAAGTTATTTTTCAATTTTTTGTACGAGTTATGCAGTATTAATTAGAAGTACCAATGTACGAGTTATGCAGTATTAATTAGAAGTACCAATGTACGAGTTATGCAGTATTAATTAGAAGTACCAATGTACGAGTTATGCAGTATTAATTAGAAGTACCAATGTACGAGTTATGCAGTATTAATTAGAAGTACCAATGTACGAGTTATGCAGTATTAATTAGAAGTACCAATGTACATACAGCCTAGTGATATGCCCAATATTGCTTTCTGGATGAAAACTAAATAACAAATTTAGGATGTCTCCATACGAGTATGATACATGCTAAGTATTGATATAATAAACCATATGAAAGTTATTACATGGGCACAATTGTATGAAATAATAGAATTATTATTATGCTTAAATTATAACTCGAACCTATTTCTTGAATTAACTTTTGTCGATTCTGCTACATATGCATCTGTACTACATCATGAAAATGAATATAAAGGCAGGATTCGTATCATTGGCATACTAATGATATGAACTGCATCATTTGTATCCTTGCGACATGAATTGTATGATTGGCATACCAATGATATGAACTGTATCATTTGTTTCCTTGCGACAAGAATTGTATCATTGGCATACTAATGATATTAACTGTATCATTTGTATCCTTGCGACATGAATTGTATCATTGGTATACTACTGATATGAACGGTATCACTGAAATACTGATATTAAATGAGTAAATCACTAACAGACGAAACAGATGGATCGTTTTAACAAACCACGTCATTGTACTACTACGCCAGTTGATAAAATTATGTATAGCTGTAGAATAATGAAATTTAACGATCATTTACAAATCCTCCATCTACATTTTTTGCACTCAATTTTTTTCTTCCATAAATTATCTTTGTTACCAAACTACTTCTTTACCTTTTTCTGTCCTCCATTTTAAGCAATACGAATGTTTTACTGCAGCATTTTATCATGGCGCTGGGCCTGTATCTCTACCAAAAATAGTAACATACAGATTCCAACATATACTAAACGCGGATTCTAAACAATGTTTCATGCAGATTCTAAAATATATCTAAAAACATATAAACTATCTGACAAGGCCTCCGATCTGCTGAGTTCTTTCATGCGTTTAAAGTATTCACAATGATTAGAGTCGGATGTAAATCTACACAGATTGGAAGAAACGAGTTTTTGAAACCTTGGTAAGATCTCACTAAATTACAACTTATGAAAAATTACAGTCCTTCATGTTTGAATCTTCGAGTTACTATGAGCATTCAAGCTTAAGTCTGAATTAAAGTGCTTGATTGGTCAAATACAAACTATGGGGGCAGATAACAGGATTCTGGACTCCTGTTAAAACTACTTTTAACAGATTACAGAGCCGATTGCATGCTTAGTCTCAATAAAACAAAATGTATGATCTGTATGCAGTATAGCTGAGATCGAAGTCCAATGAGTTTGTGATGAGTGTAGTGCTGTTCCGATTAACTGATTTGGTCGAGCATTTGTCACTTCATTTTTTTCCGACCAATTATGTGACTGCATGTTATGAAACTAATTACCCAATGTATGGTCCAAATGTTGCTTCTTCATCAATTTAAGCAGTTTTCGACTCCAGGCTATTTGAAAAACTAGTTCCAATGTAGGCAGAATAGCCAGCAGACAAAAAATGATGAATAGTTAATCATCATTAAGTGATTGTCATAAAGATTTTGAAAAAAACTAATTATCATCCTGCAATTTAATCCAATTCCAAATACTAGTGCATTAAACTAATCATTGACTTAGTTATTTTAACTTTTATATTTCCCTTCTGAGTGCGTGCTTGGATTTGAAATATGCAATCATCGCACTGTTTCTTTAAACCGATATTCTTTAAACCGATATTCTTTAAACCGATATTACTCACAATAAGAGTCCCCGTCTACAACAATAAAAAATACAATATGCATAAATAAATAAATCAGTAATAAGCCCAGTTTGGAAGACCATGATATTGGGGAATAATATAACACATATATTCTCAGAAACTAAGAAAAGGTAACACCACATGTAAGTATTATTCATGTGAAACACATTTACAAAACAGTATAGGTGTGCCAATAATACAAGAATGTTAAATTGATGTTGACATTTATACATATTTACATTGTTTAAAATATATCTTATTCACAAACTTACATATGCTAATAAATAAGTCAATAATAGTTATTGATACTTAGAAAGTTGAATGCCGTGGATAAGTTTAAATGATAATAGCAGTAGCCGATGATGGTCAGTTGACAACTCGCCGGACTTAAGACCGAAATTGTGAGGATTCAGATAACTCTGTCAGATCAGACGGGTTGATTACAGTGCTGTCCCATAGAACAAAGCACTTCACTCCAACTATCACGGCCTTACATGATTTTCCTATGTTACTGTGCCGTAAAACATCAAAGCAAACCAAATTATAATAAGTGACCTGACTTTGAAAGTTCAAGTCCTATTGAATTGACATGAACTGACCATAGGATACTTAAATGACTGTATTGAAAAATGAACCTCATTTCACAATTTACTTTTCAACAGTTTTCAACTCCACAAGTATAGAGAATAAAATTTCTTGGGAGTACGAGAAGCATGTCTTTATGCCTTCGGGTTTTTTCTATATAAAAAAATTCAAACAAAAACCTTAAACTAAATAATAAATAGGTGTTCTGAGTGAGACTTGTAATAATGCATATTTTGTTATTCAACCTAAGACATTAAACTAATTCTTAACCCCAAAACATAACCTAATTAGTTGCTCATAGTGTCAACGATAAAACAGGTTACACTGTAATATTTATATAAAAATTCGTAATGACATTAGATGACATTAAATCCACTTGTAGGTCTGGATCTAAGATAAAACCTTTCAACTCTGTATCGGCAATACATTTCAAAAAATAAATTGTTAGTATATATGTACGTATTCCAAAATTAGCTCAGTTTCGCATTCGTACATGCCGAGCATTTTATATTAAGTTCACATAATGAATCAGACAATTTGGCATTGCTTATTTTCAGGCACTGTCTTAAAGCCATCGCTATTTCTTTGAAAAAGACACTGCAATTGATTACAAAGTGAAAAATGACAGAATTTACAACGATGCTAATTCATTTCCGTTTTAATTCTATTGGATTATCAGTATATAGAATCGAAGCAAGCGTCTGATTGATATGATGATCAGTCGTCATGTCAGATAACATGTTTAAATGTCGTTAGCAATTACATCACATGTTGAACACATTACCACAACAAGCTGGACAATTTCTTATCTATTTTGATTTTTTTTTTTAACAGTTTTGCGTAGCACGTTTTTGCGCCAGGAGAACAAATGTCCTGGGAAAGAACTCCGTGTGTAGTTCACATAATAATTAATTTGAATGATGTAACTTCGGGTCATCATTAAATTAATAGGAAGGTACTGTTCTTGCAAAAGAGTTCAGCAAATCTTTCCATACATAATGTAATTGAACAAGTTGGACAGCACGCTGCTTTTACATCGTAGAGACATAATTAAATTTCAATAGAGAACTAAACTTTAGACAATGATCAATGCGCAAGTTAATAATGGAATTCTGAATTTTACATCTTATAACACAAAATCATTAATCCAGTAAAGTTCAAGTTTATAATGTAACGTAACATATCGTTAATTGCTGATGAAATATCATGATAATTTTGTATGATGTTATGCCATGTTCAACGAGGGACAATAACTGTATTTAAAGCCTCTGCTACAAAGACACCATTTTGATTGCCGCCATGAAAAATACCTATGATAATATATCTTTCTTTGTAAAAGAAGATATCACTACATGTAAATATACCTTAGATAAAATATATTTTCTTTTCAAAACAATGTATCGCTGCATGGAAATATACCTTGGATAATATATCCTTTCTTTGCAAAACACGATATCAAAGCTTGCAAATATACCTTTGATATCATTTCCTTTCCTTGCTAAGATATCACTGCCTGGAAAAATACCTTTGAAAGATATCCTTTCTATGCAAAAGTAGATATCACTGCATGGAAATATCCCTTTGATAACATATCATTTATGTGATAAGATATTACTGCATGTAAATATATGACAAATATTGTTACTGATGTTAATTTCGAAGATTGGTTTTTCTATTCTTTCATTTTATCTTTCTTATTGATGTAGCGAGAAAACTTCTTGTAATTGCTGTAATTATCAGAGAAAATATAATTTAGAATACTCCATTACAAATGAAGGAATTAAATATTTTAAATAATTATTCGATCCAAACGAAAGTTGAGGAGAACACGACAATCATTTGTGGAGAGAACACGACAATCATTTGAAGTATACTGGAGAGAATACAACAATCGTTTGAAGTGTACTGGAGAGAACACGACAATCGTTTGAAGTGTACTGGGGAGAACACGACAATCGTGTGAAGTGTACTGGAGAGAACACGACAATCGTTTGAAGTATACTGGGGAGAACACGACAATCGTTTGAAGTATACTGGAGAGAACACGACAATCGTTTGAAATATAGTGGAGAGAACACGACAATCGTTTGAAGTATACTGGATAGAACACGGCAGTCATTTGAAGTTGGTTGTAACGTCGGGCTTGAAATAATGAGAAGAACGAATGCCTGATATAGTCTTAATATCAAATCGCAAAATTTCCATGCATCGCAAGGCTTTCAAATGCGTAAGGGTTGTATCAAAATCTGTAACACTGACTAAACGCAGAATAAAGAAGAGCCACTCGCCGCTCTAATTTTATACTTTGAGGAGAATGGAATTAATCAATGAGATAGAAAATATTTTTTAAAAAGCCTTATTATCAATGACAATATTTTTCTGGTTCAAGACCGGTTATCGGTAACAGTTATTCTCTGAAACGAATGACACCAGCCAAACGCAACATGACGAAATTCTTGTCGTGTGCAAATATCTGGAAATTTTAATATCGTAATACACTCATCGCTATACTTCACGATACCGTCAGCTGAGTAAGTAATCAGCTTAGACAGATTAAAAGTGTAGTGATTTTATATACAACATGGCTTCCTACAAACTAGTATACATTAAAATATGAGAATTGGCATGAGTGCTACATTATGCACATTTAAAATAAGTTAAAAATAGAATATACTTAAAATTACTATTTGAAATGCATGAATCTAAAAGGTTTAACAATGTACTTATTACATAAATACAAAAAGTTTCGTTTGGACAAACTATAATTATGTATGATCTCCATGTACACTTTAAGGTAACTAACGACAAGTAAGTAGTACACTGCATTCCTAGGAAACAAACTTTCATGAAATTTCATTTATTTCATACAAGTAAAGTTGTGTTTTTGTTAGATTCGACACCATAATATTTTTCGCTGCTTTTATACCGTATTGCTGTAGGAAAGTATATATGAGAGACAAAATACAATCAGCACTGTTCATTCCTCACATTTGAAGTTTCACCATTGTTTAAAGATTTTTTACCACAGCCATCACATGATTCTTGTCAAGAACATGTAATAAATTTACAAAGTACCCTTTTAATGCCTAAAGCTTAAAGACTTCAATTAAAATTTTAAGAATCAAGGTAATGTTGGACTGTCTGGTGCCTTAAAGACACAACTTGTGTGAACATGGATACGTAAGCCCTATGGTTTAAGTGAAATTATTGTACTGACGAATAAAACTATTCCAAATATTTTTTTTCAGCATGATTTAACACTGTTAGAGAAATGCCATACAATATAAACCGTATTCGACCAAGCGAACGGTTTTAACGGGAAGATAAGACTTAAGAATATTGCACTATCCGCCAAAGATAAATTTGTAGTTACGTCCCTTGTACGGTGCAACTGCCCATTACTATAGGTTTTAATGCTTAATACTATTATTAGTAACAGAAAATAAGATCCCAAACATGTAAGAAAATCTTTCAATTATTTCTATTCATGATTGTAATTATATAAGGCACACATTATTTATTTTCAAGTCATTGTAAGAATTTGTTTCCATAGAGTAGCTCTACTTTTTCGGATATCGAAAAACAAACGGTAAACGTAATGCTCTTCTACAAGTGCCCAATGTGCATTGGACTTGAAATATATTAATATTGACTGACGCCGCAACGATGCTCCAAGGAAATCGAGCTAATATCAGTTATGCCTACATCTGTAATTAACGATCAGCAATCAGGATGCATATACATCGAGAACGTATTGGCGTTGGGATGTCTCGTAAAAGATGTTATAAACTCAAAAATTCAGATACTATAAGGAAACTTCAACCAACTTCGCCAGGAGTTTCGCCTATTATTATTGTCACTATATTTATTTTAATTGCTTTCATTTGTCATCCCATGAAGTCAGATCATCAGCTGGCTTTTGACCAATCATTCACGAGTTCATTTTTCTATACCGGATATTCAAACGTACAGTCACAACTGCAAACATTTGACTTGAAATACCATCGCATAATGCTCATGTAGAACTGTTTAAACAAAGAAAACCCTGATATGTCGCTCATTATGCGACGGTCGATCCGGGTCTATTCAGTTGTTGGAATCGACGTATTCGGAAGTACACAAAGGTAATGACTTACACAGATTCGCTATATTCAAAACCATTTTGGCTCCTTGGTTTTGGCAGTGATATAATTCATGTCATCGTGTTTAAAAATCATACAGTAACATATCAACTTGTTTTGACATTATATCAGGCGTGCTCGCCCCCAGTGACGTCACGTGCAACTGATTTATGCCAATACCGAGTCTGATACAGTAGCTTTTCGCCCGTAGATCTAACGGCCGAGAATGGAGTAATCCGAGATTTTACCAAATGACAATCTTCCCGAAATAGATAAAGCAATTTTTTTCTACAGTGCTCGCGACTTTCCATAAATAGCAACATATGGGAAGGTGAAATAAGAAAATAATCGATAGATGGTACTATGATTTAAAGCCGAGTGGGCGATAATGCGTATAGAAAAATGAACCGAGAATCAATCCAGCGATTGATATAATTTCCAAAAAAGAATGCTTATTATCGAAACTTCCGCTCAGGAGATTATATTCTCCCACGCTTTGATCCGCTACAGGAATAATTAAAATATCCAAAGTTTATTTTCAAGATGCCTTTCTTTTATAGTAGATGACAGTTGTCCTTATATTCCAAGCTCTTAAATAACACGCATGCAAGTTTGTTCTTAGCTATAACGAAATATATTTCAATGTTATGATGAAATCAAAAGCATTTCCTTTCGTTTGTATGTCATCAATGGTGATCGGTAATTCTAATTAAATTGATGAGTTTATGTATATTCATTTTTTTTTCTTGTAAATATAGTTTTCGAAAACTTTCAAATATGTATTTTATCTATCGGTCTGTCTTTTCGCTTCAATTTCTCTATAGTTTTCAGCATATCTGACTTTCCCTCCGTTCGTACTCCCGTGCTTGAAGCTGTATTTCAATTGGAATGAAAATCCAGAATGAATTTTATCGCAGACTGATAAATACATGCCCACATTAACATTAAAGTACTAACTGGTCCAAAATGTGTTGACGTATTTTAAATGTGTCCATGGGCCCTGAAAGGCCGAGTGGTCTAAAGTGCTCACCGTTAGGGATCACTACCATATCACCTTTGTTTGCGTGGGAGTAGCTTCTCGTGGGAATAACCTGTATTGTGCTGAAAATGGCGTTAAACCCTACAATAACAATAACAAAAGTGTTTTTTGGTTTAAATTTTCTCACATGGTAGATTCGTAAAAAAAAAAATTCATTCTCATTTAACGTTACCTTTAATGGCGTTCTTTTCATGTTGTTAATATGAAAAACTGATGAGAATGAAACAAAATAAAATGTTCTATGACACAACAGATTTTTATATTCTGGATGAAAATAAATATTTAATAATATTATATATTGTTATTATTTCTTTTTACAAGATCGTACGTTTATACTAAGATAAATAAATTACGTGTGTACTGATATGATTTAAATTAGAAGCTTATCTATTATGGACCAATCGTAATAACTGAATCTCTGGGAAGGAACCACTGTCAGTCGTTTTATCTGAATCTTGGGAAGGAACCACTATTGGTCGTTTTATTTGGATTTTGGATCAAAACGAAGAAAAATTGTCTTCTTGCAGTCAACGTGTACAAAGAGCTTTTACAATTACACGATATGATCTAGCGGTAAACAAACTGGAAATAAAATGATTCCATGTGTGTAAGATGTAAAGGGAATTTTCGCTAAATGTGGAGACGAATAATAAGTTACAACTTGCCCATTGTCGACGTACTACCAACAAAAAGAATAGAGAATTTGGGCAGTTATCAGTGTTTTGAATCAACTATGTAGCCATACATAACTACAAAGCAGATCTACTTCATCAATATGTCACAGCGGAATTATCACTGGGAGTAATAACTGCACAGGCAAGAAAGGTGTCGAGTCCAATTTTGCAGCAAAAATTAATTTTTTTGCTCTAGCTCACAGAGTGCTCGTTTTCCTTGCAACACGTACAACTTGCGTGAATACACAATCAAGCGTCGCGGGGAATGATCTGAACGTTCTGTAATTTCAATATGAAAGTATATTATATATCTTTTGTCTAAAAAATAGGAATGAAAAAAATGGAAAGTATGTGTTGTGTGTGTGTGTGTGTGTGTGTGTGTGTGTGTGTGTGTGTAAAAAGTCGTTACCAAATACTTCTATATTTTACATTTTTCGCCTATAACAAATTGTCTAAAACCACAGACCAATCGTGTTTTCAGCAATGGGGACATTTATGCATGCGTGCATGCATTTATGCGTGCGTATGTATGTATGTATGTATGTATGTATGTATGTATGTAGAATGCACTTAAACGTTGTATACAAAGTTCAAACTGCAAGATGGCGATTTTTGATGAAAGTTACTACATGTACTGTGTTCAACTTATCTATATATGTACTCCGCGGTTTCTTGGTCCTTTGATATGACCTAGCAGTTATCTGCAAACAGTGATGTCCAAAATCGATTCATGCACCTGCTGTTTTCTGGCTTTTCGAGGACTAGCCAAGAGATATAGGTGTAGAAAGGCGAGTCGATGAAACTAGGTCAAGATTCTGGCGATCGTGTTATAATTTAGCAAATGTCATGAATATCTGAGACAGTTCTTTAGCCTAGTATGATCCAATCATGTAACTAAACTCGATATCAATTAGTATCCCTCTCGTGCGTGTGGCTTGAAGAATTAGAAAAAGTAGAAGAAAGAAAGATTCCGCTGAATAAGGAATACAATTTCACTTGGTTGTTACGTTAAAATACTGTACAGAAGTTTGCTTGACAAATGGCTGAAATATCAGAATGATTCATCCGTATTTAGAGGCTAAATATTTCCATGCAAGTCGCATTGACTAACGAATTGACCACCTAGTCGCACCTTGACGTAACACATGGTGTGACAAGGAAATTACGAATTTGCGAATTTTCATCTATCACAGAGGAAGAACTGCTCGTATTCTCAATCATAATGAAATGTTTTTCATGAAAGTCAGTTTCATAAAAACTGCAGCACATGCTAGTATACACTCAGAATAAATATTAATATTTATGAAGATAAAACCTTTGCATGTATGTATGTATGTATGTATGTATGTATGTATGTATGTATGTGTGTGTGTGTGTGTGTGTGTGTGTGTGTGTGTGCGTGCGTGCGTGCGTGCGTGCGTGCGTGCGTATGTATGTATGTATGTATGTATGTATGAATGTATGTATGTATGTATGTATGTATGTATGTATGTATGTATGTATGAAGGTCGAAACATGGAGGGTAAATTCAAAATACACTACCGCAGCAGAAGCATATATATATATGAGACATGTAAACCATAATCTAGGATACTCGCTTGCATGAGTGGTCGACATCCCCAGCAATAACAAGAAAACGCTCGCTGGCTTATGTACCATGAAACGATATCCGTGTAGAATGCTATAAATTACGTCCCAGTCTAGTATCCTCGTCAAGATATCCGCATAGAATGCTATAAATTAAAAGTCCCAGTCTAGTGTCCTCGTCCTATGAACCATGAAACGATATCCGTATAGAATGGTATAAATTACGTCCCAGTCTAGTGTCCTTGTCAAGATTTGACACATTGTTTTTTGGAGCTTGACGCCACAGTAAATCCACAGCGAATTTTGCTTTCCATAAATAATCAAACAACAACACCCCCTGTCTGGTGCCATAGTTTCTGAAATATTGCAGTTTTAAACACGCTAAAATATATCCTCTTTAAAACATTGAATTCTCTCACAAGTGTCGGTGTTCAAAGATAATCACACACACGGAATTTTGTCACAAATGTCGGTGTTCCAAGATAAATCACAAATACCGAAAGATGTTTCTTATAACCTTCTCCCTCTTAAACTGGAACAATGATATCCACGCTCGATTCATCCTTTTCCTCGGATTCCTCTGACTCGAAAGTTTCATTCTGTTGAGAATTCTCAAGGGCGTTTTCTTCCTCTTTGCTTTTCTCGTTTCCAACATGTTCGAACACATACAATGGTGATTCTCCTCTCATTTCACATATAACATTTGTTAAAGCCTTAATATAATTTTTCGCTAGAGTCAGCGTCTCAATCTTCGACAACTTTCTTTCCAAAGTCACGTGTGGAATTACTTCACGCAGCGATGCAAAAGCATCATTGAGCGAATGCATTCTTTGTCGTTCTCGCTCGTTGCTTTCGAGGCGTCGTAAATTCCGCTCACGTGCGCTCACTGTCTTCCGCCTCTTTGAGCCCTTCTTTGGACTCTTGCTTTTCCTTTCTGTTGTCTCCTCTGTCGTAGAACTTGCACATGAATCTGACGGGGAGCCTGGAGACTCTCTCTTTGGAGGTCGTCTTTTATCTGAGTATTCGGAATCTTCCCACATTGATTCATCTTCCTGTTGAATTTCATCGGAAAAGTCTAGATCAAAATAGGATGCCATTCCGCGCTGTAAGGATCGCATATCCTGAAATGAAGACATTGCTAATATATTTTGACTGTGAGATAGTTAGTGAATTAAACATAATTAAGGACGGTGGAAAAAATGAGTTTACAAGAAACAGATGGATCGATAATGATGTTTCACACAATTCAATCGCAATGCTGAGATCCACATGTCATTCCACTTGTAACTCCTAAATATTCAACGGAGCAACAATTCTACATCATTCGATTCAGAACTTTGTGAAAACACCTTATAGAAAATGCATTTTATGTAGAAGAGTGATGGCCCTTTATACTATAATGCAGCCTAATACCGTTTGTTTAAACCCATTCACAATATTCAGGAAGTAATTATTATTATTTCTTTAACAGGACAATTGATTGGCTGATTCTGTTTTCACGACATAATCATGGTTAAAAAAAACCCACTAGAATCTGCTTTCCAAATTTCGTAAAGTTAGTTCGAGAATGATACGAGATTTCATTTCCCGATGCATGACTAGGTTTGATAATTGTCTGCTTCTTCTCGCTTAGCAATGATGTAAAAGATGCTGTGAGTACCAACATGCCTAACTGTTCGGAGAAAAAACCCTGACCTAATGCACTTACGTGTTTACGACTCTCTATAAAATCCCTCATGTATCTCTGGAGGGAATAATATATATTTAACAGTTAAGACGCAAAGCCTATATACTAACAGCTTAAGCTGATGATGATGATGATGATGATGATGATAATGATGATGATGATGATGATGATGATGATGATGATTATGACGACGACGATGATGAAAACAACGATGGTCTTGATAAAAATGACGATGACGATGAGGTGTGGAGAATATCACAATGGATAATACCTAAACTAAGTGTGCGATATACACATTCTTGTGGCTCTACCATTCTCTAGTTTGTCTTGAAATGCGAAAATAGCGAATTATTTTATAGCATCAATTGAAAACATTTTCTAAAGCATATAATTCATATAGCAATGCAACAAAGTATAATGAAATCTGATCTCCATTCACGCCCACCCATTCATTCTCCCCCTACTCTAACATCACTGTCAAGCTATATATGTCGTAAATTTGTTGAGCTGGACAGTGAAAAGAGCCCAAGTGGACGATTCACTTTAAACCTATCATATCAATCAATCGAGCTGGAGTTAACACCCAACGTATCTATATTCCCATGTCGTCATGTTAAATCAAGCAGCTAACCATTCCACATCCTGATCAGTATCTTCAAGTTGATCAGTTCATATCTGCTCCAATTTTGCTATTGGCTCAATGTTCACCATTAAGAGCAATCAAACCTCCAGAGTATCATCTTTTCTCTGCAGCTGAAAAACAATTCCTGAATTTGACATTTTTTAATTCCAAGAAAACGTACCACAAGGGAGCAAAAATAAAATAAAAATATCTGCTCCAATTTTGCTATTGGCCAAATGTTTATGGACTCGGTTCCTAAAACAGCTGCATGTTACCTAAGTGGCTACATTGAGGCTGCATTATTCAAGGAAATCCTTCAGATAATCTGCAACTCTTGTTCGGCCTTTTAATTTACCACATCAAAAATGGAAGGGAGAGAGTATAGAGAGAATGAGATGTCAAATAGATGCGTTTATAGTTAATGCGTATGTTAAAAGCGCGTGTGTGTGTGTGTGTGTGTGTGTGTGTGAGAGAGAGAGAGAGAGAGAGAGAGAGAGAGAGAGAGAGAGAGAGAGAGAGAGAGAGAGAGAGAGAGTTAAATGAAGCCTAAGTATTAGAGACAACTGTTATCAGAACGGCTATTTGTAAATATTACCATACATCAATAATTACGTACATTGTAAATGAGATGATGCTCTGAGGTAGGTATTTGATTATTCCATCTTAAGACGTTTCTGTCATATCAGACCATTAAATGAAGAGATAAGCATTTTATTTTCCATTTCTAGATACGAAAATATATTGATGTGTATACATAGTTTAAAATTTTTAGATTACTGTGTACATGGAGGTAGTGGGATTATCAGAGCAGTATCGATTGAAAAAGCGAAAAATGCATAAAGTAGTTCACTCATACATTTGGATATTGGAATATATTGTATAATGGAATACATTGAATATTGGAATATATTCGATATTGGAATATATTGTATATTGGATTATTGTATATGGGCATATATTGTATATTGGATTATATTGTATATTGGAATATATTGGATATTGGAATATATTGGATATGGACATAAATTGTCTATGGCAATAATTTTCAGACAAACTGCGTGAGCTTGATAATTGCCGGTGATGATGAAGACGACGGTGAAGTGGTAATAAACGGTGATGAATACCTTTATAGCTAGAATGTGACAAAATAAACGTACTTTGGAACAATAAAACATGTTGAGTTAAAATACCATATATGTACAATATTTATAAGACTGCACACAAAGAGGTATCGACGAACCTCTAATACACCCATTATTATCTATATGACCATTAAAAGGCAGGAGATATCTGGAATTTTTCAAACAATTTGACAATGTACATGCACCTTATACTTATCCTGAAGTAAATTTTGCTTGATAATAAAGGATGCATGTCATGGGACTGACCCATGTAGTACATGTAGATATTTTGGGTTTACAGTAAAGAATGCATGTCACGCCAATGGCCAATGAGGTTGAGATTTGGGGGTGGCCCATGTAGAGATTTTGGACTGACAAGTGTATGATCGACCTATATCTTAACTTGACTTCGACTGTACATGGTTCTTTGTCTATCAACAAGAAAAGTAAATGTATGGATTTACTACTGAATTATAAACAATCAATCCTTTTTCGGTTTTAGGTGCTTTGACCATAGGTGGTTTGACCATAGGTGGTTTGTCCACCGGGGTTTTGTCCATAGGTGGTTTGTCAACATGTGGTTTTTATAATAATAATAAACTGTTATTTAGAGTTTAAAATTATGGTTGAATTAATGAAATTTTATGTGACAAGTTTCCTTTGAGTTGCCAATAAGTGAATGCTAATTAGTAATTAACATGTAATAAATAAAAGTCAATAACAGCTTGTTTTCGGTCCACATAAAAGGCTGGTGCCAGGCCTACTCGATTTATTATTAAACAGAAAATGAACACAAATTAGGCAACAAGTCCAACGTTTCACAAATTAAGGTTGTAGATCTACTAGAAAATTACACTCAGTCCTACAAAATACAAACCGCATATAAATGATAAAATCAAATCAAAACATTAATGTCATGCAAATATTATAGTTAATGGAATAACAGTTTTATGGTTAACTAAATGACAGATGTGCAATAGCACGCAAATATAATCCCTTGATAACGTTAAGATATACATTACGCAACTTATAATCCTTCAACTATACAAATTTTAGTGAATTAAATGCCGCAACTTATAATCCCTGAAGATATGCTTTACTCAACTTTTAATCCTTCACTTTAATCCCCAAATATACTTACATCTAATGCTCCAACAACTAATCATAGTCTTTTCATATTATGGTCAAACCCCCTGTGGTCAAACCACCTATGGTCAAACCCCCGCTGTGGACAAACCACCTATGGTCAAACCACCTGTGGTCAAACCTCCGCGTACCCCTTTTTCAGCGGTGGGAGATGAGGGATAAGATTGTAATGAGGATAGAGAATGGTGTACTCGGCGAAGAAATGAGTTAAAATTGTCTTAACAAATTGTTAATACAAGATACTTTTGGTGATACAACAAAATATACGATACATATTCACTGTACACAATTACGTTTGGAGAGAGAGAGAGAGAGAGACAGAGACAGAGACAGAGACAGAGACAGAGAGAGACAGACAGACAGACAGAGGAAGAGACAGACAGACATCTATTGGATTTCATGAGTTGTCTCCCTTAGTATGCAATGCCAGCTGACTAATAGCGTGGTGCATTGTACATTGGCCAAAAATAGTGGAGGCAATTGACCTAAAAAGGACACTTTGTAATTTGAACATCGAAAGTATGAATACGTACCAAAAGGAAGCCATTACATGTATATTTAGGTAAAATGTTTGGTGCAAACACAGACTGACAGTGGAAAATTGCTATCAGTCCATTCAAGTTTTGTGCTCCACTTGTCTCAGTAATGCAGGAACAGCTTTGAATAGCTTCATTTTGATTGGAAACGAAATTCACAGACCAGAATCACATACATATCTGCCTGAGAGAGAGAGAGAGAGAGAGAGAGAGAGAGAGAGAGAGAGAGAGAGAGAGAGAGAGAGAGAGAGAGAGTATTAAATGGTCAATTTGACAATTTTTTCATTGCTAAGGAATCATCAGCTACATTAATTACAATAACTTGTACACGATTACTCCTCCCAAACTGACCATAACACGATCAGCTTGCGCATTGTGCGGCGACAGGTCTATTTCTCTTCACAGTACAGGTGGACTTGACTTATAAGCGACTCCAAAGCTAGTATATACAGTAAATGGGCCTGAATTCTACCAGGACAGATTACACAACAATGATAGTCATCCTCTGTTTCGTAGGTTTTGGCAAAACATTAGTCCTTCATCCTCGACAGATCTTCAAGTTGCTTTTTTTTAAATAACAAGGTCAAAACACTGATCTCTCTCATGGATTTTCTATGTTAAATATTCACGACGAATCTAAACTAACGGCGAACTCTTAAATTATGTTTCAGGTTTTTGTATAATATTCTGTTTCAGCAACAATAACAGAATTACATTTTTTATTTAGTATTTGCATGTATAACATCAACAGAAATGTGAAATATACACATAATTGTGTAGACTACACAAGAACAATAACTGATCAACTTCCAAATCTGCATTTAGTAATTTGAGCCAATTACATGCATATAGCCAATGTTTAATTTCATGCATATAGCCAATGTTTAATTACATGCATATAGCCAATGTTTAATTACATGCATATAGCCAATGTTTAATTACATGCATATAGCCAATGTTTAATTACATGCATATAGCCAATATTTAATTACATGCATATAGCCAATGTTTAATTACATGCATATAGCCAATGTTTAATTACATGCATATAGCCAATGTTTAATTACATGCATATAGCCAATGTTTAATTACATGCATATAGCCAATGTTTAATTACATGCATATAGCCAATGTTTAATTACATGCATATAGCCAATGTTTAATTACATGCATATAGCCAATGTTTAATTACATGCATATAGCCAATGTTTAATTACATGCATATAGCCAATGTTTAATTACATGCATATAGCCAATGTTTAATTACATGCATATAGCCAATGTTTAATTACACGCATATAGCCAATGTTTAATTTCATGCATATAGCCAATGTTTAATTTCATGCATATAGCCAATGTTTAATTTCATGCATATAGCCAATGTTTAATTACATGCATATAGCCAATGTTTAATTTCATGCATTTAGCCAATGTTTAATTACATGCATATAGCCAATGTTTAATTACATGCATATAGTCAATGTTTAATTTCATGCATATAGCCAATGTTTAATTTCATGCATATAGCCAATGTTAAATTACATGCATATAGCCAATGTTTAATTACATGCATATAGCCAATGTTTAATTACATGCATATAGCCAATGTTTAATTTCATGCATATAGCCAATGTTTAATTTCATGCATATAGCCAATGTTTAATTACATGCATATAGCCAATGTTTAATTACATGCATATAGCCAAAGTTTAATTACATGCATATAGCCAATGTTTAATTTCATGCATATAGCCAATGTTTAATTTCATGCATATAGCCAATGTTTAATTACATGCATATAGCCAATGTTTAATTTCATGCATATAGCCAATGTTTAATTACATGCATATAACCAATGTTTAATTACATGCATATAGCCAATGTTTAAGTACATGCATATAGCCAATGTTTAATTTCATGCATATAGCCAATGTTTAATTTCATGCATATAGCCAATGTTTAATTTCATGCATATAGCCAATGTTTAATTACATGCATATAGCCAATGTTTAATTACATGCATATAGCCAATGTTTAATTACATGCATATAGCCAATGTTTAATTTCATGCATATAGCCAATGTTTAATTTTATGCATATAGCCAATGTTTAATTACATGCATATAGCCAATGTTTAATTACACGCATATAGCCAATGTTTAATTACATGCATATAGCCAATGTTTAATTACATGCATATAGCCAATGTTTAATTTCATGCATATAGCCAATGTTTAATTTCATGCATATAGCCAATGTTTAATTACACGCATATAGCCAATGTTTAATTACATGCATATAGCCAATGTTTAATTACACGCATATAGCCAATGTTTAATTACATGCATATAGCCAATGTTTAATTACACGCATATAGCCAATGTTTAATTATATGCATATAGCCAATGTTTAATTACATGCATATAGCCAATGTTTAATTACATGCATATAGCCAATGTTTAATTACACACATATAGCCAATGTTTAATTACATGCATATAGCCAATGTTTAATTACACGCATATAGCCAATGTTTAATTACATGCATATAGCCAATGTTTAATTACACACATATAGCCAATGTTTAATTACACACATATAGCCAATGTTTAATTACATGCATATAGCCAATGTTTAATTACACGCATATAGCCAATGTTTAATTACATGCATATAGCCAATGTTTAATTACACGCATATAGCCAATGTTTAATTTCATGCATATAGCCAATGTTTAATTACATGCATATAGCCAATGTTTAATTACATGCATATAGCCAATGTTTAATTACATGCATATAGCCAATGTTTAATTACATGCATATAGCCAATGTTTAATTACACACATATAGCCAATGTTTAATTACATGCATATAGCCAATGTTTAATTTCATGCATATAGCCAATGTTTAATTTCATGCATATAGCCAATGTTTAATTACACGCATATAGCCAGAGTTTAATTACACGCATCTAACTATTAACAGAGGATGGCCATCGTCCCAGTTCTCCATTTACGAAAGTAATATTTGCATATATCGTGACTTTTAACAGCCATTTACAATAGCTTCGATGTTCTCCTTGTATATAATTGGCTGTCAAAATTCTCCACACATTACGACCATATAACAATTGTGTTTAGGCAAAATAATCAAACATATACATATAATGTTCATCGGGCACTGTATATTATCTGTACTATACATCACCGGACATTGTAAATTATTTTCATAACTGGATATTGCGAATTATTTCTGTTACACATTAGTCATTCATCAATTTAACATCCTTACAAGTAATAGTGTCAGTAGAACAATGTCCACAATTATTGACAATTTTTTTTAATAGTTCACTAATAGTTAATTACATATTTCTGCATTTAAACTAACAAGAATGACCCACTAACCTTGCTGAACGTCACGACTTTTGTCGGTAATTACATTAGACATGTACATTGTGTAGGGACTTCAGGGGGGAGGCAAAACGTGACGGGCTTGTTAATTTTCGTATATAGGCTACAGCAATTTTACAGCACATACAGATTCAGAGGGGGGTTTATTACATACCCCACTCCCCAGCCCACCTCCACTCCCCCCCCCCCCCCCAATGACGTCCTGACTGAATACAGGCTATATTTACTGCGTTTACACTGTACAGTGCTAGATAAAAACCAGAAGCTAATCCTGGAATTGCATTGGTGATCGTGATATGCATTATAGATTATTTTCAGGAACGTATTAACTTCTAATAGACCTACAGTTAGTAGTAATTATCTTAAACACAGCTGTTATTTTAAATGTTACTGGTAACACTCTTCCCTACAAGTCAATCAGCTATGCTTAGTACCCACTGTCTCTACTCGCTTATAAGACAAATCAAACTGCAACCAACACAGATCCTGATCTGCCTTAGCATATTAAGCCTGCAAATCAGGGTCTACCGGTTTCTCCTACTTATTAATCCTTACAACCGGCACAAACCCAGATCTTCTGACGCATTATGTAGTGGCAGATCTGGGTCTGTGCAGTTTTCAGATAAGTTTTATAGATGAGTCCTCGACGGTACCTATTTTTGACCATTGGAAGGAAAGCTATCAGTTAGGTCTTGTGCGAATAGTTGAACCATGTTACTTGACGTCTGCGAACATGTGGGAAATGTGTCGACAACGTGAACAGACATACATGAAATATGTCTTAGGTTTTCATATTATGTCAATATAAGGATGGCGCTCCAAAGCGCTTGCCCTGATCTGGATCGCGTATTTTGTATCATTGTATGGGCAACACTGCGTTACGCTGTAGTGTGTGGACACTGATTCACTTTAATCATTCTAACGTTGATACCGTTGTTTGTATTATTTCCTATACATGTATCATAACGTTTGTTTTTAAATCTAACTTTCATTCTTTTTCTTAGTTTTTCCTACCTGTATCATGTGTGGGTTTTCTTAAATAAATAAATGCAATGAGTTTGCCTATAGATTTTGTTCTTGTTATGTTGTTAGAAGTATCTGCGTCGTATATTTCAGTCAGTTTTACTCAAAGCTGTTTTTAAATTTATAATTCATATCACATATGGAACTATACTAAATCATCATTGCATGTACTTGTTATTTAATCTTCTAGTTAAATGACCAGACACAAATTTCAGCCATTGATGTCACTGTATGTGACGAGAAACACTTTGTATCATGTGGGCATTGCTGTGTTTCTTATATCAGGCATTCGGTGACTGTACCAAATAAAGTAATCCAAATATGAATCAGGAGTTCCTTTATTTTCAAACCCGAATCTATAACATTAAATAGCTCCCGCGTGGGGCAAAGTGTCTGGATTGGCTGCGTGAAGACGTCCAGCAACTTCTTATGAAATTCGACCAAATATTACTGAACAGTATGCGCACGCATGACGAACCGGAAGAACAATCCTGATTTGGTGAAACTGCGGCTGTTGCATGATCTAGAAACTCCGGAAAGTTTCGAATCTTTTTTAAACAATTCATCTTGCAATATTGACTTACATTGTGCATTTCACAGACTTAAGCGCTGTTCTCGATATTAAATCGATTCCTGTATTTCTTTTGTAAAGTTGTGTTTCATTCAAAGGATTGTGTTAATTCATGCAAAGCGCTTAACAATCGCTGAAGCAGTGGTGAATTTAGAAGTTCGAATGGCGTTACACGACACTCGTAAAATCCAAGAGGTCAAATACAAAATATGGTTCTATATTTCTCTTCTTCCCTTACTTAAGCAAGTCGCCATGACTAAATGCCGTTTTATTAGCTCCTGAAAATTAATCTGCTACAAGACTGCTATATCATTTTATGTAACCAATTGAGGAGGTACCTTGCCATATAAATTTCCAATAAATCATTCGAAATGTTCAAAAGGATCACTACACTGAAGCTTTTTCCATGCGAGTCATACGAAGATCGATGGATTATACTATAAGGACTTCTGTCCTATGAAGTCCACAACAAAACAAATGCCTGAATATAAAAAACCTGTACACAAAATGTGCAAAACATGGAGTTTTCGGATTACGGTGCTTGCTTTCAGATCGTTCACATGCTTGATGGTATAGTTTGTCACGCTAATTTTGAATGCCTTTTACAGTATGTATCATGTGATATGTTTCACATAAATACTTCCTCGCTGTTTAATTCACCGGCAAAATTATTGTTTGCCGCGATACATATTAACTTGTAAGCATAAACATAATACTGCATTATTTTGGAAATCTGAACGACTTGATAATCAATATCAAGCGAGGAAAAAAAGCCAGTTTATCTGGGAAAATGTTACAAAGATAGTTATAAAAAAAGTCGACCCTCATGAGTAATTTGGAGACATTTTTCATTGTGGCAATTGGTCCTCCATATTTGTGACAGATTTATAACTAATAAAATATTAATTTGTCCGACTGAGTGAAAGAGACAGTGCTCTGCGACAAAAAAATACAAACAAAGCAATAAGGCTCTATGATGTACAATAATAATTAAAAATTCGGCAATTATCATTAGCTTTTGTAGTGCATTAGCGACACTGGTCAAGGTCAAGCTACTGAAAGAAACAGAACAACAATGGACCGTGTCGCTCATTAATGCCAAAGAGACTTCTCAATAAAGTGTTCATGTTATTGAAGTAAATATAGCTTTGCGAAAAGGTCGATAAGACTGTTAGCTGAAACTACGTTATGTTGTTACATTGAGTTCGTCTCGGGGAATCGAATTCTCCTCTTAGATACAGAGACAGAAATGCAACACTACAATGGGACTTCCTCTCAAGACTGGGGTGGGGTGGGGGTATTAGATTCCAGTCACTACAGACCAACGTTGATACCAAAAGGAATCCTGTAATTTAGGGAACAACTGAAAATTTTGTCAGATCAATTAGTGTCGAGTTAATTTCCTCTGCAAAATTTAAACAAAAAATACTTGAAATGGGGACATGGAAAAGTGCTTGTGTGAATGTTCATGCAAAGGGAGTTAGATTCAAAACGGCGAACCCGTCTGAAACGGACTTCAATTTTTCAACCTATATTCCGATTTGCGGATATTTAAAGCTTTTTTTATGTTTCTCGATTGAAATATCAAGTTAACGTCATAAAATGTAACCATGCGAATCTCTGTTTATTGGACACCGAATATAACACTGAATGTTAAAATGTCCTTCATCAAACACAAAAAATAATTAAATAAAAACGATTATCTCTTTTCAAGAGGAGATGTGGCGGCTCAGTTGGTAAATAAATCGGACTCGCTACCGAAACGTCCTAAGTTCGACACTTACTCAGACAAGCATGGCTTGAACTGCCGTGGCGTGCCCTAGAAAGAGGCATTTAGCTGTAATTTCCCGTGAACGATATAGTCAAAATAAAGTGTTGAAAGCGTCCATTAAATCGGCAAACGGCTCATTTAATATTTTAACCTTACAATAGGATGTTCACTCTCAATACATTTGCGTAATGCGGTTTCGCGACACCCCTTTATCTCCATATTGTTTATGAAAGGACTGACCATCCCAATCCCAACCCTCTCGGGACAAGAAGAACTGAGACATTTTGTTTCATCGACTCCTTATTACATTTTGATCTATCGTAATAATTACTGTTTGCGTCCCATCACAGCACATTCATCAGAGCTCTAAAACGTGCATGCAGCATATTTCATCTACATAATAATAAAAAGTGTGCGCTCTGGTGTGTACAAATTCTGAAAGAAATATTTTGAATAAGATAATCGTATGAAAGGATTTCATTATATTCGATATAGTCTTTTTAAAATAAAATAACCGTATGAAAGGATTTCATTATATTCGATATAATCTTTTTTTACATAAGATAACGGTATTAAAGGATTTTAATATATTCGATATAGTCTTTTTTACATAAGATAACGGTATGAAAGGATTTCATTATATTCGATAGAGGCCGAACTAAATTCGGTTTCGGTTTCGGTTTCGGCGCCGAAAGTTGGCAAATGACCACTTTCGGCATAGTTTCGGTTTCGACCGAAGCCAAACAGTTAGCTTTCGGTTTGCTTTCGGTTTCGGCCGAAACTGATATTGACTTTCGGTGATCATCAGAAGATCTATTTTAACTTTCAGAATGCAACGCTAGTGCTGCGTCTATTACTCTGTTTGTCGGCCGGTCAGTCGGCGCTAGGCAATTTGACATTTAGCGAAGTTCCCTTAATGCAGGCTCTGAATGATTACTTCTGTATTCGTTTTTAATTAGTGTGGCATTGCATCATGACTCAGGCCTGTTTAATAAATCTTGTGTTCGGCAACTTCGGTTTATCTTTCGGTTTCGGTTTCGGTTTCGGCCGAAAGTCAATTTTTAACTTTCGGTCTGGTTTCGTTTTCGGCCGAAACCAGAAATTTAGTTTCGGTCGGCCTCTAATATTCGATATAGTCTTTTTTAAATAAGATAACGGTATGAAAGGATTTCATTATATTCGATATAGTCTTTTTTAAATAAGATAACGGTATGAAAGGATTTTAATATATTCGATTATAGTCTTTTTTAAATAAGATAACGGTATGAAAGGATTTTAATATATTCGATATAGTCTTTTAAGATAACGGTATGAAAGGATTTCATTATATTCGATATAGTCTTTTTTAAATAAGATAACGGTATGAAAGGATTTTATTATATTCGATATAGTCTTTTTTAAATAAAATAACCGTATGAAAGGATTTCATTATATTCGATATAGTCTTTTTTTTACATAAGATAACGGTATGAAAGGATTTTATTATATTCGATATAGTCTTTTTTAAATAAGATAACGGTATGAAAGGATTTTATTATATTCGATATAGTCTTTTATCAATAAGATAACCGTATGAAAGGATTTCATTATATTCGATATAGTCTTTTTTAAATAAGATAACAGTATGAAAGGATTTCATTATATTCGATATAGTCTTTTTTTACAGCTTCATACAGATAAACAGAGTATTGGTTTTTGCCCAGACAAAATTTTAGGATTCAAATGACAGAAGCAATGATGCATCAAATCCAAAGCTGATATATATTATTCCTCATCAAACAAAGAGGTTCCATCATAAAATAAACACCGAACCTTGTGAAGGTTATGCAATGAAACAAGCAGTTCTCGGAAGGATTGTCATGTCTTCTGACATGAAACACCTTTTAGTCCCGTATAAATGAATCAAGTAAAAAACAAAACAGACAAAAAACTCATAACTTTCTTTTGTCACTTTAAATTAGAAGGTGAATCACTATTTATCTAACTCTCAAAGAACCCTGAATTATCACCATCCATCCATCGTTCCGTTCGTCCGTCCATCCATCCAATGAACTAGTTGATCCATCATCTTCCAGCCGAGATGCTGCCATGCTTTTATCTAAATGGTACTACCCCGCCTCCTCCTCTACCCACCCCACGTTGTCAACAATGTAACGGGGATAGCATAAACAAATAATTGGTGGGTACCTAACAAATATCAGACACTCATTCTTCCTGCTCCAATCTGTTAAAGCTCTAGTGAAATCAAAATCTGTAAAAGATGTCGCATGTAGTCGTGTCAATATTAATACGATGAGTGTGGCTGAGTTGAATCTCTTCCTTATCTATACATGAGTATTATTATATGCTGAGAACCACGTTTGACAGTCTGGTGTATGAAGCGGCATTTGCATAGCTACCTTAACCAGCCTGACCAAACTGTTCTGTTTGATTGGACAAGGTTCGATGGATCATAAGTATTGTATTTTGAACACCTCCGCTCCAAAATAAGATTTTTCAATAACAAAATTTCTGCTGAAGTATCGTTTTCTTTATTCAGTGATTGTCCAACTGATATACTAGATTTCTTATCTGTTCCATGATGTATTAGCACGGCATTCTGCTTGCTCAGATGTATTGCGATAAAACGTCCTTACGTTTTAAATTCGTTTCTATACATTTTATCTTAACTCTTTGAAATCTAATAGTTTTATTACATAAGGTCCCGCATTGTTATCGTTTAAAGAAAAATAATCAAACTTTCACTCTTCTTTTAAATTGCTGTATTTGGCATTCAGTCCTTTCTACATTGAAATTTGAAATAGCGCTGAAAGGCATATTGACCGGAATGTCGTCTGATACTGTTCATCCAACACATACAATGGATTTCTATTTAAGATCATTTTCGGGTTTAACTTCTTTAAATGGTGCTTTGATTAACACTTTTCCAGCTCAGATAAACGTTAAGCAATCATTATCAACAACGCTAACGTCAGCGAGTATTTTTTCCGAACGAAATCATAATCTGAACATGAACTGTGTTTGAAGTCAGCCATTTTGGATTATCTGGGTCACTCGTAAAAATTTTCCGCGTTTTGTCAAAGCAACAATCGCAACTAATGCGACATTGAAATCAGGATATTTGAGGATGACAGTTTGCACACTGTGGAACCAGATCAATGAAATTCAGATTAAGACCGAGCCGTTGCTACAATCAATTGCCTGTACCTGCATAATACATTCTCAACTTAGCAGTGATAAATCAGCCCCACACCTATAATACTATTAAACGGTGGTTATGGGGTTGGTATCACCTTAACATTGAGAGGCATTGTGGGCCACAATGAAGAAGTACAACATGGATCAAAAGTTGACCAATGCCATCAAGCACCAAGGCTACCAGTTAAGCAATTGCTCAAGGTGCTGTGGGGGACTGGTTCCAGACAACAGGTGTAGTACTTCAAGGCTGTCTCCTGTCACCAACGCTTTTCAACATCTACTTAGAGAGCATCATGAGCGAAGCCCTGTAAAACCACTGTGGGTCAGTCAGCATTGGAGGGGCTAACATCACCAACCTCCGATTTGCAGACGACAGTGATGGGCTGGCAGGTAGTGAAGACGAGCTTGACACCTTAGAGACGAACCTGGATGAAACATCTTCTAGATTTGACATGGAGATAAGCGCTGAGAAGACAAAGCTGATGACAAATAGTGGAAAACAAATCTCAGCCATGATTACAGTCCGAGGACAGGAACTGGAAACAGTCAGCCAGTTCAAATATCTTGGTTCCATAATCACCGAAGAGGGATCCAGAGCAGAAATTTTGTCACGAGAAGCACAAAAAAGGGCATATATGTCAAAGCTAAGACCCATCTGGGGAGACAAGAATATCTGTCTGAAAACTAAAATCAAACTATTGACAGCACTATTCATCTCAGTCTTTTTGCATTCATGCAAGGCGTGGACCTTGACAGCACAATTAAGACGAAGAAAAAAGGAGCTTGAAATGCGATGCTACAGAACCATTATTGGCATCTCTTATATTGACCACATCACAAATGAAGAAGTGCGCAACACCATCAGGCGCAAAGTATGCCATTATGAAGACCTCCTCACCACCGTCAAAAAGAGAAAGCTGAAATGGTATGGCCATGTCACTAGAGCCAACAGTCTATCCACAACAGCACTGCATGGCAGCGTCCAGGATAGCAGAAGGAGAGGTAGACAGAGAGTCAAGTGGACTGACAACATCACAGAATGGAACATCACACATTTTGTGGAGACAGGCATTGGCACGTGAACGAGAGAAGTGGAGGGAACTGGTCAGATGTTTCGCAGTATATTGCCTCAACGACCACACTAGATCAAGAGGACAGATGATGATGATGATGATGATGATGATGATGATGATGATGATGATGATGATGATGATTGTTATCAAATGCCGGTAAGTGGCTTGACGTTACGTAGCTGTATTGCAGAAAGATTTGCATGCAGCAAAACGGAACATTTTAATAAAAGGATGACATGAGACCCACATATGGTCCACCCGTATCAACACAGATTGTGTGTGTGTCGGGGGGGGGGGGGGGGCTGATACATCGGACTTTTAACTTCTCCGACATTTTTGCGATCAAATGAAAATAATCGCGAGCCTGTTACATTTGAATTGTAATAATGAATGTTCGTATGGAAATACTTATATGTATTTAAGTCGATAACCAGCAAAATAAGATAACAGACAACCTGTTAAATAACCATTTTGTACGGAGGTCTGGGCAGTATTTGAGAAGCTTTTAGCTTTTTAGTTAACCACGAGGTATTTTTATAATTTTGACTGTATATATTTAAGATGTAAAAAATATTAAATAACGCTATCCAACTGGTACTGTATTTAGTGTAAGAGATCCGTGTGTTTAGTCATAATTGTTCACTTTTAAATTCTAGAAGTAACGTTTGAAGAAAATGATCTAAAAGCCTCGATTTACTCAGATTATTTTAGGATTGGAAGGAGAGTGAGGATATGATTTCATGTTACTGACAGCAAGATGTACAAATCCAATGAGATGAAACTTTGCATATTTCAGGAAAAATGTAAATACAACACATTTTGTGAAGTCGAAAGCAACCAGGTGAGGCTACATTAGTTTTGCTCAACGAACCATGATCGGACCCCATTTAATTATGGTACTATATAAGGCGACTATATATCAAAAATATTTTATCCCGACACATAAACGCGCGTGCGTGTGTGTGTGTGTGTGTGTGTGTGTGTGTGCATACGTACCCAGTGTCATGTCATCTATAAATAATTTAAAATCAAGGTCCTGAGATCACGTCATTGACCGATATCATCTTTGCGTGCACGGATTGATTTTATTATATGTACTGTTTATTTAAGCAAGGGTTATTCTCTAAATATAAAAAGATCGCATTTTGTACATCGTCGATAAGACTAAAGAAAAATAACGGAATCCAATTCTCATTCAAAATGGTGTCTCTGTGTGGAGTTCTGCGAGCAACAACTTTGTCGACTCAGCCAAGCATTCGATTCATATGCCAGTTCACGGGTGTTCATCATGCATGCTCTCACATGATAGGCAATGTCAATCGAAAATAATTGGAGTTACAACATTGATTGACGCCGAAAAAAAACATTCCGTTTCAATGGAGAAAATGGTGTAATGAAAGAAAACCGGCCGTGTATTTGACAGCTGGAAGCAACACGCTATAACATTTCTTAATGATTTGAAAAACATACTGGGGATTATATGCGTAGAGTTGTATCGCAAACTAATCCAACAGGATATGTACGCCAAAGCTATATGTATGCGGAAATACATATTACATGTGGACTATATGTACCATGTTTCTCCCGTAGATAAAGATGGACACTTACTCATGTAAGAAAGTGTACTGAGTAAAAGTTTTCTTTATTTATGAAACACTTAAATCTACATCCGGTAACAGCAACAGCTCAATTTGTAGAGCGTTGGCGGGTTTCATACACTAGTCGGCTGTCTCGGAGTGTCAGTGAGAAAGACACTTAGCTACCATTTCTTGACATCGGTAATTAAATATGATACAAAAACATCGTAAAGTGCGTATAACAGTCATTAAAAAAACTTACACTTGTTGCAAGTGAAGTTCCATATTGTAGGATGCATATGTCCTGTAATGAAACAATTATCTCTCGAACGATACGATACAGTCGAAGTATTTAAAAATTACCTTTAAGGAAATGTGTGTATGTGTGTGTGTGTGTGTGTGTGTGTGTAAAATTATTAACGAAGCTTTAACAATTTTTCAGTCATATCGCTACGATGTCTGCAATGAGGTTGTTTAAAGTGATGCTAAGCACTGGGGCATCATGCCACAGACATGTAACACGATGTCCCACCCAGTTCACATTATCCTGACAACAGGCCGACCATTCATAGCACTAACCTCTTACCATTGAGTAAATGTACAAATGAAAACTAAATGGTGCTTGGAGTAAACCATATGATTAACATCTCTACCGTTTGTATTTTATTTTGGTTTATTCAGATACATATACACCAGTGTGTGTGTGTGTGTGTGTGTGTGTGTGTGTGTGTGTGTGTGTGTGATTTGGAATTTTAACGCATATCGCTAAGATTTCTGCATTGTGACAGTTTATAGTGATGTCTAGCACTAAGGCATTATGCCGCAGACATGAAGCATGATGTTCCACCCAGTCACATTATCCTGACACCAGGCGGACCAATCCTAACACTAACCTCTTAATGTTGAATGCCTAGCAAGGCAGCTGTTACTACCATTTTTTTCCAAATCTGACTCGACTGGGGTTTGAACCCTCGACCTCCCGCATCGGACATATACACCTGAAGCATATTATTTGTAGCCCAATAATGGCGTAAGAAGACGATACAGTGAACATGAATGACAGTTTTCAAACTAAAACAAAATCGTGAAGAAAACAATAAAAACATGGAACGCTTGATCATTTATAATTCCTGTAGGTCCTTTTAGACATATCATATCTAAATCAGGCTATTTATAACTTTGCAATGAATAATATTCACTAAGGTTTTATGGCCTTTTTCTTGGCTGTGGGCTGAAACAAATAAAATGGTTAAATTCGCGCGGGCCGCATGAATTGGTTTGTTGACCAACATTACTAGTATAGTTTAATTATTTTTTTTACATTTGATATTTAAATAAAAAGATCCAACACAATTATTACATGACACGTACAACATTATTATTACATGGTTATAATCATATTATTATAAAAGATAATTATATATTTTAGTAGACACATAAAACATCATCAGAAAATTAAGTGCAGGAAAATGGAATAATAAGTATTCATTAATGCTTACATGGCAGCGGGCCGCACATTATGAAGGGCTGGATCGCACGCGGCCCGCAGATTGGCTACGCTTGGTTCAAAGCATTCCAATCATTAATATGACGTCAGAGAATGATAAATATTAAAGTCAAAGCCATGAGACGTGCATAAAATAAATCCACAAGTAACTCACCGCTTTAAAATGTCACTGTGAATATACCAATATATATATTCTTTAGGTAGCTTTACCTTCATGCCCCTTCATGTCATCTCGCAAATATTGCTGACTGGAGAGAATAACACGATATGTACAGGACTATCATATCCTATAATGTACATCAGTACATTACCATATATGCTCATATATCTATCAGTCATTATTTATTTTTTTTTTCGGTGGGAGGGGGTCTTGAGAAGACGTATATCAAGTGTATATCTTGCATGGAGAATTGTCCTGTTCGCATAATTAATTGAGACCAAAACAAACAAACTAATCAAAAACCACAACAATTTCAGCTAAGCGTTGTATTTAGTACGGTATTATCCATTTACGATAATGTATAGTTCCCCGGATGTATACGTGTATCACGAAAACCGTTTCAACAAGGTATTCTTGCTTCGAGGAATAGCAGCAGCTTCCTTAAGTTAGGTTTCTGTTATCCAGAGGTTGCTTCGGTCAGTTGACTTTATTAGGGAATTAGGTCCAGGACAATACCCAACTCTCATTGATAATAAAACCATCAGCTTTAGTGCAGCTTTGGCTTCCCATGTTTTGCATCCATACTAATTTTCCAAAGTACAGATTACGAAGAGAAAAAATAAAATAAACGAATTTGTATTACCTGGAATGCGATTTTGATTAGCTTTATGACAGAGCTGAATGTTTACTTTTGAAGTGGCAATTTAGATTATATCAACTATCGTCAGATTTACAGTGGCACAACGATCCATACCGCAGCCAGTGAAATGCGTTTATATTTATTTATTTATTTTTTTTTTATTTTTTTTTTTGGGGGGGGGAGCTTCATAAAGAGCTGCAAAATCACAAACTTTAACAAAGGCTGCATTTCTGACATTTTTTTACGAAGCTATTCTTTACAATAATAAATATAGTCTTACTAAAATAATACAATGTATCCTTCACAGGTCAAGCAACCACAAGGTTAAGCGAATCCCCTATAAATTGTTACATCAAGTCCAATCATTCATATATATATATATATATATATATATATATATATATATATATATATATATATATATATATATATATATATATATATATATATATATATACATATATATACAGATATATAAACTCATTTTTTATTTATATATATACATATATATATACACATATATATATATATATATATATATATATACATATATATACATATATAGAGAGATATACATATATACATATATATACATATATATATATAGATATACATATATACATATATATACATATATATATATATATATATATATATATATATATATATAAATACACATATATATACATATATATATATATATATATATATATATATATATATATATATATACATATATATATATATATATATATATATATATATATATATATATATATATATATATATATATATATATATATATATATATATAAACTCATTTTTTCCCCTGTCTGGATAATTCGCGTAATGTACAAAATCGACTTTTCTTATGGAAGCGTCGGATAAGGGTGGTGGGTTAGATACCCGTCCAGGCAATCCCGAGTGAACTCTCTCGGTGTGTTCTCAAAAAGGAAGTCAGCTCGCATTTGCTCGGCATGATATAACTAATTAAGTGGTACAGGTAATATTAAAACCAACAAGGACAAAATAATCGCCAGGAATCAGATTCATATTTATTCCTTCTTCAATCTTTGTACGACATTTTCAACGGACGTAGAACATCAATTGTGAGACAAAGAAACTTGCTTTAAAAACTTTAAAAAATTTGGAAAGTTGTATTTAAATTGAACTGAGATGTTTTCAGAAAAAAAATCTGATATTAAGGTTGACACTGAAGGAAAACTGAACATGCAATCACGAACTACAGTACGAATTATATCAGTTTAAAAAAAAAATATATGGTTTCAGTCAGGCACACAAGAAAATACAGATTAAATTAATTCTGTTTTTCAATAAATATTGGGTTCTAATAGAAAAGATCCACAAGAATAATGTCGATGATCGTAAACTTCTTTCTGCGCAGCTCTAATGGCTAATTGTTGATTTTCTGAAAGCTGCAAACTTTGAACGATGAACACCACAATTTAAAGGTAGCACAAGTACGTGTCGGTCCTAAAGTACTATATAGGTATAGAATGAAATTTCAAATGTTGTATGTTCGATGCTCTATTATTTGCTACTAAGTCTCTACGTTATTTTATTGCCATAAAAGGTGACTGAATGCCCTAGTAATACATGATACGAGTTTTCCCCTAACCTTTTGCAGTTGCTGACTCAAAACAAAAATACAAGACCAAGATAACGCATCAATAAACAAAACAATGTTAAAATTTGTTAAAGTAGTAGCTTGTTGTGTTGTCTGCTGGCAACCAGATTTTATACTGCGATAAATGGATGACGCAAATTACTCACACATTTACATCAACGTCCACTGACAAAACCGTATAAAAGTAGACAAATAATTACTTTGTTTTAATCTCTTTCCTAGCTATGTATTATGGTCTGTTTATTGTTGTTATGCGGCCAAGGGTGGTCAGGATCTCTGATGCGCTTTATAGATCACAGATATCTCACCTCTTGTTGTGTGGGTTCGAGTCTCGGCTCGGAAAACATGTGTATGTAAGTACACTTGCCAGTAGCAAGTGAAAATCCTATTAATATTCATCTGGAAAATATATCTTCAATGCAGTTCGTTTCAGAATCCGTCAAACTTTTAGACTTGTTATCTATCGGTGACAAATCTTTTGATTTAGATAAGAAAAATTCCTTTAATATTTTTGAGTAAGATTTCATCATTTCAACCTTAATATTCAAGAACCGTTTTGTTTCAGATCTTAATTTATTGCGTGAATTTTGGTAAAATATTAGTGAAGTCTTACTAAAAAATGGTAATATTTCTTCGACATTTAAACTGTACTGTTAATTTTTCTTCTGCTGGCATCCTACTTTGAATATTACATTCAGGAGTTTTTCGTATCTGTACATTTGTACATCGGGTCCATCTTTGCTTTGTATTTGCTCATGACACCTTCAACAAGTTAATTTAATAATTGTATACAATGGTTCATAATCGTCTGTACAATTGGGTATTTTTTGTATCCATGACCATTTCGAATGACATATTTATATTGGTTTGAACTTTTCCAAATAGCGATATTTTGTTTCTAACTTAGCTTTTCGGTTAGTGGGCTTTAGTGGCCGTGATTAACTTGTACTTACTGCATATTAGTAACAATTAGCGATTATTGCTGACGTTCGATAAAAATTTGTTAGTGCCAATAACTAACGTTCAATAATTAAAGTAACAATTAGTTACTGGCTTTTATTAACGTATCTTTCCTTACTTGAATAGACAGTATGCGTAAATTGCCGTCATGCAATAACTGACAGGCGGAATCTTTCACAGCATATGAAACACAAACACTCTAATGATAATTTAAATGCAAAACGCCAACAGTAAAGTATTACTCCTGGATTTAATTTCACAAACAGCGGAAAGACAAAAGAGCAAACACAAGAGTTCAAAGTTATTGTAAGTAAAAGCCTTGCCTATGAACTACAAACGCAGTCGAGGAATCGTAAACAATAGAGTACAAAAATTTTGACCTTTTGATAAGGTAGAGAACATAGAAAAAAGTTGACATTTTGATAAGGCAGAGAACATAGAAAAAGTTGACATTTTGATAAGGTAGAGAACATAGAAAAAGTTGACATTTTGATACGGCAAAGAACATAGAAAAAGTTGACATTTTGATAAGGCAGAGAACATAGAAAAAGTTGACATTTTGATACGGCAAAGAACATAGAAAAAGTTGACATTTTGATAAGGCAGAGAACATAGAAAAAGTTGACATTTTGATAAGGTAGAGAACATAGAAAAAGTTGACATTTTGATAAGGTAGAGAACATAGAAAAAGTTGACATTTTGATAAGGTAGAGAACATAGAAAAAGTTTACATTTTGATAAGGTAGAGAACATAGAAAAAGTTGACATTTTGATACGGCAGAGAACATGGAAAAAGTTGACATTTTGATACGGCAGAGAACATAGAAAAAGTTGACATTTTTATAAGGTAGAGAACATAGAAAAAGTTGACATTTTGATAAGGCAGAGAACATAGAAAAAGTTGACATTTTGATACGGCAGAGAACATAGAAAAAGTTGACATTTTGATAAGGTAGAGAACATAGAAAAAGTTGACATTTTGATACGGCAGAGAACATGGAAAAAGTTGACATTTTGATACGGCAGAGAACATAGAAAAAGTTGACATTTTTATAAGGTAGAGAACATAGAAAAAGTTGACATTTTGATAAGGCAGAGAACATAGAAAAAGTTGACATTTTGATACGGCAGAGAACATAGAAAAAGTTGACATTTTGATAAGGTAGAGAACATAGAAAAAGTTGACATTTTGATAAGGCAGAGAACATAGAAAAACTTGACATTTTGATACGGCAGAGAACATAGAAAAAGTTGACATTTTGATACGGCAGAGAACATAGAAAAAGTTGACATTTTGATAAGGCAGAGAACATAGAAAAAGTTGACATTTTGATAAGGTAGAGAACATAGAAAAAGTTGACATTTTGATAAGGCAGAGAACATAGAAAAAAGTTGACATTTTGATAAGGCAGAGAACATAGAAAAAGTTGACATTTTGATACGACAGAGAACATAGAAAAAGTTGACATTTTGATACGGCAGAGAACAGAAAAAGTTGACATTTTGATACGGCAGAGAACATAGAAAAAGTTGACATTTTGATACGGCAGAGAACATAGAAAAAAGTTGAACAGATTCATCACTTTGCAAGAGATCAATGGTAAAAAGCCCGATGAAATCGATGAAGACTAATAAACAGAGAAAGACATGAAATCAAAGCAACAACAAAAATGTTTCGTTTTTGCTGAATATTTCATATCCTACTTTCCACTGATTGTTGGAATCGGTTATATCGTTTACAAATTCGATACAAAGTCAAATCATTCAACTGTACGCAGTGCAATATAATCGTGCAGAGCGTAAAGCACGTACATTCTGCATAACATGAATAAGCGCATCACTGAAATGTTGCATTGTGTGTGTGTGTGTGTGTGTGTGTGTGTGTGTGTGTGTGTGTGTGTGAATCTGTATTGTAACGTAGCTTTAACACTTTTTTCAGTCATATTGCTACGATGTCTACAGTACGGCAGTTTAGTGATGTCTAGCGCTGGAGCATCATACCCGACATATGTAGCATAATGTTCCAACCCAGTCACGTTATCCTGACACCAGGCCGACCTGTCATAATACTAACTTCTTAAGGTTGAGCGCCAAGCGAGGCACCTATTAGTACCATTTTAATAAGAGTTTTGTATGACTCGACCGAGGTTTGAACCCACGATCTCCTGTATCCGATGGGGACGCTCTAGCCACTAGGAGTTGTTCGGCCATTAAATTTGTAAATTTATCTGAGTTCTATGCTGAAATCAATGTACAAGATTAAAAATGCGCATCGTTAGAATCAGCCTAATTACTAATAGTTTGTTTAAAAATATGTTTGGATACTAGACAGCTTCAATCTAGACCAGTTAGCATCGTTAGAAGTAGCTTCATTAATCTGGTTATGGTTACTAGACAGGTCCGCCATCTAGAATGCCTCCTAAAACTGGTTATTCATTAGCTTTTATCCATATTTTAACCGGACATCATCAGGGGTCTATTTAATTGTAATTTAACCGGACATCATCAGGGGTCTATTTAATTGTAATTTAACCGGACATCATCAGGGGTCTATTTAATTGTAATTTAACGGGACATCATCAGGGGTCTATTTAATTGTAATTTAACCGGACATCATCAGGGGTCTATTTAATTGTAATTTAACCGGACATCATCAGTGGTCTATTTAATTGTAATTTAACCGGACATCATCAGGGGTCTATTTAATTGTAATTTAACCGGACATCATCAGGGGTCTATTTAATTGTAATTTGACCGGACATCATCAGGGGTCTATTTAATTGTAATTTAACCGGACATCATCAGGGGTCTATTTAATTGTAATTTAACCGGACATCATCAGGGGTCTATTTAATTGTAATTTAACCGGACATCATCAGGGGTCTATTTAATTGTACGTGGTTAGATAGTACGTACAACACTTTCCTAAACATATTCTCATTCTGTACACTTTATCACAAAATGTACAACACTTTCCTAAACATATTCTCATTCTGTACACTTTATCACAAAATGTACAACACTTTCCTAAACATATTCTCATTCTGTACACTTTATCACAAAATGTACAACACTTTCCTAAACATATTCTCATTCTGTACACTTTATCACAAAATGTACAACACTTTCCTAAACATATTCTCATTCTGTACACTTTATCACAAAATGTACAACACTTTCCTAAACATATTCTCATTCTGTACACTTTATCACAAAATGTACAACACTTTCCTAAACATATTCTCATTCTGTACACTTTATCACAAAATGTACAACACTTTCCTAAACATATTCTCATTCTGTACACTTTATCACAATATGTACAACACTTTCCTAAACATATTCTCATTCTGTACACTTTATCACAAAATGTACAACACTTTCCTAAACATATTCTCATTCTGTACACTTTATCACAATATGTACAATACATTTTGTCCAAATATGTGTAGAGGGTGTTATAATGTAGATTCACCTTTAATATAGACTAAGTTAGTGCATAAAATTGTCGACACAGTCCTTGTCCACTTACTTACTACTTTAGTTAATCAATTTGTTTCCGGTTGAAAAGGTTACTGAGTTATTTAGTAGCCGCAAATACAAACGAGTCAATTAACAAGAGACATCTCAAATTTTAGTATGATGTGTAAAATAATAAATTGAGCTAAATTAGAATATTTCAGGCAGATAAAGACTTTATATTTAACTAAATCTTATTTCTTTTTCAATATACATAATTTTTAATATTTTTACATGATTATTGGTATCATTCGTCGAATGCAATAAATCTATGAAGAGTCGTATATTTTTCAGGTAATAATGGAGGAGCAGCGAACATTTAAAATCTAAAACTTCGGTTACTGTTGAGTGTTGTTCGAATAAGGTTTCAGACAATTTACTACATTCTGACTGATTCATTATATTACATACTGTTTCAGAACTGCGATAAAGCCGTGGGGAACAAAATTAAACATACAGTATCAATAAATTGTTATCTATTACAGAATCTGTAATAAAAGCAGCTTTAACTCTTCAAAGCAAGTTTTCATTTATATGGCCGTTTTAATACACTTTACAGTAGGTCCTATTTTACATTTTGAACGTTTCCATTCTTTCATGACCCATTGTGTTATCCTCGTTAAACACAGATTATTATTATTATTATTATTAGTAGTAGTAGTAGTAGTAGTAGTAGTAGTAGTAGTAGTAGTAGTAGTAGTAGTAGTAGTAGTAGTAGTAGCAGCAGCAGCAGCAGCAGCAGTAGTAGTAGTAGTAGTAGTAGTAGTAGTAGTAGTAGTAGTAGTAGTTATAGCAATACAGTTCCTTTTACTATGCGAGAATATGTGGGTTAAAAATGCATCATATCTTCCGTCATTTGAATCGATGCTTTGGTTGTGTTATAACACGATATTAGTTACGTAGGCAATGCAATAACAGTTTTTGTACGCCCCTTCCCTCTATTCCTAATCATTCTTCATTCACGTAATTACTGACATAGTCAACTCAAGGGACATGACACTGCTTCAATTCAATAATTTTTGGAGGAGTTTGGAAAAGGAAGCAATCGAATACGCCAGAATTATTTTTTTTTTATTAACTCCCTGCACGAAGCTTTATGCAATTGCAAATAATATACCCATGGAAGGGACCGCATAGTCATAAAGGATTCGTAATAACAATGACAAAAGTGTATGCTTGAACTGATCTATTGATTATTGCGTACTGGAATTAAAAGGCACTGGGAACACAACAGTAGAAAGAAGAGCTGGAAATTTACAACAGCGAAATTATGACATGATTTTTATTATAACTATGGATTGGACTATTTGACTTTAGAATCCAAAGGAAAACAACACAACAGCATCATGCAAATTTAGGCGTCGATAATTGCCTGGTGTAAAAATAAAGACATACAATAGTTAATGGAATTTGTTGTTGTTGTTGTGGTTTAACATGATAGGCTATACGTGGCCATCTTATTTGGTAGAAGAAGAACCCGTGAAGAATTACCGACTTACAGGAGGCTACTGGAAAACATTCTTGTATATATATGATGGCCGAGCAAAGACTCGAACCCACGTGACAGAGGTAAGATCTATAAAGGAAAGCGCCTTAGATCCGAAAGAAAACGTATTCCTCTAAAAGTCGTGGGATTCCGAAAAGTTTGCAGAAGAAATTTATTCAGCCTATGGGTTGTTTTCACAGACGTCACGATTAAGTACGCAAATACCCACAATTCAACGCGCGCGCCTTCTGCCGCCATTTTGAGTCGCTAACAAACCGTTGTCAACATTAGTCATCTTGTATATTCAAGAATAATAATCTGATTTAACTTTCACTTTATTGATAAAACGTCAGACTCCTGTGGGTCGGCTTTGTATCAATATAATGTGACTAGGTGAGGCACGATGCCCCGGTGCAAGACATCACTATAAAGTCCCATACTGCTTACATCGTAGCGATATGTCCAAAATTGCTAACGCTACATTAACACACACACACACACACACACACACACACACACACACACACACACTATTTAATATTCCTTCCTGATCTAATTTCTGGCATCCGTACATGGAGACTCTGTTAATTGAAACAATGACAGTGCAGTTTGTGGCAGCGGAATAGCCCGCGTCACAGTGACCGGCTTTTGCGTTTCTCCCTATGATATTGCCAATCAAACTATGGCAGAAGAAGAATTATAAGTGAATACAACTGAGATGTAGTCATATTCTATAATCAAGATGGCGCTGTTAGCGTTGACAAAGAAAAAATAAACTTAAAATAAAGCATGTCAGTTAACACCTTGAGGGTAAGCAAAACTGTAATGTATATCAGTCAGGAAGAATGATCTACAATTTAATTAGTTGCTTTGTTTTGCATTGCGTCAGTAAAAACGTTATACGTGTTATAACGTATGGCGCTAGAACTACAGACCGTCTACAAAGCGTTTAGCACAAGGGAACATATCAATATATATGAGCTTCACATGAACAATTCGCAAAAGGCTGAATTTTGCCATACATTCCACAATCAAATATGTCAGATTTCCTGTGCATTTACATCATAAGCAGACCGCGCAAGACAAAATTACATGTATACTGGAGCTTCTTTGCTTTAATAAAACACTTGTTTTTAGTTATTATTGATAACCATCAATCCAGTTTGGAAATAAATATTTATTTCAGTATCAAAAACGCTAGACGAATTCCCCTCTATATTAGCACAAGTTTATCCTGCGAAATGATCAGGATGCACGATGACTTTCCATTTAGTGTGGAAGAGACAAAGGCAGAAAAATAAATTGCCGATTGTAGGAACTGTCCATATACAATGCGTGACCATGAACAATGCTTGCAGTTGCATCATGGATGCAATCTGTCATCACAGTTTATTTGTTTTCTTCGTAGCGTATTTGTAGTCCTATCAATCTTGGCTTTTACTGGTTATTAATTATTTAAATTTATATGTTGTATTTACTATCCATTAATGTCGCGGGGAAAGTCTGAATTTACTTTTTGACACTAATTATGACCTTGCGTTCTTTGGAAAGAGATGCCGGTATTTGTAGAGAATTCAAAAAGTCTCATTAATGTGTTAGATAATGAAATTCAATGACGTGAAAGTATTGATATTTGCGTGGAAAGATAAAGGTCCTCAAATGGCAAAGGTATCAGAGGAAATACACAATGTAGACAAAGGTTAGTACTACCTTCTTATCAATCCGAGTCACATCGAAATGTCGTTTGTACCTTGAAGATTGTATATATAAACAGTTTTAACCCGTCTTGGACAAACAAGGAAATGAGAAAACATATATGGAAGGAAGACAGAAGGGAAGATGGGGAAAAAAGGATAGGTGGATAAAGGTGAACATACAACTTGTATCCCAATAAAGAAACGTTTTTTTAAAGGTTTGATGTTTACAATTAGCAACCCAATTACACACATTAGTCAGCTAAAACCATCAATACAGCACCAAAAAGACGGTCATGAAGGAAATGTTACCTGGCTGCGATAATCACTTTATAAGAAACAGAAGATTCGTGAAAAATGGAAAATCATGACGTAAACTATGTTATTTTATTCTAACGCCGGTAAATTTATCTTTTCTATATAGAGTTTTGCATATTTGTATTATCGCGCACGCGCTTATTATCAGGGTTTGACAGTACCTCGTGTTTATAGGTACAGTACAGAATCTTGATAAAAATGCCATCTAATATATATATATATATATATATATATATATATATATATATATATATATATATATATATATATATATATATATTTCGGTGCAAACTTCGAATTAAGGTTAATACACATAAAGATTAAAAACTCTTTAAATTACAGCGATTGAATAAAAGCAGAGAATTGTAACGTGGTGAAAATGATTACGTCATAAAAGCAAATCAAATTCGCATTGCGCTTGTGAAAATGTTATTTTGACGTCACGTGATATAAAGATAGTAGTCATATGACGAAATATATTTTCAATCGGTGTTCTCCACAGGAAAACACTAGTAAACATATGTAAGAATTTGACGATTCGCTTACACCGCGAAAACTAAGCAAAAGTGTGTTGTCCGAAAAAGCAACACGTTTCTTATATCACGAGGATTTTTGGTGTTATTTTAAGTTTATTATTGTGGAGAGTAAGTGCGTTAAAGGTCAGTCTCAGTGGAAAACTTTCTAAATCAATTCACTGCTCGTTTTACTTAGCATGATGGTAGCACTTTAGAGTTTCGTAAGATTAGTAATGGATATGCGTAGTTTACATCCGTGTATCTCCATTATTTTGTATGGTGATGCCACTGATAAATGAATCCGGGTTGTATGACCAAGGGGGCACTTTCACCATAAAACATATTTGTTGGTTACACCATGGATTTGCAGCTGACCGATTTTTCCGAGATCTTCTCAAGTACGGAATATCAGAGTGGGGTGGGGAGATGGGCGGTTTGATGGAAAGTGTTTCATTTACTTCCATTGTTTCACCGGGTTTTTTCCCGGTAGGGAAAATTTTGAAATTATGGCATTTCTTTCCCTGTAAAGAAAGGCGTTGGTTTTGTTTTTATATCTGTCTGTGTGTGTGTGTGTGTGTGTGTGTGTGTGTGTTGGATTTTTAACGTAGATGTAACAATTCATCAGTCATTTCGCTACGATGTCTCACCCAGTCAGATTATCCTGACACGAGACCAACTAGTCCTAACATACACAAACCTCTTAAAGCTGAGGGCCTAACGAGGCAGTTGCTAGTACCATTTTAAAAAAGTTTTCAGGATTATTCGACTGGTTTCGAACTCACGACCTTCCGCATCTGATGAGGACGCTCTAACTACTTGGCCACAGGACCATATTACAGGTAATATAAAATCTACTTGGGACGATTTCATTTTCCCGTTATGCGTGGTTACTCCTCGGCACATCAACACTTTGATTTGTACACTTATTTTAAAATTTCAAGTCTAAGTTGAGTCTCTTTGGCTTTTATTTACTAAGTAGTTAAAGATGATGAAAATGTTCACTTAATTTCATAAAATTTGCATTTAGAAATTATTACAGAGAATATACTCTCTGGTTTGAGAGAAAAAATCTGAGAATCAAACTAAAATGGTTGTTTTATAAGTCAATTGTTTACGAAGTCTTGTTTATAAACTCACTCTTGATAAGCCGACTTAGAATAATAACCCAGTAATTAATAAAATAAGTTGCAAATTACAGGTGAGACTCTGATTCACGGTGTGACGTATGCACAATTACTGTAGCCACTACCATCACAGTTTATTGGTTTCCGGTTCAGAAAGTGGAATGAAAACAAAATATGAGTACAACTTTATACGCCTACAACAAGGAATATTATATGTTACTGAAAAACAAGCAAAAGAGTATCAGGTCTGTTTTATCTCTCTTTTTCTTTAGTGTGTCTGCCAATCAATCTCAACACAGTTACTGAGGTCACTATTGGACAATGACCTCGGCTTAGATGCCGACAACCAAAATTATACAGCCTGAGAGCAATTTAGTGCCAGTTGAATAGTACCAATAAAGGTTTCCTAGTTCAACTTACGTATTCTCAAACATGGTATCAATATGGCTTGAATCAAAGTCGAGAACCTCGTTTTCGATTGGTGCAAAACATTTGCTTGACTCGATCGTTAGTCGTACACTCGGCTGCCTGTGCGTATCCTTGAAAGAGCATTTACATTCCATTTCCTCGAAATAAAATAGCCAATATGGTGCTAAAAGTGCAATTCAAACACAAAATAAAAAAAAAGAAAGAAAGAAATAAACCGTTAGCGACCAAAAGATTCGGCCATGGCTTATACAATAAGTATGTTTTGTTTGCTTTAAATTTTTCGCATCTAATTCTATTTTGAATATGGTTGACATAAGAAAAAAACCAGTTACCTTCTTACGATCAAACATATATTAAAGAAGCCTAAAGTGTCACAGAAATGAATTTATCGGTAACGTAATGGTGATAAAAGAATTACAAAGTTCAACACTGCACCGATCCATGATGTAATACGGTATTTACTACTGGAATACAATAAATCTGATGATTATTCATTGTTCTGCATGTCTCGGAGAGAGAGAGAGAGAGAGAGAGAGAGAGAGAGAGAGAGAGAGAGAGAGAGAGAGAGCAGTTGGAGTTGTTGAATGCAAATACGATTGCAGTCTAGTTTGACAATCACACTAATCAATAATGGCGTGGTTATACATTGTATGCACGTGTCGTCTGCTGCAAGTATTGTACGGTTCATTATTCTTGAAATGTACTCAACACAAAAATCAAGTTCAAGCTCGATGTCATATACTTTTAAAGTATAATTTTACTTTTAGTTAAAACTAAGTTATACTCGCAAGACCTTCAGAATTTCCTTATCTTTAATGCCTCTTTCTTAGATTGCTAGATTTCATATATCTACATTTGTTTCAAATATTAAATTCACTTGTGGTATTGAGTGTCGTGCTTTAGAATATGGACCTGGTCAAGAAGTTATAAAAGTATTGGAGCTAACAGACTTAACTCCATCTCAAAAATTAAAAGACGCTGATTTTCTAAGCAACTCTCCAGACGGGCTTCTCGTTAAGATAAATTTGGCATGATTCTAAAGTTTGAATTACCGAAAATTGCAATAGTATCAAGATATTATAACTATGGCTGTACAGACTGGAACAAGGGACTTTTCGTGATTAAGGGGCCAAAAAAATATTCATGAAGCACGAGGTCAGGTTTCATGTCATGAACTAATTTGAGGTTAAGTCGAGGCTCCTTAGTCATGAAACTAGCTCGGCACAATTCCAGGCATTGTGTCATGAAAGTTTTGAATACATCTTGAGGTTCCTTAGTCATGAAACTGTCTCTATACAAAACCAGGCTCCATGTCATGAAATATTTTGAGCACAAGTCGAGGTTCCTTAGGCATGAAACTGTCATGGCACAAGGTCAGGCTCCGTATCATGCAACATTCTGAGTAAAAGTTGAGGTTTCGTATTCATAAAACTGAGCACAAGGTCAGGTTACCTGCCTTGAAATGTTTCGAGCATAAGTCGAGGTCCTTTACTTATGAATCTGTATGAATCTGTCTGAGCATAAACCTAGCTCTATATATATATATATATATATATATATATATATATATATATATATATATATATATATATCATTTGGCACGTCTTTTGACATACAAATAGTGATTGCTGAAAATGTAGTTATTCTAAACCCTTTAGTACCATAGCTAAAGAATAGGAATTTTTTTATCTTTCAGTGGGAATATACGTTTGTGTTCAGTTTCTACTGGCCTGGAGTGCATATAATATTTTGTTGTGAATACAGTATTTAAGTTATTTACAGAACTAACTGAACACATTACTGCAAAGACAACTACCAGCATGTAACCAGTATTTAGGTGTGAATACAAGCATTACCTCTAAATTTCTTAGCCTGCTAAGGTATGCGCACAAATAAATTATAACAAAAAGTATCTTTTTGTTTGGCCTTTAACCTTCAAACTGTTTTGTTTTGAATATCAGTGAAGGCAATAATCGGAAATATAATACAATTGCAAGATCGATTATTAGTTTCTGCTATGCGATCAGTTATCTATCATTATTTGATTGAAATGTGCACTTGATATCATTCCAAAACCAATGCTGCTTTTAAGACAGTCTGAAATCTGAAACAGTGGGAAGCGGCGCACAATTAAATTGTCACCAAAATCGATCACAAATCATAATCAGTAAATAATCACTTACCACATATGCATGAGATCACCAGAAAAAACGTCATCTATCTCGTTACCTACACGTGTTCAAGCACTAAGAGACCTTCCGACTTAATTTATTTTCATGCTGTTTGCGTAACCGACTAAAGAGATAACAGTAGCACATAGTTTCGAGCCTAGCTACTCAAATGGCTGAAGGGTTGATGCGAACCGTCGGTGACACCACATCTGTATTTATAGTAATATGGGGTGGAGTTTCCTTTTAAAATGGGACCGAGGTATCATTATAAATTATATTCTGAAAAGTTCTGAAACCTTAAGCTTTTGAACCAAGTAAAATATATCTACTGCGCGCCATATAGAAAGTTAACAAGTGACCTTGAAAACTTGATTAAAGTCACCCGGACCTCATCAGGTCTTATGAACCTACTATGCCTGTGCATGTTAAGTGTGGTTGTACAATATTGTTGATACTGTGATTACAAACTGATCTCATTTTCTAAGCATAAAGTAAAGCCCCATATCTAGAAAATTAGGTCAAGGTCATGTGAATGTTTTCATCCAAGTATCCAGCTAGGTCTGGTTTGATTTATGGCTTTTTCTGAAAAGAAAATATTAGTGCTTACAAGCTCAGTTCGACGGACGAACAGTACGTAACTTATTCTTCCCATTGGGAAGGTGATGATAGAGTGAGTGAAAAAGGCTTAATCTAAAATAGATTCATGACATCATGGGTATAAATACAGGATGTGTTTATTTAGTTGACTACTGATGTAACCAAAGAGTAGGAGAGACGTCCATATACATACTTCTAATATTCGTTCTTTGTTTTTGTTTGTTTTGTTTTTGTTTGTTTTTAAACTTTACATACTTGTGGGTTTAAATTCCGTAAGGCGAGATGCATATACAGTAATCGCTACTTTACAGTGCTTAGATAAATAATTCTCCTCCCGCTAATGAATCTGTCCCATTGTATCGAGACCCAAACTATTTACTCGTAATTAGTCCAGTGTGCCTATTTGTCAGTGCTTGTCGGCGATATTTAAATACATTTCCAAACTCATCCACTGATCTTTCATTTCTTTTTAGAATATAAAAGTATTTTTGGGGTTCCTTTTTAAATAGTTTTTGTAACAGTTTTACACACATACATAGCTGCCTGATATATATCTAATGTATGCTTGCATATACAATTATTATGATTACCATTCATAAAATCAATATCTTGCTCTCTAAATCAAACTGCCTGCACATGGAACTTAATGTCCATGTTTATTATGCCACCACCCAATCCGTTATTGAAGTGAATACTATCTGTATGATTTGTTACGGATGTGATATTTACAGCCAATTTTCATCCCACGGATGTGATATTTACAGCCAATTTTCATCCCACGGATTATACATTTGCAAATAATAGATCTTGATTTACACATAATAGGAGTTGTTCTCCAATACTTAGCTTCCGATTGATTGCATTTTAGCACTGGCATGCATGTTTCTGACTTGGCTAAAAAGAACTGTAAGGAGGTTTCTCCCAACATTGCTAGCCAAATTGGATACTCACATTAAATGCTTTACTGCTGTACCATCTAAGTTGTAAGCAATCGTAGTCAGGCCCCATTAGGTAAATTCACAAAAATCATGTGTAGAAACCAAAGCAACTTAAAGGGTAACTTCCTTTTCTTTCCGCGGCTCAGTTTGAATGATTCTACCAAGATAGTTAATAAATCTTGCGTTTATAAATCCATAAAAAAATTCTTAAAATATACAGTTAATATGATTTCGGTTGTAAGCTTCATTGCGTTTGGTTGGGTCGAACACCAGTTTCAAAAGATGATAGACTATGCATGGGGGATAAAATATATATTGAAAAAAAAATCAGGGAAGAGCAACCAACCTGAGAAAGGCTAAACGCAAGGTTTCTCGCATAACCACGTCTGCCGAGCCGAGACCTGAAACTCACGCGGAAAGAGGTGAGATTTTAAGTGATCTGTAACGACGAGCTCCTTAGCCACTCGGATACCAGAGGGGTAGTTTGTTTGTAGGCTTATATATTGTATTATAATATATTATCCGATTAGCTATGCAGTATATAGCTAATCTGTCCGAACTTAGGTTTTCAGTAAGTACATTCTCTGTCATTTATTATTGAGCCCTGTCTGATCCAAGGTTTTTGGTAAATTCCGTCCCCGTAAATAAATGTAGGTCTTTTCTGAACTCAGGATATCAGTAAGTATTGTTCCTCTCATTTTTGATTTTCTTACTTTTCCAAATGTTTTTGACCTTTTATGGAAAGTGCAAAGATTGAATACATTATCCTATTCTTTTCGCAATGAACCTCTTTAAGTTTTCGCAGAAATTAATCTATTCACATTACTTTACGCAATAAACCTCTTTAAATTGTCGAAGAAATTAATCTATTCACATTACTTTACGCAATAAACCTCTTTAAATTGTCGCAGAAATTAATCTATTCACATTACTTTACGCAAAAAACGTCTTTAAATTGTCGAAGAAATTAATCTATTCACATTACTTTACGCAATAAACCTCTTTAAATTGTCGCAGAAATTAATCTATTCACATTAATTTACGCAATAATCCTCTTTAAATTGTCGCAGAAATTAATCTATTCACATTACTTTACGCAATAAACCTCTTTAAATTGTCGCAGAAATTAATCTATTCACATTACTTTACGCAATAAACCTCTTTAAATTGTCGCAGAAATTAATCTATTCACATTACTTTACGCAATAAACCTCTTTAAATTGTCGCAGAAATTAATCTACTCACATTACTTTACGCAATAAACCTCTTTAAATGGCCGCAGAAATTAATCTATTCACATTACTTTACGCAGTAGTGATCAAAGACACACCAAGGTTACAACGTAAAGTAAATTTTATAAATAAAAACATTTTTTAACATAACATTATGTAATATCGTGTTAATAGCGTTTCTGAGTGGTTTGAGAGCTGCCGTAGCTAGCATTGTATTCGTATTTAGTATATGCATGTACCTGTTTTAGCTGGGTAACAGTAGTGGAAATCAGTTTGTCGTTAATATATTCAGGTGTTATAAATTTAGGTATGCCGTAATTAGACTGGTGTACAATTACCCCTTAAGTTAAATTCTGGTGTTGCAATTGTTGTACGACACTAGACCCCTTAATTTCCAAATATATCCAATAACTAGCTTATTATCAAGGCTGCAGGTGGGTTTCTGATGCATAATCAATCTTTGATTGAAGTAATGGAGATTACGTTTTTAGACATTCTGTTATCAGAGAGCAAAAGCGGTTCAGCCTAAGGAGAAGATGTCATCCACTTACGAACACATCTGTCGAACTCTTGTCACGTGCATGCGGTAAAAATAGATGCGCTAGACTTCGCAATGACTGTGACAGTCACGAAGGTGCTGTATAAATATTCTGAGAGCCATTCTCGACACTCTGTGAAAATTAGATTCGTATGTCGCTAAATTTATAAAAGGTGAAATGTGGCCATATAAATTAAGAACCTGTCTGATATCAGTTGATTACATGGAAATTGGGTTTGAGAATTTGAGAAATTTTACATTTCAGTCAGGAGAAGGCTTAGTGGCAGAGTGGTCATATGACGTTTGACCTTAGATGATTACACTTTGGCGTTATTATAACGCTCATCGAACAGAGACAGTACATTCTTGGCTTTGCTGTAGCAGAATTCGCTAGTGATCAAAAACGTATGTATGGGCACATGCCACATCGCCACGAAGCCGTACACTATTCTAATCAAATACAATATTAAAGGATAAAATATTTTATTTAAAAATATAAGCCAAATTTTTTGAAAATGTATTAGAAATACAAATACATCACCAGGGGATTCATTTTACGGCAAAATTGCATACATTAGATGACTATGGATGCATTTAGGTTGGCTTAAATGTCATATTCGGCATTGGAAAACCTGAAAGGGGTGGCAATCAGGGTAACCCACCCATGATTTTAAAGGGACGGATAACTAGGGTAACCCACACGTGATTTATAAGGAGCAGAAATCAAGGTAGCCAACACACAATTAAAGAGGGGCAGCACATTTGAGTGACCACATATGATTTAAAAGGGGAGGAAAATTAGGGAAATCCACATATGATATAAAAGGGTTGGCAGATCCGGGTAGACTCGTGATATTAGCCATATATTAACAACTCATTTGTGTTTATGTCGTAATTCTGACAGACTTACAAAATAAGCAACATGCGCCCAAACATGTTCTTTATAAAACATAAATACTGTACAGTTTATTTGTTTGTACCTTCAAAGCTAGTAAACGTTTGTCTACAGAGCGCTGGCGACATGGCCAATCAACACTTTTCTTACGATGTACATTTAAATAGCGTTTCTAGCGGTGGCATACATGTATAATAAATGGAGATGCGCTGCTCCCACAGCTTATGTGTGACCAATGCCTTCATAAAATGCAAGGGTATCACCAGGTGTCATGGAGACATCCATGTTCCTGCTAATGGCACAAACTAGACCTCATCACCAGGCGTGCGGAACTGGCCAGTGTCCTCCTCACCCGTAGCTACCACAGTATCGACGGTAACACAGACTACTACCGCGCGGCCAGCAAGGTGAGAATAATACCCAAGAGGCTGTTCAGTGCCAAGACGAAGTGTCGCCACGCATCAAACCCTGCTGTGCAAGCAACCCAGAGAAATACCGATTGCGTAGAGTGAGGTCAACTGACAGGAGATGAAGCCAGTGACTGAGGTGAAGGGGAAAGCTCTCCTGTCATACAATGCAGCACCTAGTTCTAATACACTACAAGCCCTCAGAACATCCAGGAACAACGCTCAGCAGACCGCTCTCCGCTGCATCAGCACCTACTAGTTGAACCTCTGCAGTATACATTCAGGTGCCGACACCGGGGATTCAAGAGGCGTGTACGAGGGTATCAAGAAGGCGACAGGCCACCGCCCTGAAACCAGACCAACCAGTCATAGAGGCACTCGATACGATGCCCTCGCTTGTGGGAGGGCTCATGGGAGCAACGGCATCAAACTTGAATTCCTCAAGAGCGTGAAGTCAACACTGCTTCAACCCTGCTGCTACTCCACTACGTCTGCTGCGAACAGGAACACATCCCCCAGGATACGTGGGACGCCAAAATCATCACTTTGTACAAGAAACAGGAGACTGTGGCGACTGCAACAACGACCGCGGCATCTCTCTCCTCAGCAACGTTGGAAAGGCTTTCGCCTGTGTCTCCAGGGCGCGCTTACAAATCCCTAGTCATCCGCGTCTCTCTATAATCATATTGTCGGTTTCGAGCTGTCCAGTCAACTGCAAACATGATCTTCTCACTACACCAGCTGCAGTGTCGTGAGTAGCAGATCTACATCGCCTTGATAGACCTTACGAAGGCGCTTGACCTGGTCAGTCGAAGCGAACGCTTCAGGCTCCTGAAGAAGGTTAGCTGCCCCCTCCCCCTGACTGCTCGCTTTCGTCACGTCGTTCCACGAGAACATGCACAGCACAGTGTGCTTCCATACTGGGATTGACGGCAAGCTGTTCAACATCGCCCTTCTCTGTGCTACGACTAAAGTCACAGAGGTTATAATCCGTTAACGACGATGCATCCTTGCCATCAAACATGGAAGATGGACTTCAGCGTCTGGTATTTCGCCTCTCCCACGACTGTAAGGAGTTTGGAATGACCATCAGTCTGAAGGAAATGAACGTCATGGCGCAGTACTCAGATTCCCCTCCCACCATCGCCATCAATGGATAAAACCTGAAAGTTGTTAATAAATTCACATATCTCGAGGCCACTGTCTCCAGCTCGCTCTCTCTTGATTCTGAGGTGAACGGCAGGATTGCTAAGGCATCAGCATTAACCACGAGATTGAACAAGAGGGTCTGAAACAACCCCAACCTCACTGAGAAGACCATACTGCGTGTCTACCATGCATGCATGCTCAGCATACTCCTCTACAGCAGCGAGACATGGGTCACCTATGCGAGCCACGAGCGGAAATTCAACAGCGTCCTTCTGAGATGCCTGCGGCCCATTCTGCACATCCAGTGGCAAGAGAAAGTATTCAGCACAGAGGTTCTGAAGCGCGTCAACATGAACAACATCTTCTCCATTCTCAGCGAGAGGAGCCTTCGCTGGCTCGACCATGTTAAAGAATGCACCCAGGCTGCATCTTAAGGATCTGCTTGCTATATAGTGAGCTTGCAAAAAGGGAACAACTGGCTAGATGTCCACGTCTGCGTTACAAAGACGTCTGCAAGAAGATCATGAAGACGTCCAACATCAGAGTCAACGGCTGGGAGAACTGTGCTTACGACTGCTGCAACTGGCACCTAGTTGTCAGACAGGGTGTTCAGAAAGCCAAAGAAGCGACAAACACAACCTTCGTTGCAAAGAGAGTCAGGAGCAAGGCGAAACATCTACAAGTATCGACCTTCACCTGCAGCAGGTGCAACAGAAAATGCCACTCTAGGGTTGGACTCTTTAGTCATTCGCGATGGTTCAAATAGGACACCGAAATAGAAGCTATACCATCGTCTCCAAATGATGGGTGGATGCCGAGAGACGCACGATCTAAAATGTACATGCACTTCCAGTTTATGGCGTCATAATGAGGAATTCACCACAAAATATTGACAAAATCCCATCGAAAAGACATTTCATCATAAGTTTCAATGGCAAATAAAACTTCCAGTAGTTTGTCGGCATTAGTAAGTTTGCATTCAGCCAAACTATCGCATTACTATGTTGTTATCGCTGAGGACAGGTCCAGAAAGTTCCAGAAACACGTTACGATAATTCATCCTACAGTGGTAATCCTACGTACAAAAAAACATCTCCTGAAGGCAACAGTACATCAGAAGTATTTAACAACATAGTAAACGGAACTTCAGCTGCGTTCATTGCAGAATTACATAATGGTGGTTGGGGTGAAAATAATGAGATACGAAAGGTAGTGATGGTGGTAGTAATTGAAGCAGCAGCGTCAGTAACAGTGATATTAGTTGCAGTTGTTGAAAAGGGTAGTAGTAGTAGTAGTAGTAGTAATAGTAGTAGTAGTAGTAGTAGTAGTAGCAATAGTAGTAGTAGTAATAGTAGTAGTAATGGTAGTAATAGTAGTAGTAGTAGTAGTAATAGTAGTAGTAATAGTAGTAATAGTAGTAGTAGTAGTAGTCGTAGTAGTAGTAGCAATAGTAGTAGTAGTAATAGTAGTAGTAATGGTAGTAATAGTAGTAGTAGTAGTAGTAGTAGTAATAGTAGTAGTAATAGTAGTAATAGTAGTAGTAGTAGTAGTAGTAGTCGTAGTAGTAGTAGTAGTAGTCGTAGTAGTACATTTTAAAAAATCGGAGGCACTAATTCAAAGTTTGAACTGTATTGTATTGTTTACTTTAATATTTATCATGTGTGAATACAGTAATTACTCGGCACAATATTGTAATACTAGCAGTATCAACAACAGTAATATCAGTTGTAATAAAACATTCTACAGGTAATGCTTGGAATGACGATAACGGTGACGAAAAGCAAAATTTAGTATTTTAATTAATATTAGCTGTAATGCAAACCATTAATATTATAATAACTGCAGTCATTTCCATTATCAACATAATTACACTGTATGAATCGACTGACATTTTCCTAAAATTACCACCGTAATATCAAACATCCTGAATATAGCTAATACATAATATTAAATAATTGACTTTGAAGACTGTGTACGTCTGGCCCATGCGTTTTGTTCTGTGCAGCCTTCGCAGCAGAATTTAACAACTGAAATAATGAAACAACTGAAAACCCGATTTATGCAGTAAAACTAGACACGGTAGACTTCGTGATGAATTACAGTCACATTCATTACCTGCCTCAGACAAATGACTTTTTGAATACATTTATTGAGGAAAATGATTTATTATCGTTTTGACTATTAAGTTGTCGAAAATCCGGTGTAAGATATGCCACCATTGCTATACCGGTACGTTGACTGGTTAATAGCTATCCACTTCTGCAATACTGAGGGAGACTACAAGGAAGCGAAGGAGAGCCACAACAAATGAGAAATAACAATAGTGACATCAAAGGTTGCATTCTCTTCTGATTAAACAGGTTTCAAATGAAAAATTATGAAATAGGTTTTAAATGAAAAATTATCAAATAGGTATTAAATGAAAAATTATCAAATAGGTTTTAAATAAAAAATTATCAAATAGGTCCTAAATGAAAAATTATCAAATAGGTTTAAATGAAAACTTTTCAGCTACAAATCTATTTTTTTTTTAAAAAAAAACTTTTGTCAAGTTAGTTAAGGAACATTCATGGTAGTAAATTCTGGAAAATGACAGAAAGGCTGAACTGCTGAAGATGCGATGGTGGATCCGAGTCTATACTGTACGCTATTATTATCGCGTTGTAATCCAGCAGAATAGTACTAGCGAGTTTTAATCTATTTATGGGTCAGGTGTGATTATTATATCAGGATAGGGTGACTTGACGACAATGCCGATCACGCAAGAGACCTACGGCTGGGAATATCGTGACTTCGAACGAAGGATTTGCTCTCAAGGCACGAACTAGTCAATAATTCGTAGTCTCCAGGAAGAAGACAACATTATAAGCTATAAAATAAATGGTCCAGTCCGATTTATATGTTAATGAAACAATTACTTCACAATGTTAGAAAGGGTCCAAAGCAGAAATACCAAGGACGTATTTGTCGCTAAGTTATTAAACTGATGACATGAAGGAATTTGCCCAGGTTGTAAGGCTTGCAACTCCATAAACAACGTTAAAAATCATGAATACACGCAGGACACCGTTTCGTCTGCAACTGGAAGATAAATACATTTATTCAATAATAGTCACGATCAATCGACCAGTCGAGCGCACGCGTGCGTGCGTGCGTATGTGTGTGCGTAAGTGTGTGTGTGTGTGTGTGTGTGTGTGAGAGAGAGAGAGAGAGAGAGAGAGAGAGAGAGAGAGAGAGAGAGAGAGAGAGACGTTGTGGATGAGATATGCATACATAAGAAGACAGACCTTTATTAACAAAAATATCCATATTTGTATCTTTGCGCCTGGTCAGTTTCCGATCTCGTATATGTTTGTATTTGCACCTGGACACTACATTTACATTAAGTTACCTGCTGCTATTGGAGGACAAGAATAAATGCATTCCACCATTGCATTATTGAGATTTGTGTGCGTGTGTCACATTTGTAAAATGTCGTTATTACTACAGAAACAATTAACCACGGAAAAGATCTTAGCGTGTCGTATTTACATAGAAAATAAAACACAGACTTATACCATCAAAACATCTTAGCGTGTCGTATTTACATACAAAATAAAACACAGACTTATACCATCAAAAGATCTTGGTCATCTCTTTGTTTTGGGTCTAATCAATGTTGCGTATTTTGCATTTACTCTGTTATTTATTTAGAATTATTCTAATTGCAACAGAAAGTCAGTAAAAAGTTCGAAATAAATAACTCAACATATTTGACCTTTACCCGGACAGCGCAGGTATGACATTGTTATTTATTTAGAATTATTCTAATTGCAACAGAAAGTCAGTAAAAAGTTCGAAATAAATAACTCAACATATTTGACCTTTACCCGGACAGGCGCAGGTATGACCTTTGAAAGGTGATTCGACATTGGTAAATGTATACACCAATTATCAATCATATATAAACGATAAGATCAACAATTAAAGCATATATTTCGACACCGTGTGTATGTAGGTATTGATTTTTGTTTACAGTTAGCACATCTGAATATCAAAGAACGGGTCAATGTCAGCGCATCGATACCTTGGACAACATTAAAAAGAGGTCAATGTCAACGCATCGTTACAATTGATAACATTAAGAATAGGTCAATATCAACGCATTGATACAATGTATAACATTAAGAATTGGTCAACGTGAACACTTCGATACAATGGATGACATTATGAATATGGCAATGTCAACGCATCGATACAATGGATGACATTAAGGTTAATGTCAACGCATCGATACAATCGACGACATTAAGGTCAATGTCAACGCATCGATACAATGGATGACATTAAGGTCAATGTCAATGTATTGATAAAATAGATGACATTAAGAACAGACTAATTGTATCCACAGTATTATATATCTCCACATGGTCTTCACCCTTAGAATCTGAATCAACAGCATTTTTTAAAGTCGCCTCGACGTCTTATAACGATCTAATGATGCAAAATGTAAGACTGGCCATCAAAGGCTCGTAAGTACTTGAAGAACGAGAGGAGTCGATAGGATGATATTTTTTGGAACAACTTTATTCGTCGTGGTCGAGAGAGAATAAAATGGATCCCATGATACCATGTGTACAAGTCTAAATCTGGTGTTATTTTGTAATCTACTGTCCTTCATATTTTATCACAGAATTACATATAACGTATATTTGAAATATTAAACAGGGTATTGCATTCCAATATGATTAAAAATGATCAAACTACACTGATCGGCTATTTTGCTTTACACGTGACTCTACGAGTACGTAGTTTGTAAATGTTTCTCTGATTAAACAAATGACAATATATATATAAATCTTTGGTGTGACTTGACCAGGGTGTAAACCCGCGACCTCCAGCATCTGATGCGGACGCTCTAACCACTTGGCCAGCGTGTGTCTCTCTCTCTCTCTCTCTCTCTCTCTCTCTCTCTCTCTCTCTCTCTCTCTCTCTCTCTCTCTCTTTGGGAAATAATCATTCTGTAGAAGGGTATTTAAAATGTAATCAGGACGATCGTAAGAAAGAATTAAATAATAACTTAGCTAAAACACAAATTATATTATTACCGCATTTAAATTTGGCTTTATTCAAATACTTTATTAAAAGTGGTGTTCACAAATCAAGTGACAATGCCAGAATACACATTTCATTATTGTCGATCTTCATAAATTACACCAGTCGAAGACGAAATATACATTTATATCCGCCTCGGATGCGGAAGGTCGCGGGTTCGAACCCCGGCCCAGTCATACCAAAGACTTTAAAATTGTACTAACTGCTGCCCACCATGGCGCTCAGCATTAAGAGGTTAGTGTTATGACTGGTCGGTCTGGTGTCACGATAATGTGACTGGGTGGGGACATCATACATGACTGCGGCATGATGTCCAAGTGCAAAACATCACTATTAACTCGAACACTGCAGACATCGTAGTGATATGACTGACAAATTATGAAAGCTACGGTAAAGAATCTCTCTCTCTCTCTCTCTCTCTCTCTCTCTCTCTCTCTCTCTCTCTCTCTCTCTCTCACACACACACACACACACACACGCACACACACACACACACACACGGACATCCACCCACACCCATATATATAAAGAATAGGTAATAAAAAATTGATTCTCTGATTTTAATGTAAATGTTGCCGTTACAGAAAACGTTTATATAAGCGAATGCCTTGTTAATTCATATATTAAAAAGTTCTTTTCATAATAATACATGGGCGCCACATCTATTTTAACATACAAGCTTTTAAACGGATTTATTGCTGAATGAACAGTAACATAACTTGCAATTAAAATCAGCTTACCCTAACGAAAACAGTAGGTATATTCCGCTTGGTAACTTTATCACTTGTCACTGGTGTTCACTAGTCGGTGTCGTCTGTTGTTGTAGTTATCTTGAAGTGGGCTTCATTGCCTGGTCGCACTCCCTGGGAATATACAATGTGCTCTCAGAACCGAGTCTGTGCGCCAAATCAATAACAGATAAATTAGAACCAATCAAATATGACACATACGTTGACGTCGTCGTCCTCTGCTTCCAATCTGAAATAGCCTGCAGCTCAGCGATTGATGCAGCTCTTTAAAATGGTTTTTCTTTCAATCGAAACAGTTCAGTGGATTAAACTACACCTGAAGAAGCGGGGGTGGGTTAATGACGTGAACGTATGTACCTCGTGGATGCTGAAGACGATTTAAATGTCAAGGGCTTGTATAATAATAGCCAGACGGAGGAAGTCCATAAACCTGATGTTGGCTCTGGCTGATTCTATTTGCATTCTACTAAATTAGCTTAACCTTGGCACGACAGATACCCATCATTGCAGTAAAGAAAGTCAATCGTATGGGGCAAAGATTTTATATAGAAATCGGTTGTTTACCAAATACTCTACTGCATGCAAATGTTATATATATATATATATATATATATATATATATATATATATATATATATATATATATATATATATATATATATATATATATATATATATATATATGTGTGTGTGTGTGTGTGTGTGTGTGTGTGTGTGTGTGTGTGCTCCGAGTGGTCGAGTGGTCTAAAGCGCTCTCCGTTACGGATCACTGCCATTTTACCCTGTCTGCGTGTATTCGAGTCTAAGATTCGGCTAATGTAGTTATGTGAGAAAGCTTGTCAGCAGCTTCTCGTGGGTCGGTGGTTCATACGTTTTCCCGGGTTCTTCCTCCACCAATAATACTGGCCGCCATGTATAGCCTATCGTATGCTGACAAATGGCGTTAAACCCTATAACAAGAACAACAACAACATGTATGTATGTATGTATGTATGTATGTATGTATGTATGTATGTATGTATGTATGTATGTATGTGTGTTTATTTTGTATGTTTATATACATATATATATATGTATGTATATATATATATATATATATATATATATATATATATATATATATATATATATATATATATATATATATATATATATATATGTTGGAGTGCTGGTATTGAGGATTTTGGAGTTAGGGATTGGCGAATATGTAAATAAAGACATTGACCTTTAAATACAGATCAGCTTGAAAAATGGATGACTTATATGACCATCGTTCAGCCACATGTGCCGTTCAACAGACACGTATAAGAGAGAATAAAATAAATCTGTAGCCACCCGTGATGTTTGGAGTAGTGCCGTAATTTTAGCTGGAAATTTACCACCAATATGAGCATTTAAGTACATGTCGACCTTAGACTGTTTAAACAACTCCCAGTGTTCCTTTGAAAAGTAAAATATCGTGTACAACTAAGTTTAAAAGTCAAAACCTGTCATTTGCTACAAGGCATCATAAAAAAGACAACCGTCCACACTTCACATTTGGTACGCCACTATATATTCGATCTCTTGCTTCTTGACAAATACGGTAAGCATGTGATTTAATTCCTGCATGCCATCATTAGACGATAAACTGGTTTACCGATTTGTTACGAATTTAAGAAGATATAGCTTTTATCTTGGAACACAGGGTAAGACCATTATTACGAAATGGTGATATTCACGGGCTTATTTTTCAAATAGTTTACTCATCAGTAATCTCGACATTTTTTCCGAAATAGCTGCTACTTTGAAACTAGCAACGTATGGTCATGTAGTGGATAAAGGTAAGTACACGCTAGGTGGCGTTACTCACATAAAACATCGAAAACCGTGACACCGTGCAATCTTCGATATCTAAAGCTAAATTACCATATGCTCTTAGATAAATAACCTTTCTATCAAAGATTGATGTCCAGCCGTGCATCAATGGTAACGCAAAAATTGTCTTTATGGTCACAAAATATCTGCAGATCGATTACTTTTTGCAAAGTGTACACCAATATAGTCCTGCTTACACATAAAGATTCTGTTTAACATCCGTACACACTCAATCAACGAGCTTGTTGCTAAATACATATGAGCAGAAAATGTATTCGGACTATTATCGCTGTGATTTGGATCACTTGCTTCTTTGCACGCAAATACTATAATCGAATATTAGACCCAAAGCCGGTAGAAGATGACGCTGATGCAATCATTCACATATAAGATAGCTTCGATTCGTGAGGTTTAACAAAACTAAGGAACAAATAAGCATTCTCTGTCCACTTTCAAATGTCAGTTTCATGTTAATACATATAATGTCGATGTAAAAAGCCCTTTTTGTCAGCATGGTAACGAGATGGAAATGTTCTCCTTAATAAGGTTTATCAGCCATGACGAACATGACAAGCGTCGAAATTAAAACGGTCTGGATTTTATATTTAGCGTAGAGCATAGTTTGAAATGGACATGAGTCTACAGGTGGCTGACTGGTTGGTTACAATGGAATGGACATGAGTCTACAGGTGGCTGACTGGTTGGTTACAATGGAATGGACATGAATCTACAGGTGGCTGACTGGTTGGTTACAATGGAATGGACATGAGTCTACAGGTGGCTGACTGGTTGGTTACAATGGAATGGACATGAGTCTACAGGTGGCTGACTGGCTGGTTACATTGGAATGGACATGAGTCTACAGGTGGCTGACTGGTTGGTTACATTGGAATGGACATGAGTCTACAGGTGGCTGACTGGTTGGTTACAATGGAATGGACATGAGTCTACAGGTGGCTGACTGGCTGGTTACAATGGAATGGACATGAGTCTACAGGTGGCTGACTGGCTGGTTACATTGGAATGGACATGAGTCTACAGGTGGCTGACTGGTTGGTTACAATGGAATGGACATGAGTCTACAGGTGGCTGACTGGATGGTTACAATGGAATGGACATGAGTCTACAGGTGGCTGACTGGTTGGTTACAATGGAATGGACCTGAGTCTACAGGTGGCTGACTGGCTGGTTACATTGGAATGGACATGAGTCTACAGGTGGCTGACTGGTTGGTTACAATGGAATGGACATGAGTCTACAGGTGGCTGACTGGTTGGTTACAATGGAATGGACATGAGTCTACAGGTGGCTGACTGGCTGGTTACAATGGAATGGACATGAGTCTACAGGTGGCTGACTCGTTGGTTACAATGGAATGGACATGAATCTACTGGTGGTTGATTGGTTGGTTACAATGGAATGGACATGAGTCTACAGGTGGCTGACTGGCTGGTTACATTGGAATGGACATAAGTCTACAGGTGGCTGACTGGCTGGTTACAATGGAATGGACATGAGTCTACAGGTAGCTGACTCGCTGGTTACAATGGAATGGACATGAGTCTATAGGTAGCTGACTAAACAATAGACCCGATCGAGGCGAATTTTAGCATAAATTATCTTGTGATGGTGATGACTTACAATAAAAACGGTACTGAGAGCCTATTTGGGTTATAGCTACCGATGAACCAGAGCAGTTTCTAATAGTCACAATAATAAAGTGAACGCGGTTCCATTTGTTATTTTGTGTTTAATACCGAATTTCATGCAGTACGGCCAGTACAACAATTCGAGACAACTCCTCATATGAGAACCATCGACTCACGTTTCCATTTACAACGCTCACATTGAAAACTGTCAAGCGGTTTTGAAAAAATAAATAACCCCAAAATCTTGTCGATTATCTGATGATGTATCGGAAAAAGGAACTTTGCTACTAGCGAAAATAAAACCATTTTTATTGATAAAGAAAGGTGTAACGGACATTATAATAGACGTGCTTATGTTAAGGATTGACTAGGAATAAAAATAATGGAGCGAATTTATTTTTACAGTAAATGACGCTGATATGGAACATGATGGAGTGTGGTATATCAATCTTTGGTGAGGCTTGAAGTGAATGTGAAAACTATATGTCTGAAAAAAAGAAAATTTACAAGGCACTCTTTAGAGAATGTGATAGATGAAACTTTAACTTTGAAAATGACAGTCTTACAATCATTTTTTTTTAAACAACATCACAAGTGAACTTAGGTCAGAAGTTATTGATAGCGATAATAAAAATCACAAACAGACATGGTGACCTAAAACTACCTTTTATATTTCGAACAATATGCTTAGCTCTTGCTGCGTCATATTTCAACAATAGGATCGACTTTTAATATTTTACAATTCAACGCTAAATGTCAATATCGACAGCCAAGAAAGCTATCAGTTAATCTGTATCCATTAGCCATATACCTAAAATAAACTGTCAGGAGTATTAATGGAACTGAGTGTACTTGGTGATTGCAAAATCTGTGAAGACATGCATGCGATGTTTCAAAGTGCGACACGTCAGGGAATTCTAAGAAATGACTTTAGTCTGAAAACATAAAGACGGATGCTAATATGAAACATATTTTTGTAGAAGGAATACAACTTCAAATTATCGTTGCTAGCCCAAATATGTTTTCGGGCGGGGGGTGAGGGGTGGCTGGCAGTGTTTCGTTGTTTCGAGATTTCGATGACAATTTTGAAAATGTTGTACACCAGGAATGAGAGTGAAACAGAGACATACATTTGAGTTATGCCTAGTATTCGAGTTATTGATGTTCGAATTACCTATATTGTCTTGAGAGCAAAGACTATTTATTGTTCAGGCTTATGGACGTCTTCATTGAATCTGAAATCAGAATGGGGGATGGGTGTCGTTTTTTTTAAATTCGTATTGAACAACGTAACAAATATACCCTAATAATAGGAAATATTTATATGTTATATTATGTGCTTTGGCTTTTAATCAATGGCAATATGATACAGCGGTACAAACTGGTAACTTGTCAAAATGATACGGCTGTAAAACATTACATATTACTCACTCAACCTGTCCTGTAAGCAAAGATACGAGACGGTTCATGAAAAACCAACAACCAACTGACAGGCATCCTTGCAGATATGATATATCGATACAGCTGTAGGCATTAAACTCAAGGAAACAGTCAAAAGTCAAATGAAGGAAATGAAACTTCTCAAAGCGTTGAGTTGATTGTGTACATGCATGTAGTCGAATAGTGCGCCCAACCCCACCCTCACAACCACTTTGAAATAATTAAAAGTAAACAAAGAGATGTCGAGTTACTGCCAATAGATTTATGCTGCAGTCAATCCGTCAGTGATTCAAATCTTTAAGGATGTAATATTTATGCTGAAGAAAAGCCACAAATCCTGCGATTTGACAAAAATAATCTAAAACTAAAACCCAACTCCTGTCATTTTTTGACAATAAAGAAATTATCTGCAACCATCACATATAAATTACATTGAAATGGAGAACGCCTAATCATATGAGAATCAGTTCTCAAGGATGAAGTCAGTAAGCCACCTCTAGTTTATAAGAACCTTCCAAGTTCGAAGTTTATAAAATATTTAACTTTCCATCTTTAAAGCGTGTAAGTACTCTTTTAAAGATGCGTAAGTACTCTTGGGAAGATGCGTTAGTACTCTTGGGAAGATGTGCGAGTATTGTTTTAAAGATATGTGAGTACTCTTGGGAAGATGTGTGAGTACTCTTTTAAAGATGAATGAGTACTCTTTGGAAGATGCGTGAGTACTTTTTAAAAGATGAGTGAGTACTCTTGCGAAGATGAGTGGGTACTCTTTTAAAGACGAGTGAGTACTCTTTAAAAGATGCATGGATACTCTTGGGAAGATAAATGAGTACTCTAGGGAAAATGCGTGAGTACTCTTTTAAAGATGCGTGGTTACTCTTGGGAATATGAATGAGTACTCTTGGGAAGATGTGTGAGTACTCTTGGGAAGATGAGTGAGTACTCTTGGGAAGATGTGTGAGTGCTCTTTGGAAGATAAGTGAGTACTCTTGAAAAAATGCGTGAGTACTCTTTTAAAGATGCGTGGGTACTCTTGGGAAGATGCGTGAGTACTCTTGGGAAAATGTGTGAGTACTCTTGGAAAGGTGCGTGGGTACTCTTGGGAAGATGAGTGAGTACTCTCGGGAAGATAAGTGAGTACTCTTGGAAAGATGCGTGAGTATTCTTGGAAAGGTGCGTGGGTACTCTTGGGAAGATGTATGAGTACTCTTGGAAAGATGCGTGAGTAGTCTTGGAAAGGTGCGTGGGTCCTCTTGGGAAGATGTGTGAGTATTATTTTAAAGGTATGAAATTTAAGCATATTTGTATCACTTATATTGTATACGATGTAGGTTTAGTGGTTTATCTGTATTTTTTCAAATTGTGTTAATGCAGTGCAATGCAGTTCACAAAATCTGCAATGTAAACCTTAGAAAGCATTGCATCTGAAGACGTTTCCTGAAGCGATAGCACTGACATTTCTTCTTCCATCTTAAAATATTGCATGTGTATTGCAACTTCCAATACATGTACATTATAAATGTTGATGCAAGAAGGAAGTTAAAGACTTTATTTGTTTTGTACCTCACTGGTAACCTACTTGTATTTTTTGTGATTGTAAAAGCTCCGTGTCTCGGGTAATCACTTGGACGCTGTTTCTTCCATCTTTATTAATGATGAGTTTTATGTTTATAATGAGACTTGTACACAAAGTCCCTTGTTCTTCTGTAAATATTAGATTTGTAAGATCCCCTAACACGATAATCAGCTTAGCTTTGGATATGCACACATAAACGATTGTCTTAGGTTACCTAGTATTAACCTTTTCCTTAATTGGTTTACTCTGGTATGAGTGGTAATTAAAACACACACACACATCTTCTAAAATACATACATATATATATATATATATATATATATATATATATATATATATATATATATATATATATATATATATATATATATATATTTGAGAAGAAATAATGACACAATTATTTTTTAAAACCTGATAGTGGAAGCTTTAAATAGGATATGTCGCCAACTTTCATCCCTAAAGTCTAATGATAAGCAAACGTAAGACAACGGGCCATCGCCTTTATACACAATACGCATTAGTTCGCTTTCGAGGTAGACTATAAAGACAATGAATACTGTTTCACTTTCGAGGGTAAAATATAAGACAATCAAAGGAACCATTCTGTTGCAGAAACTCACCATGTGCATATTGATACAACGACTGCTGTGTTCAAACATGACTCAAATACAATTGAATAACGCATAACTATTTTAAAAGAAAATGAGAAATTCGCTATTAAAGCAAGTTTAACTGAAAGTATATATTTAGCACAATTACGTTATGTATATTTAATTTGTGTTGTGTGCGTGACGTTTATCTTTGAATGACCTAGGACCTATCTGATTATTCTCATGCTTTGTCGCGTGTTTAAGTTATCAACAAATTGTTGTTTTTTTTTACTGATGTATTTTAGTTACGATCTAATCCTATTTCCAAACTTGTGATGTTTTGGAATAGAAATTCTGGCCCACATCCTGGACATGTAATTGTGTTTTAGGTTTAATATAAGGTTGTTTATAACAATATTATTCATTTATATCATAGGATCAGTCTCTGGGACCATTCTTAGTTGTGTTCAGATATAATTTGAGAGGAATCGTTTATTTAAATTATTCATTGAACTTACAAACTGTTCATTAACATTTTGGACAAACACACTGCTGTGGGATTATTGTCAATGCATTCCAGTACATTTTGGATTATATTATTGTGATGCATTAAGACTGTTGGTATATACATCTTTTACAAGATCATTGATACATGAGCAGTTCGATATTGCAGTTCATTCGGAAAGGTTTTTTTTAGGTTTTTTTTTCCATATGATATAGCGTTTATGATAACTTGTTTTCTTTAATTACAATTACTTTAAGTTCCTCTTGAATGTTCACTTTGTAAAATCATTTTGTTCTTTCTTGTTTTGAATAAACTTATGGGTTATGTTTATTTCTGGTGCTTGCTTAAGACCACTGAGTCGTAACGACTTATCATACCAATTATTTAGTCATCTCATGTACAAACAATCAAAAGCTGTGTAACTTAACAGTTAACCCTTAACCCTCTCTCTCTCTCTCTCTCTCTCTCTCTCTCTCTCTCTCTCTCTCTCTCTCTCTCTCTCTCTCTCTCTCTCTCTCTCTCTCTCTCTCTCTCTCTCTCTCTCTCTCTCTCTCTCTCTCTCTCTCTCTCTCTCTCTCTCTCTCATACCACACAGATATATATATATATATATATATATATATATATATATATATATATAAACGAGCAATCATTCTTTCTACAACTTGTATTTCCACTCAAACTTCAGTACTTACATGGTACAGAAATGACGGCTACACTAAACAATGTGGAACTGCCTATCAAACAAACACATTAATCGCCAACACATACTAGCTTTTGACATATCGTTAATGGACCAGTAGTGTAACAAATGACGTGAATACAATCATTAGAACCGCTTTAACTGAGTCTTGTCCACGCTAAACCGCTGTTTTTACTCTATTTCGTCATACTAATTCAGTTCCGTTCCAAAATACCCCATGTAAATAACAGATACAGTTTTGATGGGAAAAAAAAATTGAAGCTGTTCACAGAACTTGGACGACAGTTAGTTTATTAAACAAATTTCAAAATAATTTTGGGTAGATCGTTGGATTGTTGTTTGTATTTACTTTTTGTATTGTGGTTACATATATTAAACGCTTTTACACATTTACAAAATTGCGTCGACTAGGTAAAACTTCAGCTGTAAGCGACTGATTATTATAATACTTTATTATCATGGTCAACCCCTCGCTGTAATGTCTACCGGAATTGATGAATAACTTCCGTCACGCCTTCGTATCCGCTATTTGTGACGTAAACCATAAGGAACACCATTAAACGATGTATATAAGTTCTTGTTTTGAATAGAAAATGTCGTTTTCAGTTTGAATTGTTCATGGAACTGTTTAGTCCAATTAATCCCGCCTTATGACTTTCAAAAGAAAATTCACGTACGAGAATGCTCGCCCTGTTCATATCTTAGGCTATTGTTTTCGATTTTTAAGTCTTAATTCATGCATGCATGTTTTGCATGTCTTGTCTAGCGAGAAAGTGAATTTATTCAACTGATTTCATAAGTTTAATATAAAATTATATGTAGTAAATTAAGAACAAGACTTTGATCGTTCTTACATAAACCGTCAAAAATATTCATTTGCATGGCTGTAAATCCATTAGGAAACATCGGATTTTGTTTGTCGAAGTTGCGTAACATAATTATGTTAATTTACAGGAGCGTGATCTTGAGAATAACATATGGAATTTTAAAGTATCTCTCGAAATATCATGATTTGTTCCACAATATGTATTATACTGCATCATTTACATGAATTAAGACTTAAAAATCGAAAACAATGCAAAATAAACCTTGTACTAATCCACAAGTCTACAGGTAACGTTTACATATCCGAGTAAGAACTTTTCCAGTTACTTGGCATTTATGGTAGTTGAAAACGAATGCTTTGGAAATCATTCATTGTTATTTCCATAAACTCTAATTCCTTTGAGACGTATTGAGGGAGTTATGTTAGCATGCACGCAATAAAAGAGGTGTGTTGCCTCAATGGCTAGACCTGCCCATTGAAAGAAAATTATATTACCGACTCTATAATAACCTGCTATATGTAGTAAGGGTCATACTTACGTGTAATCATAAAAGAAATACCATTTGTAAACATGATATGTCGAGTGCCATGGCGTTTATATTTGTCACAACAGTTTGGTATAAAAAGATCTATAATTGAAAACCATATGGTTAATATTTTGTTTTCAAACGGTATTAAATTAACCACTCAAAAAAGATTTTTCTTTTTCGCTGACAATGCGTATATATATCTTTTGAGTCAAAACAACTATATTCTTTTCATCGTCCGCATTTATATATACCAGAAAATTGCTCTAATCATCGTCCTTTCTAATTCTAAAAGGGATATTATTCTCATCGTCATCGTTTCTGTATCTGAAAGGGAGATTGTTCAAGTTGTCGTCCATTCTATGTCGAAAAGGCAGATACATTATTTGACGAAGGTAATGACTCACTTTTTATAAAAGTGATAGAGGATGGATAAAAGTTAAATGGGAAAATGATAATATTTTAATCAAATTTCCTGTCTGTGACTTTTAAAGAACCGGTTTCATAGTCCCAGACAAAGAAGGCAAAGTCATTGTCCTATTGAATGATTAGGGGCTTAACTCAAGTCAATTAATATAGCTTATGGTTTAATAACAAAGTAATCTTTGAGCCAATATAATAAGTTCGAAGAATATTCTACCCTTGTCCCAAACCAATGACCATCCCAACGAACACCATTCATGCACCTTTTTTTTTTTTTAAAGAAATGGGGCTCTCTTATTACAGACCGAGATGAAATGAAAGAATCAAAATTCCAAATAAATTTTGCGTGTGCGTTGAGGTAGGTGCGTCTTAATTAGATATTCCATTATTTAAGTTGAAAATTAAAACCTTTGTATCACTACCAAAATAACAAGCTTAGAAATTTTTTTTTTACATGCACTGATTCGAGACCGTCGTTGCTTCCATTTTCAGATAATAAACTGAGGTATTGTCCGTAGTTATTTTAGCTATTATTTTCCATTATAATTGGGAATCATTTGTCCATATTACTTATTCCTATTGAGAAAAAAAATAACGCATTTAGTTTGTTAGTCCCCTTCAGATTTTACTTTCTTTGGAACTCTACGTCTCGCTGAGTTCTTTTGCAGATTTAGTACAAAAGGAAAATATTTATGCAGAAATAAGTTTCCTAACACACACACGTACGCGCGCTGCCGTAGCCATACATACATAATTAGACAATAAATGCAGACCATCACAAATAATGTGTCATTTCCATGCTACATTAATATACATTGCATCGCTTCATATAGATAACACATTTTAAAATACCTATTTTGCGTATATGGACATACATATCCATGCAACATGTCGGAAATGGTATGGCAGTTTTGTAACTTGACAATCAAATGCTAAACAATAGTGACTTCTGTCTCGGGGAACATATCTGTGTAGCAGTACATATTAATCGCCTGTGACTTAGTAAGTGTCGCTGTAAACGATCGCTGTGATTGTTATACACGTTCCGAGTCTGTTTTAATTAATGAAACTGACAAATATCTCCTTTTCTGATCTAGATGTGGAATGAACTATCGATTTTACATATAGCGGGTCTTTGCATAGAAGCTGGTATGGGGATAGAGATCATCTATTAAATGGACCATTTCAAAAGTGATCAGGAATCATTAAAAAAGTAAGTTGTTCTACCAAAGCGTCGTCATGCCGTAAAGTGTCACACTGCCACCATTGCCATTTTGGGCGATCTCTTATCGGATATTCACCAAAACTATAAAAGTTTATTATCGTACCGTCTTGTCTCAAACTGACAGAACGCATGGAATCGATAAAAGAAATCATCCATAAAATGATAATGGCGTACTTTCTCCGTCCTCATTTGCTCACACATCAGATGTGGTTTGATATTTCAGCCCCAGCAAACATTGATATAAATGTATATTCTCACTAGGATGAAGAAATTCACTTCGGCCATTGTTCACAGTTCAAGAACGGTCTCCTCCCAAGACGTTTTGAGTGTTAACACTGATCTCCGTCTGTAAAGCACTTATTTAATATGGAACAGGACATTCCACCGTTTAGGTGGACACTTTCTAACCTGGAACAGGACCTTCAACCGTTTAGGTGGACACTTTCTAACCTGGAACAGGACCTTCAACCGTTTAGGTAGACACTATCTAACCTGGAACAGGACCTTCACCCGGGTTGGTTGACACTTTCTAACCTGGAACAGGACCTTCCATCCGGTTGTTATACACTGTTTAGTCGGAGACGGGACCGTCGACCCGTTTGATAGAAACTGCCTGATTAGGAAAAGGACCATCTGCGCGGTTGGTAGACACTGTCTTGTCGGGAACAGGACGGTCAACGCGGTTGTTAGACATTGTTTAATCGGAAACAGAGCTATCTATCCGGTTGGTAGACACTGTCTAATTTGGGGGAATAAAATCCATCTAGTCGGATGGTAGGCACTGTCTAGTCTTGAAAAGGGTCATTGACCCGATCTGTAGATCATAGTCTGTCTGGAAAGAATCCGTCTACTGGGTTAGTAGGAACTGTCTGAGATCAGACATAATACTGCACATCTATTTTTACATGTACTACCGAATTTTGTGCTTTCCAGATGTCAATCAAATTCACACCGATTTTTTTTCTTCTCAGATCCGGTATCGTTTGTCTATTTGATTTCCACAACGAATGTTGGTGGCTACTTATTTTCACGTTGTGACCTTTCGGCAAAAACACCAACCCCCACCACCACCCCTCCCCAAAAAAGTCAAAGAAAGCAGAAAATGAAGCTAATAATCTGAAAATGTCGAAATAGTGACATTCGTAAGTTTCATATACGACGAAATTTCAATGATTTCAGTCAAACTGGACGTGATATCTTGTCTTCATCTTGCCATAACATTTGATGGTTCTGTTATGATATAACTTCCGAAAATTATTCATCGAAATTCGTGGGAATAAATGTACATGTGTATGTATGACATAAATGTTTAGTAATACAACAAAAAATTCAGTATGTCTGGAACCAAAACGAAAGACCGCTAGGGCTAAAATCCAAGATAATCACCTTTCGAATGACCTTGGAAATTTTCTATGAATACTAATGATGACGTGATACGAATATTTCTGATTCCTGTTTTACAAAGAAATTGTGTGATTAGGAATTGTTCAAGCCATTGTTTATGTTTAGAAAGATACATGATCACAAAGTGACCATTTAAGTGCCTCTTACACCCAATGGCTCAGCCCTATGCAATGTTGGAGACACACAAAGAACGCTAGGTAACCCAAAGTTTGATGAAGAAGTCGACGTTCTGAGCGTTAACAAACTAGATATCGAATTTAATAATGAAAATATCGCATGTCAAGTCACATGATCTTCACAAATAGGATTTCCTTGTCTTGGTATAAACACTAACATAGTGTAATACATTTGGAGTATGCGCATTTGATAGCGCCCCGTTATAAGCAATTCTTAGATTTGTGTGAATATTGGGATTCGGCGCCATGGAAATATTCTTAGCCCAAAATAATTAGCCAATTGCTAGGAACAAACGTCGCAGAGTCAAGTGTTAGTAAGTTTGAATGATGCCATGGTTCGCTAGTAGTGAATTCAGGTCCAAACGTAATGACTGACCCTGGAGTAAGATAGTACATATTAAAATCTAGTGGTGTACAATAATGGTGTGGCTGAGGTGGCAGTATTTTCGGTAGTAAACCGGTAAATTACACAATGGAATCAATAAGAAGGGACTTAGTAGATACCGTTTATGTGTTCATAGTATAAAATGGGTGCAGTTATATTGGCGTAATGTGCCTGAAAAAGCGTACATTGACTGACCTAAGGTGGCGGAGTTAAAATAGTTCCCAGTGAAAAAAGGGACACTAGTGTATTTTCTATGGCATAACCTGCTGGCGGTACGGAAACCTGATGATGATGAAGAGAAACCATGCAAATATACGGTTAATGAACTTTTGCAAGTTGTTTTATCTGTCGTCTTGTATTGATTAGAATAAAATTTAGTATATATAAACAGACACGTCTGGCTTTCTAATTTACAACTGAAATTGTATGGAAGTCTTTGGAAATTTGGGGAAACATATGACTTCCAGCGGGATTCGTGCCAGGGTTTGACACCGATCGGTCAAGTAATACCCCTGTGCGTGTAATAAGAGATTATATTTCTCACCCAATATTGTCGATTCAGATTAAAATAACCCAAAATATTTGCAAAAGGGTTAGCAGATACAATTCATACAATATTAATCACGTAATTGCCTCTCTTTTTTTATACAGGTCATCAGGTCCTTACAGTTTGATGGAAATCGGAAAAATTATCTAAGTAGAATGTAGCTTTGTATGCCGCTCTTAGAGAAAAACAACATGATAAAAGTTGTAATTGTAACTTGGTCAAAAAATTGCCTCATGAGTATCTGAGTCGCGTGCTATTATCTTAAAACGCGTATTAATATCTTAATGAGGGCAGTCGGTGACCAGTCGATTCTACGTACACAAGTTCTTCGCATGGGAAAATAGAAACATAAAATCATTTGAAACTATTACTGTATTATCACATTTAATCGACGGATTTCATTAAAATAATAATAATAAATTGATATATCTCATAAGAACAAATTTTAACTTTCATCAGTTCTAACTTGGAAAAGTTCAATGGAGTCAATGGCACGATAAAGTACACAGCTCTAACGAAGTGTGTAATGACTGGGAATATTTCTAATTCATAATTGTCTTGGAAATTTATATTTTCTATCCAAGCAAGTGTTGCTGTTACTAGCGCAATGATACGTTACATGGACAACTTATTGTGGAATAGCTTGTGACTCAATGAACAACTCTGAACAGCTCCGATTTGTAAGTGCAGACATTTTCATTAGAAATTGAATTAAATGATGACAAAGTTTGAAGAACGTGGTTCTGGTTCATGTTGACTTTGCGGCAGCTATTGAGATATTTTGGATATTTGTAGGCATTGATTTGTATAGCCTCTGTTTCAGGGAGGGTAGTTTGTTTATTTTTGTTCCATACAGCATTGCGAATTTTTCATATCTGTAACTCAAACAAACTTTCCGGTCAGCGTTATTAAATGTAGGTAAAAGTACCTAACTAAATATTTTGTGTGCAAGGAATTAGGCAATTTCCTATACATTTAACGATGCTGGCCTGAAAATATACCGAGTTACACATAAACAATTATCACAATGAACAAAAGCCTACTACAAAAAAGAGCTCGAATTCGTGTGCGTGCTCGTATCTATGTCGACATCTTTTGTACAATGCGTTACCAAAGTCGCAGAGATCTGAAGTTGCTCTATGACTAAGTACTCTTTTGATATGCATCTGTTATTGTTGTTGTTTGAGGTTTTAACAACTCCATCAGGCTCAGCAGAAAAGAACAAGGTGTTTCTTTTTAAAAGTAGTTCTTATCGTATGTACATCTTCATTGAGACGACCTGAGACAAACAGGCTGAGATAAGAAACGAAAGGTTAGCAAATCAGGTAGATTTCTCTCTTGCAAAAGCTACCAAGACGAGGCAAGACAAGACATGTATATAAGAAAAAGAGTATGACGTATAGCTTGTGATGTCATTGCATAACTGAAATATTAATAGCTATACAAATTCAATAAAATAATAATAATAATAATAATAATAATAATAATAATAAGAAGAAGAAGAAGAAGAAGAAGAAGAAGAAGAAGAAGAAGAATAAAGCTTATAAATATATTTTTGGCAATGAGAGATAGTTACTTTCTATATCCAAACTAGTCCTAAATAGCAGTTAATTTAAACTTTTAGACACTGTATTGAAGTTACCTATCAAAGCTTGTCTGTCTGTGTTAATCTTTTAGCCATATTTCAACATATTTTGTTAGCAATTTATCTGAGAACAAATTTGGATTTCTCCATGCTAAACTTAGCAGCATTTAATATGGATTTTAATTCTATTATCAATTTATTGACATCCGAATTATATAATAGATAAAACACGATAAGTCATTTTGCCTTCTTCATGACTACTAAATAATCTAGCCCAATAGTTTATCGTACAACTTTTAATATTACTAATTCACTGACTGGTTCTTATCTCGATCCGGTTGTCTCGGACACTCGATATAATGGTAACATTTATCAGACTGGTTAGAATTTGGTGAAATAGGATCATATTGAATGTGTGTATAATTGATCCGTCCAAAATCATTGGTGTTTACACTCTATGAAGTTTTAACCATCAATAAAATACCCGCGCTGTTAATTAATAATGCGAATACTCCAAATTAGTAATGAAATCATCGATGTTACAATTCCGTTTGAAGTTCCTCATGGTGAATGAAGATATCTTCTTGTAATCAGAAACCAGTGCTTAAGGACGTTCAGAACGGCCAGAATTTACAGCACATGTCAGGTTACGTGAACGGTCGGACTTCGAATACGAACATATATTAATTAAACGTATTAGAGGAGGAAACTTGAAATCAGTCACTGGAAGGTCAAGAGGGGGCATTTATAAATATGTCTTGCTACAATGAAAAAGTGTAGCTACTACTACATATTCATTCAGCATATGATGTCAAACTTCTCAATAATATTAATATAATCACTTTATTCATGGACTAGGTTGAAAATAGACGTACATATTAGCTAAATCAATTAACTCAAGAATTAGGGTGAAAACATATATGCCTATTAATAGAATCAATTAATTCAGGAATTAGGTTCAAGACAGATGTGCTTATTCATATAAGTTAATTCAGGAATTTGGTTGACGATATATATGCATATTAATAGGATCAATTAATTTAGGTATTAGGTTGAAGACATATATGCCTATTAATATAATCAATTAATTCAGAAATTAGGTTGAAGACAGATGTGCCTATTGATATAATCAATTCATTCAGAAATTAGGTTGAAGACAGATGTGCCTATTGATATAATCAATTCATTCAGAAATTAGGTTGAAGACAGATGTGCCTATTAATATAATCAATTCATTCAGAAATTAGGTTGAAGACAGATGTGCCTATTGATATAATCAATTCATTCAGAAATTAGGTTGAAGACAGATGTGCCTATTGATATAATCAATTCATTCAGAAATTAGGTTGAAGACAGATGTGCCTATTGATATAATCAATTCATTCAGAAATTAGGTTGAAGACAGATGTGCCTATTGATATAATCAATTCATTCAGAAATTAGGTTGAAGACAGATGTGCCTATTGATATAATCAATTCATTCAGAAATTAGGTTGAAGACGTGTGCTTATTCATATAAGTTAACTCGGTAATTAGTTTAAAACAGATGTGCATTTTAATATCAATTAATTCAGGGAGTAGGTTGAACACAGATGTGCTTATGAACATAAGTTAATTCAGGAATTAGGTTGAAGACTGATATGCCTATTCATATAATCAATTCATTCGGGAATTAGGTTCAAGACAGTTGTGCATATAAACATAATTAGTTTAGGAATTAAGTTGCGGACAGATGTGCTTATTAATACAATTGCTTAACTGAGGAATTAGGTTGCGGACAGATGTGCAATTCATTCGGTTAAATTGAGGAATTAGGTTGAAGATAGATATGCATTCATTACAGGACTAAACCATAAGGAACAACGCTGAAGTTAAACATTACAAAAGAAACGTCTGATAGTCACTTGAAAATCTCCTTGTCTCGAATTCAGATACTTTGTTTTCCTTTTACTTCATAACTTGTACGTGTTTTATCTCAAACGAATCTTGACAAGCACGACAAAATTAAACTGAATAGTAATAACCAGATTGGGGAATCATTTGTTATCTCTTATCTAATACATCGATCTTTTTGGTATCATGATCTTCAATTAAACTCGTTCATGTTTCCGATAACCTCCAAAGGCCGTGCTGATAAGATCAGGTAAATGAAACGGTACTAGACAAATTTACTTGAAGACAATGTGCGAACAATCCCACCAGTTCTTCTAATCAATATCAATACGAGACATTCATGCGTAATATCAATACTAATCTAGTCTTAAAGTAGAATGCTGTGCAACTAAATCTCCATCTACACCTTCACGGTGATTGGAATACGTTTATCCGAAGAAGGGTGGTATACTGCAAATATAAAATGAGTGACCTTGACATTTTTTCAAAAAGGAAAATTTCCATGAATTCAACAACATATCTGTCCGCTTTTTTGTAAAACTTTAACAGTAAACATCAATTGCACGTTATAAACGTATGGCTAAAATCTATACTTGTTTCCAAGAAAGTTGACTGGTCCTGTTTTTAATACCAACAAATGGCACAGTTAAGGTCTCAACTGAAGTTTGAGTTTGTATCAGTCAACAACATTGACATTTCGTATAATTCATTTTTGTTCCATCTTATCACCTTTGCTGCTAGTGTTTTTGAAATGTTTAAAATAGATTCTTTGATTAAAAAACACCTTAACTGTGATACCTAAAGTAGGCATACGCTATTTGATAAGGTACGATACTCAATGCATTAAGTTAAGAATGGTTCAAACAGCCTTTAACTAGCTTTTTCCTAGCCAATCCCACTACCATTTGGTATTCACTGCAACCTCCAAAAACACAAATCGTATAAATAAGTCGTAGTCGAGGAGAGGGTCAACTCGAAGTGTAATTCGATGTTCTTTTAGTCAATAAAAATATATTTCGTATAAAACAATATGATAGCAATAAAAAAGAATTTCTCATGCAATTCCAGTTTTATTCTCTTACTGTTCTGTATAACAAATATATTTTCCTATCGTATCATGAGATTCAAAACATATATTTAATGATCATTATTAATGAGAAAGATCCACATTACTTTTTCACTGAAATTTTAACATTGATGTCAATTGGATTGACTCGCTACTATAGTTGGAATCATTTGCGTATGTATGCTAAATAATTTAACGATTTGTCCAAATCAGCGGTAAATCATGAAATTTGAGGTTTTTTCTTTACTCCGTGTCGGCCTTTATGATTCTGGCTTGTACCATTCGCTAATTAACTTAAAGAACCACTTATTTTGCCTTATTCAGATTTTATGGTAAACATGACAATTAAAGACGACTAGAATTAATTGAAATGCAAATACAACATTAACTGGATCTCAATCCGGCTCCGCCATTGTAACCCCTAATGGAAAAATAATTACAATCTAGCATCATTATCTCTCACATTAGCTTAGAGTTTCGTATCTTTAAAATATGTCTTACCAATATGTCAAGTCTGCGGCTAAACTAAATCCATACAAGTAAAGAAGAAGAAGAAAAACGTCCTAGCCATCTGTTTGTTTTGGCAGGACTAATGAGGACTAGAAAAATTGTTACATGACAGACGTTGACGTCTCTCTTCTAGCGTAAGACGACAACATGTAACATTTACTGAAGTCCACTGAGGATCGATTTAAAAAAAAACAACAACATAAACATGAATTTCGCCATTATTTTACACAATCCATCTTCCAAAAAAAGAATGCGCATAAATGTTGATATCTCTGTAAAACAATATTGTCGATTTCCAATCACTTATGCTCATTCTCTTTCTTACAGCCACATATTTTTCTTATGAGAAACCTCAGAGAGAGAGAGAGAGAGAGAGAGAGAGAGAGAGAGAGAGAGAGAGAGAGACTAACTCGTTTTTGCGTTATAATATTACCCTTTAATCGAGCCACACAAATTATCTTCTGGAAGTAAAACATTTTCCAAAAATTACTGTCTCATGATACCCCACCCCATCCCACCCCAAGCCGCCTTCTTAAGCTTAACAGAACCATGTCCGTCATTCCATCCACCCAGGAATCATACATACATACATACATACATACATACATACATACATACATACATACATACATACATACATACATATATACATACATACATACATACTGCATGCAATCCAGTAGAGATTTCTAGAATCATCATTAGATTTACTTCTGCATGCGAGCGTAATTCATCTGTCTATCCAGACAGACAAGGAATTAACTACTGTCACCTTAAATTAAGTGTGGCATGAAGATCAAAATGATATTTAATACATGTCTCACCTGTCAACGATAAATTAGTTCTAGTCATTTTAGTATCAGACTATTGTTGTTATATCGGACGGACTATCTCATTTACGGGAGGAGGTGGGTCGAAATTGCACCCATAATTCAATCATTCAATTTATTATCAAGCTTAGTTAAATATGGCAATTGTCTTCTATTACTGCCATTCATCTACAGTCAAAAAGTTCCGAAAAAGATAAGACTGTACCATTATCTTATTCGAAGTCACAGCTCAGATTAAATATATATTCCTTTGCAAATTAAACAAAAAAAAGAATGTGCTGACATTAATATTGTCGCTAATTAAACAATAATGATTCAGACAAATTTTCTAACGCTTTAGTCACTAATTTGTTTTCTCTTCTCAACTGCAACATTAGATATTTTCCGCGTGATCACACCAATTAAGATTATTGGTATGATGGGTAATAATGTACTGACAACAACAGTAGTTCTTTTTCCCCGTAGGTATTTTTCAGCAGGAGTATTTGTTAAAACATTTAAGTTTTTATAACTTTTGATCGTAGAATCAAAATTAGTTTAACTCAAATATCACTTGACCTTTTTCGGTCTTCAAGTAGGTACGTGTTTTCTAAATATTTTTAATTTGAATACATTATCGGATATAGAATAATAATGTAATATAGTTGTAGTATTCTATTTGATAGACATCTAACGTCAGTTCTCGTCGTGCCCACAAGTGGCACATGAAACATCCACGAATCTTCATCAACTCTGGCGATCTGCTTCTTGACGGTCTGATGTTATCCACGTCAGATTGCTCTGTCTGAACTCCTTTTTCATAGGGCAACTCCAGTTTTTTTTTTGTCGGAAGTCCTCTTCCCCTGAGTCAATTTCAGCGCATTCATGGCAAGGATGTCTAGATTCTACGCTTTTCTCCATCTGCGTGTTTGTGTTTTTTTTTTTTTTTTAACTCTTCTGATATAGGCCCTACATTGCACGCTGAAGCGATGTTAGTCCAAAACATTCGTATTATTCTTCTAAAACAACTGATTGGTGTGGAATGTGTCCAGTCGCTTGCTGATGGCAGGGCTTGAACGGTCTTCCAGCTTTCAGATCTATATAGTAGAATGCTACGAACAAATGATGTGTAGATTGTACTCTTCGCTGAACTACACATCAGTTCCGTTAGGATTTGAATTGACCACAAAAGGCCAATGGTGGCAGCCACATCACTCGATCTTGATATGTCCACTTGTTCAAAAGGGCATCCATTATACAACTGCACTCAGAGGATGAATACAGGCCGTCAAGCAAACTGAAGAAAGTCATATAATTCAAATTATGTCGGCTGGTCTAAGTAATAAATGTTCGAAAAGTAGCACAGTACAAGACGTTATCACTGGCTTCCACCATCGTGATTCTCAAATGTTCCTTTTTCGAAATTTTATTGAGATTGCTCGACAAAAGACACGAATATTGGGACTTTGAGTGGTACTAACTACTAAGAAATACATCTCGTAGAAAGTATATATTCTTACATTTTGGACAACACTATTCGTTTTGTCTATTACCTGGAGTAAGGGAAGGTTTGAATCAGTACTTGCTGCATTAATAATTAATCGATGATTACACTGTATTCTGATCTTTCATCAAATTTTATTTATTATTTACATAGTTTGGTTTTATTTTGTTACAAACAATCAGCAACAAAATTAATAAAGGTTGATCGGCTCTTTAAACTTTCTGCTGTTGTTTGTCTAAGAAAATAACTTTCCCCAGTTAGTGAAGTTATTCACAGAACTGTTCAGTGCCATGTCATACAATGTATCGTCCACGTTCCACATGTAAGTGACGGGGACTCATCTATTACATTGACAGGTATAAAATAATCTTTTATTTCATCGTCAATTATATGTATACCAGTCAACATGTGTAACTCTTGCGAAAGACATCACATTAATGTATGATGCACAAATGATAATATATTTTGATGAACTGAACTGTATGCCAAACGTTTTATAGGTACGCTTTGATGATAAAACATACCCGATGTTTTTTTCTAACTGGGAATCATACATCAAAGCTACAATTTTGATCTCTTCTCCAGTGTCGCCAATCGCCAGCTTGGAACCTTTAAACTAAGGACTGCGTAATCTAGTCACCATCACAACAGCTCAAGTATACTTGGCATGACTTGCTAATAATTATCTTTGATTAACACGTGATATCTATCGCAGAAGCCTTTTCATACAGCAACTCTAAGACACAGACAACTATTTAAAGATACTAGGACAGATTGCTAACGGTGACCTAGTGGTTGGAGCGTCCGCCTCGGATGCGGATGATCGCGGATTTGATTCCCGGTCGAGTCATACCAAAGACTTATAAAAAATGGTACTAACAACTGCCTCGCTAGGCACAAAACATTAAGAGGAGAGTGTTAGAACTGTTCTGTCTGGTGTCAGGATAATGTGATTAGGTGGGACATCATGCTACATGTATGCTGCATGAGGCCCCAATACTAGACATCTTTATAAACTGCCACACTGCAGATTTCGTAGAGATATGATTAAAACTTGTTAAAGCTACGGTAAAAAATAAAATCAGAGAGACAGACAGACTAATCGTATTACCTCTACTGCCTTGACATGGATAGGCTTTAAATACTGTACTTCAAAACACAATGGTAGTTCTTTTCCTACTGCCAGAATACTTAAACAATCTTCCCATACTAATCTGTTAAACAACCTACCCATTGTAATCTTTTAAACAACCTACCCATACTAATCTGTTAAACAACCTTCCCATTATAATCTTTCAAACAACCTACCTATTCTAATCTGTTAAACAACATACCCATTCTAATCTGTTAAACAACATACCCATTCCAATCTGTTAAACAACCTACCCATTCTAATCTGTTAAACAACCTACCCATTCTAATCTGTTAAACAACCTACCCATACTAATCTGTTAACAACCGAACATGTCTTCTAAATTTTGCTAAGATTTTTATGAAAATTTTGGAGATTGTGGAACCCATAAGCAATTTGAAGTCACTTCTATATTATCCTCACAACATGATATAATTAAATGAGGATATAATAAATCGACATGTTTGAATGGGGTGAATAATCTTGTTATTTAGTGGGTTGAATAATCTTGTTATTTAGTGGGGTGAATAATCTTGTTATTTAGTATGTTTTTTTCGTGAATGTATCCATTTACTTTTTATTTCCTACCGTTTTTAATGTATTGTACTTTTTAATCGAACTCAAGATAGTATTGTTGGTGGATAAAATATTCTTCTGCAATGAAGACGAAAGGAAAGAATATTTATAGATTACTGCATTTGAATTGGAAAATAGAAACGACATCCATCTGAGAAATAACTTCATAATTTCCCATTAATTTGCCATACAAATGCAGTAATATTTATTTCTTATTTTCCCATTAATTTCCCATTAATTTGCAATACAAATGCAATAATATTTATTTCTTATTTTCCCATTAATTTCCCAATAATTTGCCATACAAAAATGCAGTAATATTTATTTCTTATTTTCCCATTAATTTCCCATAAAAATGCAGTAATATTTATTTCTTTTTTTCCCATTAATTTCCCATTAATTTCACATACAAATGCAGTAATATTTATTTCTTATTTTCCCATTAATTTCCCATACAAATGCAGTAATATTTTTTTCTTATTTTCCCATTAATTTCCCATTAATTTCACATACAAATGCAGTAATATTTATTTCTTATTTTCCCATTAATTTCCCATTAATTTCCCATACAAATTAAATAATACTTATTTCTTATTTTCCCATTAATTTCCCATTAATTTCCCATACAAATGCAGTAATATTTATTTCTTATTTTCCCATTAATTTCCCATTAATTTCCCATACAAATTAAATAATATTTATTTCTTATTTTCCCATTAATTTCCCATTAATTTCCCATACAAATGCAATAATATTTATTTCTTTTTTTCCCCATTAATTTCCCATACAAATGCAGTAATATTTATTTCTTATTTTCCCAATTATTTCCCATTAATTTCCCATACAAATGCAGTAATATTTATTTCTTATTTTCCCATTAATTTCCCATTAATTTCCCATACAAATTAAATAATATTTATTTCTTTTTTTTCCCAATTATTTCCCATTAATTTCCCATACAAATGCAGTAATATTTATTTCTTATTTTCCCAATTATTTCCCATTAATTTCCCATACAAATGCAGTAATATTTATTTCTTATTTTCCCAATTATTTCCCATTAATTTCCCATACAAATTAAATAATATTTATTTCTTATATGCTCATTTTCTTATTATACCTAAGGCTTAATTATTTTTTAAAAAAATCCACTACAAGAAACAAAGTAGCTGAATGTATGCCGTATTTCAAGCCAAATAAACAGCCGCAGATTCATCATTACACAGCGACAACATTATCATTATGCACTTAACTCTGCCCAGATAAATTTGTACGTTGTCGCGCGCTAGATATAACTTTCAAAAGAAAATGACTTTTTTGGTCTACTTAAAATTGAAATTTAGAGTCATATTGTGAATGAATGTGCATGGCAACGACTTTTATTTTTGATCTGGAATGCATAAAGTTTGGTATTTTTGTCCATTCTACGAACTTTGGTTATTATGGATTCGATTTATCTGTGCAAATCATACATGAAATGCATCGGACTGAATCAGTGAAGGGAGGAGACTTTTGACCTCTGCACGTTTGCTTCTGTTCCGTCATTGATGTTTAAAATCATAATGTGGAAAAATATGTCTTTTAATTGCAACAAAAGAAAAAAACGCTATGAAATTGTATGTTTATTTCATTTTGAGTACAGTAAGGAGGATCTAATTGCACTTGGAATATAGTCTAAATTACATTACAATTTCACAATGTGTAATCAAGCTTAACAACCCATGGCATGGTTCATGTAATTCGGATATGCAGAACTAAGAAAAGTACATTTTGATGAAATTCAGGATGTAAAACTGTAAGTATATTTCTTGCCATTCTTACTGCCAGCTAAAGACAGTTTATGCCGTGGTCACATGCATGTTTTTATTTTATAGGTAACAAGTCATTGTATGAAATCTGGCGTATATTCCCGCGTAAATCCGAAACATTATATTAAAACGTTAATGTTGAATGTAGCAAAGCTGCTGGTATGTGGCAGTCCATGAAACATCTGCTTTAGTTCATTCAGGAACAAATTTAATTAATCAAAACGTAAAGCGACAACTACGATAGTGTACATTATTTGTTTACAAATCAGAAGTGCTGGCGACTGCGTCCATTGTTTGTTTACAATAGAAAGTAGTTCCTTTATGAATACAATCTGAAGTTCGCGCGAGTTCAATATCATAAAATACTGAACAATTCTGACTATGACCAGTTAACGGAGAAAAATGAGCATATAATAATAACCAATTTTTAACTACAAACGGTAGTTTATTTACATACGGTCATAATATTAATCAATGGAAAGAACAGACTACAGTAGCAAAATTTATATTACTGTATACTTTTCTAGGCGTAATGAGTATCTACAGAAGGTTTTGCAGATAATCTCGTGAATACCAAACACCATTGATCTTACTGCGTTTTTGTGAGACAGTGATTTACTTAGGTTTTGTGTCAGTCAAGGTAGGTAACTCATTTACCGTGTATACTGGAATCTTATTACAGCCGAACTCGAGTAGATGCTTTGGCAATGTCGATCAAATTTGTAAGCAAACAAAATTTTAAAATGGTCCTTCTCACCCATACCACAAAAATAATGATTTATTTCAAAGTACTATACAATTAGAAATTATGGTACATATTAAATACAATGGACGATATATATTTATATAGGTCTTGCATTTTTATTTTGCCATTTCGTATTAGTAGCGTTAATTAAAGAAACAATCCCTAAAGTATACAAGGAAAATAATATCATAAAATGAACTGCCTTGTTGGTGTTTTAGGATGAAAAAAAAGGATATTTTTTCTCGGATTAAAGTTCGAACGGCATTGCATATGGAATGTCGCGTTCACTAACTATGAATTTTACACGGCGTATCTAAACAAAAGCTATATCAGTCTTCCATTTTATTGAATATTCAAGAATAGCTCACTAGATGGATGAATGGACGGACGGATGGACATACATCAGACATTCAGACAGACAGACAGACAGCAGCAGAGAGGGTGAATCCTACAACGTTTTCAGACAAAATTTTGATTAAATCATTAAAACGAGCCTTCCTACGATCTTATTTTAACCAAAAAAAGGCGAACCCTACAACGTTTTCAGACAAAAAATTGATTGAAATCTCCCTATGAAATCATTTTAACTAAAAAAATGAAAACGATTTTTTAATTAATTTTGGTCGCAACTTGTTGTCATCCACCCTCTCTGCTGCTATGGGTTAATAAAAATAATAAAATGATTTTAACCGAATATTTGATCAAGTCTTTAGGACGAAAATCATTTATGATCTCACAAACAGACTAATCGCTAACACCTCTTCTTGTAAATCAATCAGATTATTTGACTGGTCGGTGAGTTTGAAATTAATTCTGGTTAATGAATTATTATGGCATCGCATATAGACAGGATTAATTGGGTTTTCAATAATTAGGAATCCTGGAGGAGCTGTTGGTGCAAATGAATAAAGAATATATCCTTGCTGAGCTTGATTTGATCGTTCGAGATTAATTTGATAGCTTCCTTCGATAACATCACACACTAAATTAAGTGCAATCACTGAGGATATATTCACGTTGAACGGAGCGATATGCCTGCCGCCACCGTCTGGGTCATTATTGTGTTTGAGGATTTTTATTTCCTGTGATGTTGTTTTTTTCCATGCATCATGAATTATTTTAAAACCAACATCGATGGCATCACTGAGAGATTTTTGTAGTTCTGGTACGTTATATCCTGGTAGTTTGAATGTTGGAATATCTTCAACGCGGATTTTATATTCATCTGCAAATAAATTCTTTGTTTCAGGGCTATTGTCACCTAATATCTCTTGAATTATTTGTGAATTAAATGTTTCCATATCATTGATGATTTTGTTGCATGTTTCTACGACGCTGATAAATTCATCTCGGGTGAGAGAGCCGGATTTAAGAGATATTAACAACAACGAAATATCGTTATTGAACGCTGTGAAATTTTCAGTGATTTTATCCTGTCGAATTAAGTATAAATCTTTCTTAACGATGGGATTTTTCAATACATTAAAAACATTAAATTTATTGTAATAGCTATAGCTTTTTATTGGATTATCGGGTTTTATTCTGTCGGTGATATAATCAGTTTTTTGTGGTTCGGGTAAATTAACGGTTTCCTCCAGAGTTTTACTCTGGGGTGGTAATTCAGGCCATCCTAGTACGGTTCTAATAGAACTTTGATAGATATCTACGACGTATCCTTCTGTGTTTATCTCAATTGCGGATGATAGCGTCGGTTCATGAACTGTTATAGCGATTTTTGACTCTACTCCAGTAATCGATTTTATTCTACGCGCGAATTCATCATTGATTTGTTCGATTTGGTATGACCCTGTTGGTATGGAAACAACATTCCAGTCTGGGGTACCGTCTGGTTTATTCTTATTCGCAAACACTAAAGAATTATTGGGTTGTTGACCACCAAATGATTTTGATCTGATATTAGGCCAACTGTGATACACTCGTAGTTTTGCTAGCGCTATCTCCTTCACTGGGACCGGAGAGGGGAAATTCACACTGAATTCTGGATTCGTTGATGTTATTGATATCATGCTTGTTTGTACTGGGTTCGTGTTCTCCACTATTCGTTGAAGTAATTCCATCGGTGTCGTCATTGTTATTATACTCATGTTGTATTTCTAATTTTGGTATCGAGGAATCATAAATACTGACCATCACTGAGAACTCACAATCTGGTAATGTTGATATTATTGAGATCATTTTGTTTTTTGGGTTCGTATTTTCTAATTCCATCGGTGTTGTCATTGTTATTATATTCATGTTGTCGCTCTAATTTCGATATCGCGGAATCAAAAATACTGACCATCGCTGAGAATTCACTATCTGATATAATCGTATTATCGAGTGACGACGATATCATCAATGATAATTGCGAGTATGCGGTTGATGCAATATGAAATTGAAGTAAGTAATTCTGCAGTTTACTCTGGCTGCATGATGATATCTTTTTTGCTATCCCGGTTGATATACCCCCGATTGTAGCCACCGCAGAAATGCAAATTGGAACTACGACCGGGGCAATCATTGTAACAGATGCTAGTATTATTCCGGCACCAGTGAGAACGCTTGACACCGAGTATATAATAACATCAATTGCGGTGATTCTTCGTCGGTATTTTTTTATTTTTATTTGATACTCCTCAGTGAGGGTTTTGAGTCTATTCTGAAATTCTCTGACCTGATCATAGCGACATTGAGTTGATGAAATCATTTTTATTTTAAAAACACTAGCGTTTTCAATTGTGAAATCCTTTCAATTTAGTTATTTACTTAAATCCGCTACGAATTCTACATACCACGTTATTGAAACCCTAACCAAACTTTTATCAGTATATGTTATCGTAAACTTTTCAGTTTTATCCTTGTCGATGATCGTTGAAATCGTATTGTTGACCCCGGATGAACTCGACGATGATATATTAAATTGAGTTAATGGTGTTACTAGTGTTAATCGATAAATACCCTTGATAGTAGCTGTGATATCTAATTTGTTGTTTGCAGGTGTCCACTCTAATGATCCGTGTTGGATTGTATATACTACGTTGTTGGTTTTCTCATGAGGAATTTTTGTTTTTTCAATGATTGTTATCATCCTCGAAAAATCACCTTTGACGGCTTCGATGAAGTTTTTCGTCTCATCGATGGATTTTTTAATATCAGGGAGTTTTATTTCAATTTTATCCAACTGGGTTCCAATAAATTTATCAATGATATTTCTACGAAATGATATAAACTGTTTTCCGTTATCTTCAATTTTAGATTCAAGTATTTTTAGTACAGCCAGAGAATTGTTTAACTCATCGTTGAGAGTTTTTAATCGATCTGTAATCGTCGAAACGAGTACACCCGGTTTGAGTTTACCCTGATCGGAAAATAACGCGATAGTATCCTCGATTGCGTTTTGTTGTTTAACCAAAATATCATCCAGAGAAATATTACTGGTTTTCAATTTACCCTGATCCGAAAATAACGCGATAGTATCCTCGATTGCGTTTCGTTGTTTAACTAAAATATCATCCAATGACACATCACTGGATTTCAATTTACCCTGTTTGTCTTGAAATACAACTATTTCATTAGGATCAACACTTGTTAAATTTAACGTCTCAGCGATTTCATCTTCAATTATTTTTTTTATATCCTTGACAGAATCAGGTGGTGCAGTGCCATCGGGTTTGGGTTTCAAAGATCTCCCCCAAATATCAATCATGTTATTGTAAAACTCTTTCTCTCTCTAAAAAGCGATTGCTAGTGTATTCATTAACGACAACATGTGGTGGTTTTCCGCTTGGGTTACTCAAGGAGTTAGAAATAGCGTCAAGGACATTTAATACTTCGCTGCCACATATTGGTGGGTCAATCATCGTTTGTGTTGGTAGCGTAGAATACCAAGTCTTCATTGGAAGGGTTTTTATATACCGCATAAACTCTTTTGGTGGGGCTAATCCATATGAATCGAAATAAACAATCCCACGTGGATCAATAGCGTATGCAACCCAGTGAGTTCCAGGTCCGGTGCTGTTATCGAGATTAATAATACCTGTTTCTGTTTTGTTTGGTTGATGTGGTAATTGATCTTTCATAAAAACACCTCTGAAATTTTTAATCACTAGTTTTTTAGCCGCATCCATTAAATCAAAATTGGACATGGGAATCTTCGATTCCTGAATTAATAAATCGTTCCTGGTAGTCTTAGACCCTTTCCGCTGTACCACGAATACGGGGTTCCTGGTAGTCTTAGACCCAATCCGTGAACGGATCGTCCCTTTTTTTTATATCCTTTCCCAGTTGCCTTCTTTAGTGCCATTCCTGCTGCAGTACCAACGGCTCCTAACGCTGCCGCTTTAGCCACCGCTGGGGCTGCTGCTGAAATCAATGCTGGAATCGCAGCTAACAACGGAAATATACCGCCTGTTTTAATCATATTTTTGATAGCAGCCGCAGAGAGAGTAATCTGAACCCCTTTTTTGGCTGCAAGTGCATCATTGAAATGTTTTATTTGACGAGTTGTCAGCGATAATTTATTTGCACCACCAGTCATTTGATTAGGTTTCAACGTGATTGTGGTTCCACATTTTTTAGCCGATTCTGATTGCAATTTTTTGATTTGACCAGGAGTTAACGCAACACTAATAACACTATATGACATTATACATAATTGATTGATTCTAAATCGTTTACAATTTCAATTACATGTTTTCCACTGGGGCATCTACCACTCTCATTCTTCCACCAACACCTTCAAGTAGCATTGATTTGTCGCTGAGAATGACAGCAACCGCTCTATAATTAGCAATAGCACCACGAGTCACATTAGCTCTAAAGTGTATATCAACGACGGACTGTCTTGTTAAATCGAGATGTTCCAGTGAGAAGTAATAGATCGGATACAGATTTTTAAAATCATATTGTGATATTTGCAAACCAGTATCGACATTTTGATCACGTGCCATAAATGACAACAGACGATGATACACGCGTGCAATATGATTTTCTGTGTAATTAAGTTGTATATCCTCGGATGGTTCCTGCTGGCCGTTTATTCTCAGTGAGATGTCTTTCACACCTAACTGATCAAATATCATATGGCTGGAGAGTTGATTGCCAACTCGTGTGTTATCCTGTAACGCAATAAATATATGACGTGGCGCAGCAACACCTTGTTTTGATGCTAGGTTCCAAGTGAATAACCCGTTGATATTTGATTGCTTCACATCTGTACTCACGGTTAGCCAACTCAACAACGACTTTCCTCCTTGGTCCATAAATGATAGTAATCGTTCTTCTGCGGTGATTGCTGGAGTCAACACTGGCATCCACAATGATATTTTTGTTAAATTGACTTTACCGGCATCAGCATTGGGATTTGCAGCATCTGCTGGAATCCTCCAGATTGCGTCATTATCATCACTCTTTCGTACAAGCGATACTGTATGCTTCGCCCCGTAGATAACTTTTCTGACGTTTCTACAGAATCCAAAAATATGATGCAGTGGAATCGCACATGAAAATGATTTACGCCCTACTCCCAACATTGAGTTTCGTGTTGCAGCTCCTAGATTGAAATTAACGTCGTTGTTTATAATCATATTCTCGACATCAGCATCACTATTATCACGTTTTTTTGGTCGTCTTACAACAAATGGATTTCCTCCAGCGGTATTCTTACCATCTTTTGCAAACATCATAGAGGGTCCTGCTGATCTTGTATAATCATCAGAATATCTCGCTAACCCGATTATTGTTGTAGCCATATCAACATCGCGATCTATGGACTCAATTTCTTTTCCATCAATGAGATATCTAGCACTCTCAAATAACGCCATAATACCATTATTGACAAAACCGACTTGAGTACCATCTGGATACGGTGCTGGTACAGCAGGAGTATCATCAGCTGTTACAAGTTCTCCTTCTACTTCAATAAACGCTTCACAGGGCAAAAAGTATTTACTGGTATCATGGACTTGAAGTTCAATTCTTGCTCGACTATTTGAGTCTATGGCATGATAGGCGTAATATTGATAATCGCGTACAGAATCATCCTTGCCAACTGGGGCGTCTATATCAAACGCCGGATCATGTGATTTTTTGAACATTTTATTCTATTTATCAGAGTCTAAATCGTGAAATCATAAACGATTTTCATCGACGTAGTTTTTTAAAGCCGCTTCCTGCTATCATATTTGCAATATTGCTTTGGTCGGGAGTTAAAGCCATCGACTCTAATTTTTCGTCTACTGCGTTATTTATAATTCTACTAACACTTGCAGGCATTTCCGCTGTAGATGGTAACGGTTTCTTTTTTCGTAAATCACTTCGTGATTTCACTAATGATGTTAATTTATTCTTCGCAGTTGAAAACGCTTTTCCAGCAAGATCTCCAACAGCACCAATACCCTTATCACGAATAACTTCAATTGCTTTCACTCCTAGTTGTTTAGCCAACGGCATCACTTTTGGAGCCATTCTCGCAAATAACCCTGCAATGGTATTGCCTAAACCATCTCCGTAGTATGCTCTATAAACTGGAAACCGTGAATTAACTACGTAGACGGGGGTTGGTTTATCATGATTGTAGTGTATGATCATTATTTGAAATCAGAAACCATTTTTCAATTGGAAACGCTAGCGTTTTTATTCAGTCTCGGTGATTAATCACTGTGATACCCACTTTCCACTAACTCGCCAATGAAATCTCGATATGTGCTGATATCCATGATACCACCCTGAAATAATCGTCTACAGATATCAGATGCTTCATTAATTATTTCCGGTGAGTTATTTCCAGCTCGGAAACCTCCTACAAGAACTTCTAATCGTGATATATCATTGATAACACTACCAGGACATGAAATCCTTGGATTCTCACTGGAATCTTGCAATCCACTTCCGCTATAACCAGTTGCTTCATCCATTTTTTCTTCTTCATCCACGGATTGTAAATAATCAAGAGGATCATCATCATCAGGTGGTAGTTGTTGTTTTTTAGGAGAGTAGAGTAGTTTCTTTGCAGGTTGCTGTCGCCGCCTTTGCAATTTTGGTGGTTTTTGTTTTTGTTTTTGTTCTTCAAATCGTTTATACACGTTACCCACCGCATTGATATACCCATTGTATGATGGACTATCTGTCTTAATTTGACTTTTTTCAGTTTTGATCTTATAGAATATATCAGCCCAGTGAGTTATATTTCTAACATATTTATGATGTTCTGGTTTCAACATTTTTTTTCTGTTTTCATAAGTCGTAACAACAAGCGCAGGAATATCTGTTAGTTTAGTCTCATCAATTGCTGCTAACCCGGTCTCGGTAAATCTCACGCGTAAATCATCAACTGTTCTTTTTGATTCTATTTGTTCTATTTGTTCTGTTTGTTCAGTTTTCGCTGCTATTTTTTCGAGTTCACCAATAACAGATTTTCCCGTCTCGGGAACATCTCCCAGTATAGCACGCTCTATCCCTTTCGTTGCTGTGGTTACTGGTTTAAACAATTCTTCGGATCCCATAGCAAAATCAGTCTGAAGACTCTGTCGTTGTTGTAGTTTATTCCGTACAGAGTCACGAATTGGTACAAATCTCCTGATTGCATCCAGTCGTTCACGAGCCAATCGGGTTGTTAATGCTTCATTGACCATTATTTGAAATCAGAAACAATTTTTCAATTGCAAAACAATTTTTCAATCCCGACCTAACACCATCGATTTTTGACATCCCTTGAGGGTCGGCTAAAAAAAAAAATGATTAATGGTCGGGCAATCAAATAATGATAAATAGTCGGTCAGTCAAATAATGATAAATGGTCGGTCAATCAAAATTGTTCATTTTCTTGAATTAACGCCCGTAGGTTTCTAACTTTAGAATTAACCTCCTTTTTCAATTCGTATTCGTACCCCAATTCTTTTCGTATTCGTTCTACGATGGTATACAACGGAGCGAACACACTTACGTCACTGGAAAATGCGAGAGAGTCCTTAATAGAATTCTGAATTCTTTTGATGAGCGCATACTTCTTTGGTAGCATGTATTTATTGTTGTTAACTCCGTATTCTATATCCTGAAAATCAGACATGATTTGATCAGGATTTAACCCATCTGATAGTTCAATATCCCAACTTTTCAATTTTGAAATCTCGGATAAAATGCTATTCATGTTTTCAGAATTCATTATTCTATAACAATTATATATTTCTAAATGAAAAATATGACGCATTAGACATAACTAAATTGAATTTTTTGTTCGGTCTTTTTTGAAATAGCCGTTTTGGTTATTCCCTCTGCAACTCTTCGTACTGAGGGTCCACAAATATCGAAGTGCCTACCGGCGCCAGCTATCGATTGAAATATTTTTTCTTCGTTAGTTATCGTATTCAAAGATTTCACAGGTCTCGCTTTTTTTGAGTATTTCCCAGTCCCCCCTCGTTTGGTATTCTCACTTTGTGTGATAGCTTGCAGATTTGATAAAGAATTGTTCATTGGATTAGAATCGATATGATCAATAACAAAATCATCCTCGATCAATCCATAAAAACACTCGTACACGAAACGATGATTGCGATAAGTTTTCGTTTCTTTTCCCTCCCTAACAGTAAACATCAAGTACCCTTGATTATTCACAGAACCAACTGATTTCTTCAGTCTGCGGTTTCTTACAACACCATCACTGGATGCTTCATAATTTGTGATCACAGGGTGTTGTCTGAATTCTTGGTTCATTCGTATACATAATACTATTGTTTGTCTAATTCATCGTTTGGTTTAATGATAAATCTTTCGATGTAGTCTTGAGGAGTTCTTATGATTTTATCCTTGACTCTGTCAAGGATACTGACTTTGTCAGCGTCAAGAATACTGACTTTGTCAGCGTCAGGGTTAAAATTTCTGATTGATTGTCCATTTTTTATTCTTTTATCATAATAACGCTTCAACTCCCTGTATGGCTTACCACCGCAATTCAAACACAACTGAGATTTTCCCCTAACCCCAACTCCACATCGTATGCACGGTAACGGACCAAGGCTTCCACGACGAAAGCTTTGCATATGATACCCACAGAACTCATTTCTGCATGATTTGTTACACGGGATTACTGATCCAATCATAAGCCACTTGCAGTGATTCATTATATAAAAATCTTTCATTTAAATGCTTGTTTTAATTATAGCATGAAGGAATTAGGGAGAACGCCTTCGAAAAATGCTGATAAGGAGTTTAAGAGATTATTGAAAATCAATCCTAGATTTAATCTCGATAGACCCAAAAAACGTCCAATAGACGGAAACATGAAAGAGTTTAAGAGATTATTGAAAATCAATCCTAGATTTAATCTCGATAGACCAAAAAAACGTCCAAGAGACGGAAACATGAAAGAGTTTAAGAGATTATTAAAAATCAATCCTAGATTTAATCTCGATAGACCAAAAAAAACCAAAAAACGTCCAATAGACGGAAACATGAAAGAGTTTAAGAGATTATTAAAAATCAATCCTAGATTTAATCTCGATAGACCAAAAAAACGTAACAAAATCAATCCTAGATTTAATCTCGATAAACCCAAAAAACGTCCAATAGACGGAAACATGAAAGAGTTTAAGAGATTATTGAAAATTAGTCCCAGATTTAATCTCGATAAACCAAAAAAAACGTCCAAGAGAGATTACCCCTGGAAAGATGCTCAATTCAATCTCGATATAGCTTCTAATACACCAAAGAATACAATTCTTGATAAAGCCATGATTAGCAAAATCAGAGACTGTTTTAATGAATTCAAGCGTGATGGAGCATCTTATTGTTGGTCAACATTTCGAATTGATGGTGTTGTTGATGCTACCATGACTGATGAAAAAGCAGCAGTGATAATTTCACGTGTTGGGGAAAAACGGCATTTTTTCCGAATCAAATTCATTATCGAAGTCGATGGCAAATGGATTATTAAGGATAAATTTGAACCAATCCTCAAGAATAAAAAAGCTGTCATTGTGAGTAGAGATTCCAAACCAGGGATTCTAACCGGCATTGATAAACCATACTACGAAAGATCTTATCCCGTAACAGCAATGGTTTATGGGATATATCCGTTAAATGATAAACCCGATATCGCAAAACTAGCTCCTATGAAATATTCGTCAGGGCTTAATTGTGTAGCAGAACGAATAATAGAACACTTCACAAATGCATCCCGAGGAAATAAACTAACTGATCTGCGACGTAGGAAAATAACCGAGTGGGAACTGACAGTGAAACAGCATGGTGCAAAGATTTCTGATATAGCTAAATTAGAAACATCATTACGATTCCCAATAACCGTTATGACGATAACCGGAGAGGTTTTATACGAACCGAAATATAACAAAAATGGAGCACCAATACAGATTATTGATCATAACAAACACGCGTGGACACCTGCGGTAACAATATTTCCACGAGAACGAACCGTGAAATATATCCCTAAGGAGTTCGTCGGGGATGTTTTCTATGAAGAGAGATTATTCGATGCTATTCATGCGTTGTGTAAAGATGATCCTGTGTCAGTGTGGTTACTTAGAAGTGATGAAGAATTCGATCAATTTGTAAAACCAAATGGTGAATTATATCGCGTTGAAGAATTAGATAACAAAATGAGAAAAATCGCTAGTGATTTTTCACCGGAGAATTCCCATGAAAAACTACTCACGGATAGTTTTACTATTCCATCAGTGGTAGCTCACTTCGCAAGAGAAAAAAACTCATGGCGTCCAACACGAAGTGATTTTCTCGAGGATGTTAAATTGAGTTGCGTCGAATTGGGTCATGGAGGACTGTGGAATACGAAATACTCACATGATGGTATGATTTCAATTGATATATCCGCGTGTTATCCCGGAAGTTTTCTCGGGTATGGGGAATGCACTGAGTACTTCAAACGATTTGGACACCCCACGCATGAAATGACTCGTGTTGCGATTAATGGACCATTGCCTGATTTTGATTTAACCGGATTCGCTCGTGTGATATCATTTGAATTAGCTACAGGGTTACATCCGTGTGGTTATGTTTGGCTCGGTAGACACCTATCTGAAAAACACTGGATGCCAATAGTGCTATTGAGATATATGATTGATTGTGGTATGCTAATATCGTTGATTGTTTCCGAGGCTATTATATGCTATCGAGCTCAGAAAGAAGTTTGGCTACCACAACCCAATCTAGATAGAATAATCAACGAACTACGAAAACAGTTTCCAGATTTCAGTGAAGAAGAAATCATAAATTGGTCTAAGAAGTTATTTGAAATTAAAAAAGAACAAGCAAAAGATCTCGGAAGAAGAATAATCGGTAAATTTACCCAGGGTGGACGATACGATAACGCAAAATATTCTTCGCGGTTGATCATAGATGTCGCTGAATACGATTTTATTGTAGCGGATTTAATGAAACAGGGAAAACTTGTATCCCGTAAGGATGCTTTTCTATCCAATGGTGAGAAACTAGGTACGGTTGTTACCTACTGTGATGGATATAATTCCCAGTACACACATTTGAGAAGTTCAATGCTAGCCTATGCTTGCATTAATTTATTTTCGATGATAAATAGATTTCCTAATACCGCGGTTAGAGTGGCCACTGATTCGATGTATATACATAATAAGTACAAATCAACTGTAGCGGCATTCACAGATCCCGAAGAAAATTGGGGGCGTTGGCGATTTAAAAAGGAGATGCTACATGAGTATTGTGAATCCGCAGACGTTGCCATGGATGATAAATATATTTGTTGTAACCGTATTGAAATTCAATCAGAACTTTCTAATGCACCACCGGTATCTGATCCAGTATGTAGATACAAGACAGTTTATTTAAACGGTTGTGGTGGGTCAGGAAAGACAACTCGTGCAATTGAATTATTTCGTCGTGGAAACGCTAGCGTTTCTAACATGATTGTGCTAACACCGACTCACAGACTCACCAGAGAGATGATACAACGAGGGGTAAATGCTTGCACTTATCACAGTTTTTTTCGATGGAAAGGTGACAAATGGACTCCTGATCGAATGGGTGATAAATTCATTCCTGAAATCATAATCTGGGATGAAATATGCACAGTGTCATTAGATGTATTAAAAACATTTCTTGAGTGGTTGTTAACCAAAAACACAAAAGTCATCATGTGCGGGGATCTAGGCCAACCACCACCATTTGTCGGTGCATCTCCACATGAATGGCTAAAGGGTTTTGTAGACTACTATGAAGAAATCACCACTGATTATAGATCACTTGATGAACGATTACGCGAGTTCAAAGCGCTAATTAGATTACAACCGGATAGAATCCAATGCGAAATAGCGCGTGAAGTGATTTCAGAAACCCCAATGAATGATTTCTGGGAAGCGTGGAGACCAAACGATTTGATCATTGCAAGTAGAAAAATAGTCAGGGATACACTTCAGATGAAGTTATTTGAATTGCATAAAGAAAAATTTGCAACGCTTCCAGTACCCCTTTGTTATAGGCCATCGGATACACGAAAACAGAATATTGAAGTTGATATTCAAGGACAGAATGAAAAACAAATTCTGGTATTAAATGATATTGTGCTGGTTGATATCAATGTCGTTGAAGATGCATTGCGTGCTAATAAATCCCCGTGGACGCTAGGATACGCAGCAACAATACACTCTTCACAGGGATTGACTATATCGGATACAATTGTTTGGATGGTAGATAATCGCATCGAATGGTCAAATTTAGTCTATCTCGCAGTATCCAGAGTACGAAACATAAATCAACTTCGAAGAGTTGTTTTCGATGATAATGACACAACAATAAGTGATATTGATGTTAGCATCATTAATAAAAAACTCTCCGGTTACAAACAACAGGACAAAAAAAAACAACGAGAATTTGATATTGATGCTGAACTAATAATCACTTTGAAGAAACAACAGAATAATCACTGCGCGAGTTGCAATTGTATAATGCGTTGGCAGTATTCGGATAAGGATCCTCGCCAATTCACCGTAGACAGAAAAAATAACAATCTCGGTCATGTCAGAAATAATGTGATGTTGACTTGTCTTGAGTGCAATAGACGCAACGGTGCTAGTTAAGACCATGCGGTGGCAATTGAGTATCCTCGGGAATCACTTGTAGTTGTTGTCGAGTAAAACCCCGCTGAGGGGCAGTTGAATCCAGTTTATAGACTGGAGGTCTACCAGTTGATCGTGTTATACTAGATATCTTATGCGTAGTGACGCTCCAAATAGGATCAGTAGCCCTTTTTCTACCCCCTTCAAGCTCTCCTGGTTCGTATAAGTACCTCACAATGACACTACTACCAAGAATTGGTTGGGAAACGCTAGCGTTTCTAGGGAAATCTTTTTGTGGTTGTACGGGTATTGACTTCTTTTTAATCGCGTTGATAGGTTTCATGTTGATTGTTCTAGTAATCTCGTTATTCAGTGCAGTAATCACAGATGGTAATCTTTTAACCCATTCACTGGATCGCTTTTCTTGAATGAATTCTTTTGCGTATTGATATCCAAATAACCGCTCAGCAATCGTCCGATTAAATCGTTCTACAATGGCCTGATCGCGATGTAGCGCAGTATGCCCTCGTCGTATGGTGACATTATGATGTTTCATTGTAGATAACACTGCACCCTGAAATTCCTTGCCAGGATCAACTTGTAACAGATTTGGCCAACGCAGAGGACCTCGTCGATAAATCCTTTCAAATGCAGAAGCGACTTCAGTGGCTGATTTTGTTTTTAACGGTTCTGCTTCTTTGTATCGACTTGCAATATCAACTACGGTTAGCGCGTATTTGTAACCACGATCATGTGGCAGAAATAATATATCAGCCTGATGAACTTCATTAGGAGCGGTCACATCAAAATGCGAGAATTGAATTTGTTTAGGCGGTGGTAGATAAATTTGCCATAGTGCCTGTTTGGATAACCAATTAGCCGCAGTGGTTTTTTTTCACTTTTGCAGCTCTAGCGAGTTTATTGATTGCAGCGTTACCCCTCCAGTATCCCCTCGGAGAATAATAAATTGATTCCATATTATTAATTACCAGCACCTAACATCAATTTACTTTTCATAGCCGATTTTATCAAAAATGAAGACAATTTTTCTTTGAAGGATTTATCAGGAATAGCATTTAACGCATGAATTAATTTCACATCTGCTAGATGCCTGTGTTGCAGATTGCTGCTTTTATAAGCAACATCATGAAGGTGACAGGCCTTATCAATGGCGTTTATTGGTTCTTCACCAGGGTTGGGTTGATTTTGATTATTGAGTCTGATATCAAGTCTGGTTCCCGGTCCACAGTAGCTATATCCTGGAAGGTGCTTTTCTCCGGGGTACTTTGGCCATGGGGTTCCAGGGAGCTTTGCCAATTTGGCTGCGATATCACCTCCTCGTTTTTTTTTAAATCAGATTTCATAGACACAAATCTAAATTTCTTTGTACCACATTGCACGCATTTACCAGAAAGCGCTGATCGGTTATTTTTAGTTGTAACCGTCGTCACATCATCTGTGCCAGTACGCGTTTTACACTTCACACAATATAGATCCATAATTTATGTATAGAAATATGGATATAATTGATTTTTCAGCGACTAAAACAAGAGAACCAATTAAGCATCATGCAGCGCTACCAAACTCTATCCGGATGATTATAATCGGGCCATCTGGATCCGGTAAAACGCAATTGTTGCTCAATTTAATAATGAGATGGATGAAGTGGGATAAGTTGTATTTAATTGCCCCTAGCGTAGATGATCAACGATGTTATGAAGTGTTAAAGGATTTTAACGAGAATGCATCAGAAATTAAGGGTGAGAACGCCATTGATTTTATAACCGATATCGATGAAGCACCGAGTATTGATGATATTGATGGAGATATTAACAATTTAGTCGTATACGACGATATAATGTTGGATAAACAAAAAAATCCTGCTAGAATATTTTCCCGTGGGCGTCACAAAAACACTGACGTGATATATGTCACTCAACGCTACACTCAGGTTCCAAAAGTCATCAGAGATAACTGCAATATTCTTTCTGTATTCAACGGAGTTGATACTCATACGCTACGAAATATTTGGCAGACATGGTGTTCTGACATGGACTTCAATCAATTTAGAGATTTCTTTAGTCATGCTCAGTCGACTCCGCACGGATTCGCAACAATAAATTTACATGATCCTCGGACACGATATCGTATCGGACTGGATCAAATATTCGGTTAAAATCATTTTATTATTTTTATTAACCCAGTGATGAAATCACTAAGCAGCAGAGAGGGTGGATGACAACAAGTTGCGACCAAAATTAATTAAAAAATCGTTTTCATTTTTTTAGTTAAAATGATTTCATAGGGAGATTTCAATCAATTTTTTGTCTGAAAACGTTGTAGGGTTCGCCTTTTTTTGGTTAAAATAAGATCGTAGGAAGGCTCGTTTTAATGATTTAATCAAAATTTTGTCTGAAAACGTTGTAGGATTCACCCTCTCTGCTGCTCAGACAGATAGATAGATAGATAGATAGATAGATAGATAGATAGATAGATAGATAGATAGATAGATAGATAGATAGATAGATAGATAGATATAATTGTTTAATAACTTTAAACCTTGGATCATTATTTTTCCCTTTTTTCCCGTCCAATTAGGATAAATGAATTACGTCATATCCAAACGAGTCCATATAATCTGTCATATTAGGATAGAAATCCATTTCTAATTTTGATTCAATTGTTTCATGTCGAATAAAGCCTAATATATTGCAATTAAAATTCAGCTTCACATACCAAATGAAAGATGGCAGACATCGAACCGAAATAATAGACGAATTAGGAAACCTTATTAACCCTATGAAATGAAAAATCAGGTACTTAAGAGGTTTCTTTATTCCATTTCAATATCCCACATTAGGCCGTTATATTTAATGCATAGACCGTCGGAATAGTATGTGCACTAACAGCTGAAAAACAAAAGTCATTGATGACTGGCACAGCATCAACGTAGATCAAAATATAATGTTTTCTTAGTATGCTACTATGGCAATACAGTCTACTCACTTCTAACAATCCATTTAAGCTGATATATTATTCAAGCGGGAAACATTATTGATTGTTTGACCCATATATTATTTCATCCAAACTATAAGAATCTATCTCGAGCACTAATTACTACTAGCAAATTATTGAGAGATCTAACCTTTCTCTGTGTAAAAGAAGAAAATAATTTAACTTTCTGCCTACTGAGATATATTTGTTATCTCTGTTGATGGTTTGTTCGATATTAGGTTAAGAGGTTATCATATGCTCAATGTCTACTGTGTGTGATATTTGGATTTTTAACGTAGCTTTGGCAATTTGTCAGTCATATCGCTACGATGTCTTCAGTGTAGCAGTTTATGGTGCTGCCAAGCACTGGGACATCATGCCGCAGACATGTAGCATGATGTCCCAACCAGTCACATTATCCAAGCCGACCAGTCCCAACACTAACTTCTTAATTCTGAACGCCTAGCAAAACAGATGATAGTACCATTTTATAAGTCTTTGTTATGACTCGGCCGTGTTTTGAACTAGTGAACTACCCTATCCGAGGCGGATGCTCTAACCACTAGGCCATCAGAGAAATCTCAATATCTGCGTGACAGATTTAAGTGAAATCCTAAATATAGTTTCTGTCTCTAAATATGAAGGCTTTGACCACGTTTAGAACGAAAAAAAAGCTGAAACATGCACATCTAGTCTAGACCCTGATGCAGAAGATTACATATACAAATATAGGATATTTGGCCCAACCTCCTGCTTTAATAAATTTGGACACGCTGTAATATATCAAGACAAGTCTCACTCAAGTAAGACTGACAAGACATCAAATAAATTCAGCCTTAAATTTACATAATATTTATTAATCTATCATAATCTGTTTCATGCCTGGTTAATCGGTAATGAAAATGAATATATTACTTTACACTCTTCGTGTTTCGTTTTATAGAAAACTGAATGTGTTCGTTTTGTTGCAGGTCTTGTTTCAAGAGTGAAACGAGATCATGAGATATTTTTTTTAGCCTAGTAGCCTATTAGTACAGTAGGTCACCATATTTCTAGATACGCCATCTTCTGAATTTCAACTAAGCAGGTGTTTAAAAAAAATTACCAAAACAACCCACCAAACAACGGCTCGAATTCCCAATTATAAGTTTGTCTTAGAATCTCTTTCGAAAGTTTTATAAACAGGGAGATAGAAAACGGAAACGAATTGTACAAAAGGGAACAAATTTTATTTATAAAAAATGATTTCAAAATATTTGTATGATTAAATGTTTAGACACTCGCACTTTTATTAGTAGCTGAAACCTCCAATTTAGATATGACAACATTGGTGAACCAACGTCATCTAATATGACAAATAGGGTGCACTTACGTCATTCAATATGACAACTAGGGCGACACCTACGTCATTCAAATTGGTCGATATAATAGAAGGACATAAGAATTTAATACAAGTTATTATAACTTTGTAATTATTAAAGTTAAAGACTTGTCACGAATTCTTTTTTTTTTCTTTTCTTGAGTTTCATGCTCAGAATGTATTGCAAGTACTGGGATAGTATTCATTGTGTATAGATATGCTGTTGGTTGAACTACTTTCCACAGACGTCATCAACCGATTGCCCATCTTTCCACGGGTGTTTCGCCCCTCATATCAGAATAACCTTCAGATGGCATGGCGGAGGTGGTGATCAAGAACTGCATGTCTCTGATGGCTGCCATATTTTGTTTTCACGTCTCAGCCAGAGCCAACTAGACGCTTTCTCTGTGGCCCTATCCAGTGCATGCACAACTGTCCTGCATGCCCACCCTTTTAGAAAACGTACAGACTTGATAACATGATGGCGTTTCCAAATGGCATTATCTTCAACTGCATTCACTTTTATTGGCCATATCTGTCCACAAATTCGGTACAGCTGCTAAATAGATATACTTAAATCATAGCATCTATTGACGCACAGTTCATATTTGAGATTTAACTCGTGTATGTATGAATATTAAACAGTGCATATCAGAACTAATGTTCATTTCATGTCTTATGATAAAACTAAATGCCGATTTTGATATTCAACACCAAACTACCGGTAATGCGAAATCAAATATTCGTTCTTGTTTTATTATATTATGCAGACAAATACGCATATTTGGTATGACTCTGGCCGGGGTCAAACTCGCGACCTTACGCATCTGAAGATAGACGCTCTAACCACTTAGGCCACAGGAGGGGTCATATTTGGAGAGATAACAAAACCAGTGCGAATATGTACACGTAGGCAACTCAGTATCAATATAGAGACAGCTAGCTAAAACAGTACGAATACATGTAAAATAGCCAACCTAGTATAAATTAATATAATGGATAGATAGACAACTCAGTACAAATAAATGGAAAGGTAATCAACTTAGTACAAATAAATGGACAGATAGCCAACTCAGTACAAATAAATGGATAGATAGCCAACTCAGTACAAATAAATGGAAAGGTAACCAGCTCAGTACAAATAAATGGATAGATAGCCAATTCAGTACAAATAAATGGATAGATAGCCAACTCAGTACAAATAAATGGATAGATAGCCAACTCAGTACAATTATATGGATAGATAGCCAACTCAGTACAAATAAATAGAAAGGTAACCAGCTTAGTACAAATAAATGGAAAGGTAACCAACTCAGTACAAATAAATGGATAGATAGCCAACTCAGTACAAATAAATGGAAAGGTAACCAGCTCAGTACAAATAAATGGATAGATAGTCAATTCAGTACAAATAAATGGATAGATGGCCAACTCAGTACAAATAAATGGAAAGGTAACCAGCTTAGTACAAATAAATGGAAAGGTAACCAACTTAGTACAAATAAATGGATAGATAGCCAACTCAGTACAAATAAATGGATATATAGACAACTCAGTACAAATAAATGGAAAGGTAATCAACTCAGTACAAATAAATGGAAAGGTAACCAATTCAGTACAAATAAATGGATAGATAGCCAACTCAGTACAAATAAATGGAAAGGTAACAAACTCAGTACAAATAAATGGATAGATAGATAACTCAGTACAAATAAATGGAAAGGTAACCAACTCAGTACAAATAAATGGAAAGGTAACCAACTCAGTACAAATAAATGGATAGATAGCCAACTCAGCACAAAGAAATGGAAAGGTAACCAACTCAGTACAAATAAATGGAAAGGTAACCAACTCAGTACAAATATATGGATAGATAGCCAACTCAGTACAAATAAATGGATCGATAGCCAACTCAGTACAAATGAATGGAAAGGTAACCAACTCAGTACAAATAAATGGATAGATAGCCAACTCAGCACAAATAAATGGAAAGGTAACCAACTCAGTACAAATATATGTATAGATAGCCAACTCAGTACAAATAAATGGATCGATAGCCAACTCAGTACAAATGAATGGAAAGGTAACCAACTCAGAACCAGTGCATGGACAGATATCCAAAACATGACAAATACATGGACAGATATCGGACTCAGTCAAACTCTTCTGTGAACAACTGCTTGCATAAAAATCTTGAAGTTTCTGAAGATTTGTTGTTTCGTAAATAATGTTCCGTTTTACAGATTTCAATTTCGAACTGTGAGGGCAGTGTGGTTTGTCAGTTTGTCCATTGTATCCATTGTGGCGGGTTCTTCTTATCGGATTTGCAAATCAAACGACTACAGACAGATGTAGAGTATCAATGCGAAACATTCTTTCCTATCACATGTTTTAGGATAATACAAGATTTTTTAATACAGCCAACTGAAATATATCGATGCGGGTAAATGTGTATAAAGAACAATAGCAAGAAATGAACGTGTTGACGCGAATAAAAACTGCGGTAGCAGTTCTCTACAATCCCCGAATTATCGAGGTAGCGTTGGTATTTCTTAGTTTTATTATGATTCCCGGTTTTATTATTCAAACATGTTGGTTTTTTTTTAGTTATTTACTAAGAATCAGGCTTAAACAGAATTTATTGGTTTTATTAGAAATTCCAGATACAAAATGTTACCGTCAATGAAAACAATTTTCGTGAGGACTATACGTTGTACTTTTGCTGTATTTTTTATTCTAAGGTACTTATGTTCCTTTCAAATTTTAATTTGTTTTTTTTTTAAACATATTGTTCTGATGAAAGCATGAAAATCTGCCTCTGTGCTTTATATATTTTTCTGAAACCTTGAAAACAGCGCGGAAGATTGCTAACTTTAATACGTTAGTCAAATTTTGACATGTTGTGGTACCGTATGAGATGATTGTCGAAAGGTTAAAAAAATTCTTCTTATTCAAATTCAAACAACTACCACCTTTATAACTAGACGCCTCGACAAAAACTGATGTACAATCCACTCTCCTATAACATGCTGTCATGCACACATGGAAATTTTGATTGGAGCTTGATTGATAGTCATTATTGAAAACATAGCAACGTGGCAGTCAAACCAAACACATTAACCAAACAGTATCCTTACTGAGATCAGCTATATATGTTACCAGATGCATTATCGCACTCTGCGATTCTAACATTTAACTCAGTGTATATTTAGAAACCATGAAATTGAAATATTGTAGCTGCAGAAATGTTTGTGATTCCCTTTATTGTACCTTAATTTGTTATAATCTCTTGTTTAAATCGCGTTTCAGCAGAATTTTTTTTCAGTGCGGTCTTCTGTGCTTCAGTTTAAATTATTCAAAAACGTCAATCTCATTTTCATAAAGACCTGGGTAAAAATGAAACAATATCATTACATGTATTTTTCTTGGCAGCATGTTGATGAATATGGTCACGTGAGCGTTTACATTGTACTTTACCTACCTCATACACAGATGCACACACACAATAAACTAGATCAGTAGGGTTCACACATACGTACATTCAGGTTGTGGGTGGTCGAGAGAATGGGTTTATGGGGAAATGGAAACAATAACTCTCCGGCCATCTTGAATAATAAAGCTGTTCGGGAAAATGGAAATTTGACGTTAAACACGTCCTTATGATTCCCATTAGATGGCATTCTGCGGAAAGGAATGGGGAATTTATCATTACGGTTGGGTCAATATAGGGCGTATGGGAAATGAACATTACCCCCTCGCTCTTGTGACAATAAAAAATTGTTAATGATATTTTTACTAATACCCATCATTAATGACCAACGCCAATCCTCATTAACCAACGCCCACATATACACGCCAAGTCATAGTCTTACTGCCATCACCCACTTCTTCTAACCAAACCAACACCTACTCAAATATACTCACCCTTACCGACTGCCACCCGTACCTACTGATCAACACATACACCTAATGTCAATGTTATCGTTCAACTTACATTCCCACAACATTGATCCAAACGTAATCCCCCCCCCCCCAAAAAAAAAAAAAAACACACACATTGCCATCAACTGAATTGCACGGATTGACAAATCCACTAACCCGAAATCTTGACGAATGTTGCTCATGGGGAAATGGGTATTTAATGTTAAATACTGGCCCATACTGCTAACGTCCCATTTCTCCCAAAACTAATGTTAGACCTAAAAACGTTTCTCATGTTAAATCCTTTACTCCGTGTCATTCTTCAAGATGACATGAAGTGAATTTTTCCACCATCCACCATTCGTGAAAAATGTCTCTAGTTTGACCTCTAGTACTACTCACGATTGATGCTGTGTCATCTATTATTATTGTTATTATTACTATTATTATTATTATTATTATTATTATTATTATTATTATTATTATTAATGCACAAAATGTAGTGAAATGAGTGGAGGAAGTCAATAAGTGGAGACAATAGTGAAACACTGAAAACTACATTATAAATAATCAGCAAAAACATGAGAAAAAGATGTAAGTAAAACTTATAGACATGAGAAAAAGATATAAGTAAAACTTATAAACAGAAAATACATTTTTAATAATCAAGCTATAAAATATGGTGTGTTTTCACAATGGAAATAAAATATTGCAATAATTGTTACTACTTAGAGAGTAATAATTTTCACTATTCAGCAAGCAATACATGTCACTAATCAGCTAGCATGAATGCATTTGCACATATGATCCTCTTCTGCGATGAGTCAATAAGTAACACTTCTTCTACAACACAGTTACAAGCAATTCCACTTCTAAGATGCAAACAATACGCAATTCTCATTCTACAACACAATTACAAGCAATTTATCTTCTACAACACAATCAATAAGCAATTCCTCTTCTACAACACCATCAATAAGCAATTCCTCTTCTACAACACAATCAATAAGCAATTCCTCTTCTACAACACAATCAATAAGCAATTCCTCTTCTACAACACAATCAATAAGCAATTCCTCTTCTACAACACAATCAATAAGCAATTCCTCTTCTACAACACAAGCATTAAGAATACATCTTCTACAACACCATCAATAAGCAATTCATCTTCTACAACACAATCAATAAGCAATTCCTCTTTTACAACACAATCAATAAGCAATTCATCTTCTACAACACAATCATTAAGAATACATCTTCTACAACACCATCAATAAACGATTCATCTTCTACAACACAATCAATAAGCAATTCCTCTTCTACAACACAATCAATAAGCAATTCCACTTCTGCAACACAATCAATAAGCAATTCCTATTCTATAACACAATCAACAAGATATTCCTCTTCTACAACACAATCAATAAGCGATTCATCTTCTACAACAAAATCAATGAAAATTCCTTTTCTACAACACAATCAATAGACAATTCATCTTCTATAACACAATCAATAAGCAATTCCCCTTCTACAACACAATCAATGAGCAATTCATCTTCTACAACAAAATCAATGAAAATTCATATTCTGCAACACAATCAATAAGCAATTCCACTTCTACAACACAATCAATGAGCAATTCATCTTCTACAACAAAATCAATGAAAATTCATATTCTGCAACACAATCAATAAGCAATTCCACTTCTAAGATGCAAACAATACGCAATTCCTATTCTACAACACAATCAACAATCAATTCCTCTTCCACAACTCAATCAATAAGCAATTCTTCTTCTACAACACCATCAATAATCAATTCCTCTTCTACAACACAATCAATACCTCTTCTACAACACAATCAATACGTAATTCATCTTCTACAAGTCAATCAATGAAAATCCCTACTCTACAACACAATCAATAAGCAATACCTCTTCTAAATCTCAATCAATAAACAATTCCTCTTTTACAACACAATCAATAAGATATCCTTTTCTACAACACAATCAATAATCAATTCCTATTCTACAACACAATCAACAAGTAATTCCTCTTCTACAACTCAATCAATAAGCAATTCCTCTTCTACAACACAATCAATAAGCAATTCCTCTTCTACAACACAATCAATAAGCAATTCCTCTTCTACAACACAATCAATAAGCAATTCCTCTTCTACAACACAATCAATAAGCAATTCCTCTTCTACAACACAAGCATTAAGAATACATCTTCTACAACACCATCAATAAGCAATTCATCTTCTACAACACAATCAATAAGCAATTCTTCTTTTACAACACAATCAATAAGCAATTCATCTTCTACAACACAATCATTAAGAATACATCTTCTACAACACCATCAATAAACGATTCATCTTCTACAACACAATCAATAAGCAATTCCTCTTCTACAACACAATCAATAAGCAATTCCACTTCTGCAACACAATCAATAACCAATTCCTATTCTATAACACAATCAACAAGATATTCCTCTTCTACAACACAATCAATAAGCGATTCATCTTCTACAACAAAATCAATGAAAATTCCTTTTCTACAACACAATCAATAGACAATTCATCTTCTATAACACAATCAATAAGCAATTCCACTTCTACAACACAATCAATGAGCAATTCATCTTCTACAACAAAATCAATGAAAATTCATATTCTGCAACACAATCAATAAGCAATTCCACTTCTACAACACAATCAATGAGCAATTCATCTTCTACAACAAAATCAATGAAAATTCATATTCTGCAACACAATCAATAAGCAATTCCACTTCTAAGATGCAAACAATACGCAATTCCTATTCTACAACACAATCAACAATCAATTCCTCTTCCACAACTCAATCAATAAGCAATTCTTCTTCTACAACACCATCAATAATCAATTCCTCTTCTACAACACAATCAATACCTCTTCTACAACACAATCAATACGTAATTCATCTTCTACAAGTCAATCAATGAAAATCCCTACTCTACAACACAATCAATAAGCAATACCTCTTCTAAATCTCAATCAATAAACAATTCCTCTTCTACAACACAATCAATAAGATATCCTTTTCTACAACACAATCAATAATCAATTCCTATTCTACAACACAATCAACAAGTAATTCCTCTTCTACAACTCAATCAATAATCAATTCCTCTTCTACAACACAATCAATAAGCAATTCCTCTTCTACAACACAATCAATAATCAATTCCTATTCTACAACACAATCAACAAGTAATTCCTCTTCTACAACTCAATCAATAAGCAATTCCTCTTCTACAACACAATCAATAATCAATTCCTATTCTACAACACAATCAATAAGCAATTCCTCTTTTACAACACAATCAATAAGCAATTCCTCTTCTACAACACAATCATTAGGCAATTCCTCTTCTATAACACAACCAAGCAACACTTCCTTTTCTATAACACAATCAGTAAGCAAATCAATAAGCAATTCCTCTTCTAAGACGCAATTAACAACAACTAAGTTCTTTTCTACGACACAGGTAAGAAGCAAGTCCTCTACTAAGACACAATCAATAAGCAATTCTTATTATACAACACAATCAACAAGCGATTTCTCTTCTACAACACAATCAATAAGCAATTCCTATTCTACAACAAAATCCGTAAGCAATTCTTATTCTACAACTCAAGCAATAAGCAATTCCTATTTTACAACACAATCAACAAGCAATTCCTTTTCTACAACACAATCAGTAAGATATCCTCTTCTACAACACAATCAATAAGCAATTCCTCTTCTACAACACAATCAATACTATATCCGCTTCTACAACACAATCAATAAGCATTTCCTCTTCTATAACACAATAAATAAGCAAATCAATAAGCAATTCCTCTGCTAAGATGCAATTAACAACTAAGTTCTTTTCTACGACACAGGTAAGAAGCAATTCCTCTACTGAGACACAATCAATAAGCAATTCCTCTACTAAGACACAATCAAAAAGCAGCAATTGCTCCGCTAAGACACATAATAAGCAATTCCTTCACTAAGACACAATCAAAAAGCAGCGATTGCTCTACTAAGACACACAATAAGCAATTCCTCTACTAAATCACACAATAAGCAATTCCTCTACTAAGAAACACAATAAGCAATTCCTCTACTAAGACACACAATAAGCAATTCCTCTACTAAGACACACAATAAGCAATTCCTCTACTAAAACACACAATAAGCAATTCCTCTACTAAAACACACAATAAGCAATTCCTCTACTAAGACACACAATAAGCAATTCCTCTGCTAAGACACACAATCAGATATTCCTCTACTAAGACACACAATAAGAAATTCCTCTACTAAGACACACAATAAGCAATTCCTCTACTAAGACACACAATAAACAATTCCTCTACTAAGACACAATCAATAAGCAATTCCTCTACTGAGACACAATCAATAAGTAATTCCTCTACTAAGACACAATCAAAAAGCAGCGATTGCTCTGCTAAGACACACAGTAAGCAATTCCTTCACTAAGACACAATCAAAAAGCAGCGATTGTTCTATTCAGACACACAATAAGCAAAGACACACAATAAGCAATTCCTCTACTAAAACACACAATAAGCAATTACTCTTCTATGACAGAGGCAAGATGTATTCCTCTTCTACGACACAACCAATATCCAATCGCTGGGGCCCCGAGTGGTCGAGTGGTCTAAAGCGCTCATCGTTATAGTTCATTGCCATCTCATCTCTGTCTGCATGGGTTTGAGTCTCGCGTTCGGACAATGTGGGAAAGTGAGAAAGCGTGCCAGTAGCTTCTCGTGGATCGGTGGTTCTTACACCGGGTTCTTCCTCCACCGTTTATACTGGCCGCCATGTATAGCCTATCTTGTGCTGAAAATGGCGTCAAAGTGTACTACAACAACAACAACCAATTCTTGGAGACGGCGATTTATTCTTGGAAAAGTAATTGCCTATTTCTGTGAAACAGCATGAGTTCGTTGTTCCTTCCATTGTCCCCCTCTCGAAACACGCATTACAAAATGGATATTATAACCTACATATTCCTATTGTTCCTTCGGATTTTTCATTAAGGTTGATGTCAGTCTCTTAACGTTAAACATTTAAATAGCGTGTCATTTTTGTTTCTTTTCTAAGAGAGGACACGAGTCTCCTAGGTTCCGATGAAGTCATTGTAATTGTTTCAAATGAATACTGCATTGGATTATACGTCTCCAAGGCATTAAAACATAATATTATTTCTTACCGTATCTTAATGACAGCCCATTTACAGTACAAAAGCAATTTCGCAATTACCGATTCGTACAATTATTTACCTCTTTTTATTAAAAAAATAATCATTTTCCAATAGTATTTGTCGAATGAACAATTACCCAATACATCTTTACACCGTTATCTTCGTATTTCCTTTTCAGACTGTTACATATATTTGATATAAGTCATTTATATTCAATTTTATTTTTGTTTGTTTGTTAGATTTAAATTTGGCATTTTAAGTTTTCAGATTCGTTCATTGAAGGGGGAGGGGGTGACCTGTACTTTACTGAGTAAACACCAGGTGTTGACCTCATTTCTGACCTAATTTCAGAGTTGTAAACAAGCTTTTAAAATGATTGGTTGGCTCCAAGGACAAAATGGAGTTTTGTATAAATATCTTTCTATTTTAGTTGGGTCGTACGCTGTTTACGTGATTTCTTGAACTTAAAAATGTTCTGAGAGATTCTAGAAGATCGTGACCCCTTTCTAGTTTACGTAAAAGCAGGTATATAAACTATGTTTTGGAGCGAGTTATTCAGTAGAAGTTGGGCTTTTAGAATATTAAGTTGTGTCTTTTTGAGTTATTATAAATTACCTTGTATTGGAAATTATGTCAATTCGTTTGAATCAAGAGGAATTATTTTGTTATTTATCTGGAAAAGAATTGTGCTCATATAATTTTATTAAAAAGAACTGACTTCATCAAGTGACATCGTCTTCCATCTTGGATACTTCGCTGGAATTCGAACTTGGAATTATTTGGACATTTTATTACCAGGACTTTTGCAATCTCTCTAGTGGATAATAATTTGAATTTTTTTGGATTAATTTTGGAATTGATTCTTAAAACTGTAGGTTTATTTTTCTTTTCTGAAAAATATTTGTACTCAATCAATTGTTTATTAAGTTTTACAAGCTTGTTATTTTCACTCTTTCTATGTTACTGTTTTTATTCGAGCCTAAGCACGTAACAAGACTTTGTTGTAGCATACTATCATCAATGAGCCCTGAATTCTCTCTCTCTCTCTCTCTCTCTCTCTCTCTCTCTCTCTCTCTCTCTCTCTCTCTCTCTCTCTCTCTTTCTCTCTCTCTCTCTCTCTCTCTCTCTCTCTCTCTCTCAAATATTATCACGTACACCGGGGCAATTTAGTAGCATTTAATTGGAAATTCTAGACATATCAGTAATTTATTGATATAAATGTAGCCTAACAGCATATCGCCAAGGGCAAAACACAATTTTCACCTCAAAGAAGGAAATGTTATACATGGATTGTAAAGTGTATGGTAAACCAAAATGACCCTTCCATGTATACAAAGGAACGTTTTACTGTCGTATTTCATTGGATGAGGAAATACTTCGTATTGCTATGCTGTTAAAGTTATGTTATTCCATCACTCGTCATCTATTCAATGACAATGTATCTCAATTTTCGTCCTGGGAAATCAATTCAAGCAGAACGAAAACTTGAATTCAATGACATTGATAACCGACTAACTTGTAGACAAAATTAGAATGAAATGAAGGATAATGCATACGAGATTTCCAAAGTTGATTGCAAATTATTAAAACGTGGCATCTAATAAGCTGCCTGGTGGTAAGACACATTCTTTCCTTTGATTTCTCTTTTTCTTCAAGATAAGTTATCTTTCCAGCTTATATAAACCCAATAAATAGTTATTTTCATAATATACTAAGAACATGGACCAAACACGTAAGTCTACGAAGAATCTCAGAAACATCCAAGCCCACGAAAATTAAATTGTCGATTTCAACTCTGTATGGGGCACGCAAAGATTACAATGCAGATTCATCAATTGGTGCCAACTCAAAAATAAATGCCATATCATAAAGGCATATTTACAACAACAAAAAAACAATATACACATTAATGTATATGAAACATAAAGCACATTTCAGTGAGAAAGCATATATTGGGACATTTTCCCAAAGTCGCATTGAGGCAAAACAATTCTCTTTGTAAGTTTTTCATGTTGTCATGCTTGGTTTAATATAAAGAATGATTTCTTGTTACTGTCGTATAAATTTATTTTATAAAAGATATTTTTTTATACAAATAAAATGATATCCATTCTATATGTGACTACAAAAATAAGACATAATCGTTCATATTTAGATCTATGGGAACGAATTCCACTATAAATTGGACACCGCGGCGTATAATTAGAACTGTGTGTACTTACACCACAAGAAATAGGGCATCATTGTTCATCCTTACGTTACAACAAATAGGGCACAGTGGCTTATCATTACGTCTGTAAAACTTTATCATCAACTTTTAGAGAGGTGGGTTGGTGGAATGGATTTTGATGTTGACTGCAGCTGTAACAATTTTAGTCAAAACATTACGATGTACGCAGTTTGGCAATTTATAGTGATGTCTAGCACTGGGGCATCATTGCGCAGACATGTCCCACCCAGTCACATTATCCTGACACCAGGCCGAAAGGTCCTAGCTCTAACCTCTGAATGCTCATCATAAGTAGACGCTCTCACCACTTTGACAACCGGAGCGGTCGTGCACATTGTTCATCACTGGGTATGTGTGAGATTCTAGTTTTCGCTGATTCTAACGCCAAATATGTTTATAGGCTTCAAATGGTTCCAATGCATGTATGAATTTCTCTACTGCACTCGCATACACAACATGGGGCAATGAAGGCGAATCGAGCTCCAGGCGGCACTCCCGTAAGGGCGGCAAAAGGGGAAAAGTAAGTTTTAATATAAAAAAAAGAAAGTCCGTAAGGATGATAATGTTTTTTTTAACTTGGTGATGCCGTCCTTAATGATGCCACGGCCATTGACAAATATACTTATGTGAGTTGTGTATACTTACATCAAGTAACTGATATGTTTGGGTGATTTTATTTCCTAAAGGAAAATTGAATAGTCATGTGTACTTCAGTGCCAAAGGCATATTCGACAGTCATATGTACTTAGCCATATACAATAGTACAATACAATACGGACCAATGACAATTGGGGCTTATTAGCCACAGCGTTATTTTCGGGCACAGTGATTATTAGCATTTCAAATATTTTGAATGCACTATTTTTTATTTAAAATAAACTAATCGGATTATTTCGGTTACGAACTTTTCAGTCTGCGATATTAATTGCAGCGCAAGAGTCAGAACATTAACATCGACAGAAACTAAGTAGGACAGTTTTAGAAAGCGCACAGAAAAATGCCGGAAAAGGTAGGTGGCGCTTCAGTTATTCATTGATACGCCTGCAATGCTGCTTACAATGAACCTGCCAGTGCAGAGCTGCATAACTTGAATGATGGCCGTCTCCTGGCAGTCTAGGTTCAAGCAATAGCGTCAGCAACACCTGACCCGAAGTATTTAGTTCATAACAGTGGTGCCATTTATGATAGCAATATTCAGTGGCGATAGTATTAATACAAAAGAAGCTGAGGGTGATCGAAGTCGGAATGACTATATGACGTCACTCGTGATTTTGCATCCGTAAAAGCGAAATATTACATTGTGACATTGTGCCCTGAACGTCAAGGTCATACATGGATTTTTGTTCATTATATATACATTTGAATTCTAAATTTCTATAGACTGTTAATTAAAAATTTCTGTGACACTGACATACATGATTACAATGATGTTAACACGTTTTTCTTTGTAAATGATTATCTTTTTCAAATAACTAACACGGTATAGTTAAATAAAAAAAAGGCGGCTTCTCTGACCTCCGCTCCGGGCGGCATTTAACTCCGTGCGGTAGAGTCTACCGTCACTTAGAATCAAATTGTAAGCTCATTGTGTAAATAGAGAATTAAATATAATTGTATCCTTAAAGATAATGAAATATTGTGTAACTATTTTTGTATATGAAACATATTCTTTGTTTGAGTACATATGTATCACGCGTCATAAAAATTAGTTGCATATTCAAAGTAAGCCATGAGGTAAAATGTATAATTGGAAAACACCGGTCATGCTTTGGGTCTTTGATTTCTACGGTTTTGGTCATGACGTAATAATTTGTTACCTGACTGAAAACTTTGCACGTTGACTTGTGCGATGGGAAGTCTTCTTCACTAGCCAAAGTTCCGATATGTTAACCCAATCTGCGTAGATAGAGTTAACATATTGTAACCGTGGCTAGCTTGGATGTTGGGCATTAAGCCTTTGAAACGCAAGTAAAACCCATACGGTCAGTATATCTATTAAAAAGACATAATGGCTAAAACATGTCGATGGCCTGATGTATACAAGGACTTGTTTCTTATGGTTTTATTTACACCTGATGTATAAGACTTCAGTTTTATCGGTATAATCTGACAATTGTAGTACGAGTCCGCAAATTGAACTGAAATATGTACTGCAATCAATAAATTCAAACTCTACAACTCCACTGCTCGCAAATTGCAGACCGCTACAGTGGTCTAGTGGTTTGAGCTTCCTACTCGGAAGCTGGAGGTCTTGGATTCGAACCCCTGCCGAGTCATAACAAAGACTTACAAAAATGGTGCTAACAGCTGCCTCGTTTGGTGCTCAGCATTAAGAGGTTAGTGTCAGTGGAGAGAGACCTTAAGACCAGAGGCCTCACCTATCAGACCGCCCCTGCAATAGCTGCCGACAGACGGAAATGGTGCTCCCTTGCTGTTGCCTCAAGCACCAGACGGCGCAGAGAGGATTGATTGATTGATTGATTGTTAGGACTGGTCGGCCTGGTGTCAGGATAATGTGACTGGGTGGGATATCATGCTATATGTCCGCGGCACGATCCCCCCCCCCCCCAATGCTAGGCATCACTATAAACTGCCACACCGCAGACATCGTAGCGATAGGACTGAAAATTTGTTAAAGCTACATTAAAAATCCTAATTACACACGCGCGCGCGCGCAAATTGCACTATGATATGTAATTTACAGCGTTCTAAATCAACAATTTCACTGCATTCAAACTGAAACGAAATGTCCTGAAATCCTCAGTGCTCACAAATTAAATTTTCTACCTAGAAGCGCGTTTAATTCTTTACTAAGACGTTTATTTTTAAATGCTACCCAACACTATCTAGATGTAATTCATCATTTGGATAATATCATTAATTGTCTTTCATTAATAGCCATTTTTTATATTAAAAAAAAATGTAAATATGAGAATATATACAGAAAGCTTGCTTATAACAAAAATGGTAAATTATCTTTACAAATCCACAATGCTAACAATTCCGCCAATATGTTGCCGATTCTGTAACCATACCGTAACATTGTAAATTCCGCCGCTAATTCACCAGCTCGGTTTTACAAATCCGTATTATTGATCATTCCAACGCTAATTCGAAACTTGGCAAAAATCCGCTGCTTGCGGACAAATTCGAACGTTAAGCAGACGACATTTTGACGACATTCAGGTCACAACTGAATAAAACAAGAACTACAGAAATGAGTCAACAAAACGGTGGAAGATAATATTAATTTCTTGTAAACAATCTTTTCCAAATAGGAATATAATAATTGTAAGTAATAATATCGTGATGACGGCATAAAAGCTATTTCACTCTGAAAAGATTATATATATATTGATGAAACGGCAAACCTAATTGCAATAATGGAAGGTAAACGACATACTGAACCTAACAGTCCATAAACTTTTGAGGTAAAGATGGAGCCAAGACTACCAATCCATAATGTTTACAGCTGAGCCAACCCATTATCATTTTGTTTAATTACTTCACGCCGTTTGTTATTTGTATGGCACTGTATTTCAGTTAGAAACGACGAGGGTCTAATCTAGTAGTCCTTTAAATGTATATTTATGTGATGATAATTATAACTTAGTGGGTTAAGAACATTCCAAACACGTAGGCCAATGTACAGTTTTGTTGTTGTTATATATTGTTTTATAATTTCTTGCATAAAATCGTATACTGCAGCTATCGTTCATTATCTAAGGATATGGGTACATCGAACGACTCATCTGGTATAACAATTATCTGTAAAGAATGCATAATCGCTTACCAATCTTTATCGTTAACTCAGTCGAATGCATATCTCTTATGATGAGCAGGCAATGGAATATAATTCTGGTGCATTGGTTGAATCTGTACGTCATTTATCGTTACATTTCTTACACAATGGAATGGAAAAAGAACAGATTTACAAACCACTCCAATGGCCTAGTGGTTAGAGCGTCCGCCGTGGAAGTGGGAGGTCGTGGGTTCAATCCCCAGCTGAGTCCTACCAAAGGCTTACAAAAATGGTATTAACAGCTGCCTTGCTTGGCGCTCAGCATTAAGAGGTTAAGACTGGTCGGCCTGGTGTCAGGATAATGTGACTGGGTGGGGTATCATGCTACATGTCTGCGGCATGCTGCCCCAGTATTAGACATCACTATAAACCGCCTCACTACAGACATCGTAGCGATATGACTGAAATATTGTTAAAGTTACGTACAAATACTAATCAAACAAACATACAAACAAACACATTTACAACGAGAAACGCAAATTCGTGTGTACAGGTTACGATATCAGTTACCTTAAACCACATTATACAGTAGGTACCATTCCCACGTTGAGAGTGAAGGTGATTGATTGGTGATACGTCTATTTGGTTTCAGAATGATCGATATGATCTTACAGGCAAAAACAAAGAAAAAAGCGGTTGCAAACGATTTCCTCAGCAAAAGACAACTGGGTGGTCAAAAGTTATATACTCCTGATATTTCTTTATTTTGGAATGAACACATAAAGAACAACCGGCATATATGTTTTTATCAATCGGTGTTCAGTGCATCAAACCTGTTTCAACAGAGAGCTATACAGAAATAGAACGATTAACGTACACGTGTCATTTGTCTCAGCTGATAACATACAGACTATTTATTGGCTAAATAGTGCATACATAGTGTATTTTCAAAGCATTGAAACAAAAAACGTTTGAGTTGACCCCCGATTAGTAACGTTTCTGGCTGTTGTTTTAGCAGCCAGTATTTTTTGTTTTCAAACTATTTATAGACAGCATTGTTTTTAACTATTTATAGCAGAGGCGTAGCTAGGGGGGGGGGGGGAGGGGTAACATATATCCCCGGGCACCAAGGTAAAGGGGCGCCAAAATGAGGCTTGCAACTTTACATTATAATAAGTAAACAAGGGTAATAAATCGGTCACAAGATCGCTGGGGCGCCAATTTTATAGTTCGTCCCGGGCGCAAAATATCATCGCTACGCCTCTGATTTATAGCATGTAATTGGTTGTAACTATTTGTTGCTAGTACTGGTCTCATACCTGTATAGATAATACAACCTGTTTAAAAAAATTATCTTTACAGAAAATTCCATCGGCTGTGTAATTTCTTGTTCATCTGCGGAAGTAAACAACTATTTAATAGGCATATGATGTAATTTAAATGTTCGAGTCTGGAAGCGTGTATTAAGGATTCTGACTAAAGAAACTCCGCACTTATGTTGCGAACGGTTCCTTGGGTTTATGTCATTTGACATAATCCATTTTTAATCAACTGTTTAATCTGGCTTCTGATGACGTCGTGTTAAAAGGGTATCTTATTTTCTTTTTGCTGATATAATTCAGAATGTTTACTCTTACAAAAACAAAGTAAAGGTGGCATAAGCTAAACGTTTAAAAAGTGGTCTACTTTTTTCCCCGTGGGTCTGGAATCAGTTTATAGAATTCCCAGGAACCAAAACAACTTGTCACAACTGTCAAGCAAAATCATATCAATTGATCAAATGCGTCAGAGTTGTTATGGCGTGGCAGATGACAGACTTACTTTTGCATCAAATGGCAAATTTAAAATTTTAATTAAATTTGTCAACGCAGACTTTATTATGAATGCGAATAAATTTGAGCTCGCTATTTTATCGACCACGAATGTGAATTAGCGGCGGGATAATATATGTAAAATTTATCCAAACTGGACATACTGCACATAAAAAGCATCGCCATGACAAGATACGATGATTTCTCTGACGCACAGTTCGAGAGGGAACTTTTATATTGTGTATTAAAGGTTGTATTATTATTATGGCAGTAGACAAAACAGTTGGCCATCCAGTTAAAACGGATAGATCCCTTTTCGACGTATTAATTTATTTTTAAGAAAATGGTTCGACCGGTTCTACTATCTCTGAAATTAAAAAAAAAAAATGTAAAGATCTGGCGCCGACAATTGTTTTAACGGAGGTTCGTAGCTAATGGACTGAGAGTTTGATAACTTCATGTCGAATGGTTTGAAACCTAGGTCGACATGTCCGCTCTATGATTGATTTTATTATTTTACAAAGAAAATGCGTCAATCGACTAATGATCTCACCATTCCCTGTACAAAATTTTTCTTCCTCCAAATTAAATTCCGCTAGTAATTTGCTCCATGCATATAGGCAACTATGGATTTCACTTGCTTCTAAATGGTCAGCAATGGCGGAAAATATTCAGCATTGGCTGATTTAGTGACTCTCTAGAACATAAGCTATGTTTATTTTTTTTAAATACAAGACGTACGCGACAGGGATTTATGCCGGAATTTGCTGAGTAGGGCGCCACATTTTTCTGGAAATTTGTCTAAAACTAGAATTCACTGTATGCACATGCATCAGATAAAACCAGTGACGTAACGAGTGTTCGGCGCCCGGTGCAAGTTTCATACTTTCAGCTCTCCCCCGCACCCCAACCCCGGGCGTAGCTGAGAGTATTTGGAGACCTGCACCCTTTGCACACACACACACACACACACACACACACACACACGCCTAGCTACGCCACTGGATAAAATGCACTGTGCCCTTTCTTCTTGTCTTTCGTGTTTTGATGAGACGAAATGAATTATAGACATTCTGTCTGCATAAAAACTACACCTGGAGGAAATTCGTTTGAGATATTTCTCTATTGGGAAGTAGAGGCCCCGAGTGGCCGAGTGGTCTAAAGCGCTGTCCGTTACGGATCACTGCCGTCTCACCTCTTTCTGCGTGGGTTCGAGTCTAAGATTCGGCTAATGTAGTTATGTGAGAAAGCTTGCCAGTAGCTTCTCGTGGGTCGGTTTTTCTTTCCGGGGTGTTTCCCGGGTTCTTCCTCTACCAATAATACTGGCCGCCATGTATAGCCTATCGTGTGCTGAAAATTGGCGTTAAACCCTAGAAAAAAGAACTAAACTATTTGGAAGTGCTGATTCTTACAAAAGAAGGGCAATACTACTTTGTTGAATTCAAAAGTCTTCGAGGGTAGAACCGCAGAGAGGATCATTCGTTAGGCCAGTGACTCTACAAGCCAACAAACTGTATTCGCCATTTGTTACCTGGAACTTTTATATTCTTAAATGATGTGAGCCTTACCAAGGTTAAATGCTGTTCCAGGTTTTTGATGTAATGGAACTTCCCGATAAACTACTCCTCCGGCGTATGTGTACTATCGACCTTTCGGTTCCCTGTTCTAAAGATTTTGCACAATGAGCAAAGCTTTCTAATTCCAATAACTTGTTGATGAGGTAAATATTTTCCACACGATTTGAATTTACCTTTTCTTGAGAGGAGTTGACATATCATGACACAAAATTGGAATAAAAAGAGAGAGGAGAAGCAAAATATTGCAAAATATAAGGAAATCCACTTTCATATGATATAGAGATTTAAACAGCAAACACATATCTTCATTATATATATATATTAAAAATACGTAAGATATTATATTATGATGCAAAAATTACCAATAAACTTTGCTTTGGAGGTACCACTGTGGTCTTTGACGGGGAAGATGAATTGTAATGCTTGGCTGAAAACCGGATTTCTGTTTGATATATAACGAAATACGAGAAAATAGAAACACTTTGTGAACAAGGGCAGCATGCCCCAAGTTTCACATAGATATACAAATTCGCTGAAAAAGATTCCTTTGAAACAAAACAGGTTAATCTTGTAATTTGGAGAAAATGTAGTGTTACAAGCAAGGGGTCTTATTATCGAGTAGCGAATCAGTCAACACCTGCCTGAGTTTTGCTTGCGGTCAATTGTTTTCTATACTTCCACAGACCTAAGGACAACATTCAACTAACGGCTTCTTAAACATTTGGATTCAACAATTACATCCACTCTAATACACATCACGAAACTCTAACATCATGCTTGCTCAGTTCGTCTTGCATCACATCTGAATGACTCATCAACGAAAGATTTGTATTTGACGCCGTACACTAACTACAAAACACGACTCAAACGTTTAATACAAAGAATCACTCTTATCCCAAATTACCAAATACTTATACATCAAAATATCCCAAATTACCAACTACTTATACATCAAAATATCCCACATTACCAAATACTTATACATCAAAACATCCCAAATTACCAAATACTTATACACCAAACCATTCCAAATTACCAAATACTTATACATCAAAATATCCCAAGAATATCTTATGTTAAGAACTGGGGATGGTCCAGATGAGCAGGCTATCCCATGCTACCATAATATCTCGTTATAACTGGACATTATTAGTCTGCTCATTCCTACTGACTAATTACGTCGCTTTGAAAATACCTTACCAACATCGACTCTACATAATCAACAAACTGTCACTGAAATCTAACAAAGCTATAACGGGAAAAGTAAATAAAACTAATGCATACACAAGATATTTTACTTTATCCACGTGTCCGAAAAGCACTCGTCCCTGGGTGATAATAAACGTCAAACATATCGTCATGAATTACAATTGAGTACTCATCTAGAAACAACCAAGAACCCGATTCTTTAGTCTCAATACGATTGCAGATTTTACTCAAGAGTCAATGGCTCTGATCCCTTACATGCGCCACTCAACACGATTACAAATCTTACTCAGAATCAATGGCTCTGATTCCTTACATTCGCCACTCTCCATCAAACTAACGCTAAAGCATAATCACCCAAAACTATAACATATGAAGAACGACCAAAAACTAGATACATTTCAATAAAACATGACACTGCTTTGACGGGGCTATCAAGACTGCAAACTGTTGTAGATTAATAATAGTTTTCAAGTCCATTAAAACACATCAGGATCTTCCTAGAACACAGACGATAGCCATTCTAGAGTAAATCCGATCTCTTGCTAGTTGATTGACTGTCTGCCTATGTAACCCGAAGCAAAATGGAAGCTTCTTCCGATTGTTGTACTGCAATATATCCAATATCTACCGTACAGCCAGAAAACCACCAAAGACCTAGACAAACACGGACATGAAGACAGGACATTTCCTGCAACCACGACGAAGATTCTGCAGACAGATCGATATCGATTATTATTAGTTTTCGATACAACGTCAAGTTTCTACTGATGTCAATTCCTTGTACATCGCATCCTCTCTACCAGCCACAAGCCGCCCCAACGTTAAAGAAACATGTTGCTGCGTTACAGAACAGTACCTAATGCAACCGTTCTTCTTTCGGGGGGATGGGAGAGGGACTTGCCGAGCTTACTAATTTTCGTATATAGACTGCATCAATTTTACAGCACATGCAAATTCAGAGACATTTGCCCCCTTCCCTCGACCTTCCCAAATGACGTCCCTGAGACCATGTCAGGTTACACTGCAGTGTATGGTTATAATATATATATATATATATATATATATATATATATATATATATATATATATATATATATATATATATATATATATATAGAGAGAGAGAGAGAGAGAGAGAGAGAGAGAGAGAGAGAGAGAGAGAGAGAGAGAGAGAGAGAGAGTGGCGAAGCCACGAGTTAATATATGTAATTGTTTGTACCACATGATAAAGTATATCCGGTACTAACGTCGGAAAAGAAATTTATTTTTATAATATACTACAGTTGTTCCAGAAGCGACATTTATACGAGTAAACTCAGTCTTCGGCACAACACGCTAATCCCCACCCCTTTTTCGTAAATGTACTTGACCTTCATAACCTAATCATATAAATACATATGCGTGACTTAAAAAAGCGGTAGGATTGGATTTACCTAATGTGTCACAGTAAATTACATTTTTAGCATTTTGTAAACTGTATGACCCTATCTAAAAACAATGCAAAACCGATTCAGCAATTCATCATATTGGTTTTGTTGTGATGAAGGATGCATGGGGAAATAATTTAAGACATAAGCAAACGGCGTCTAGTTTCATTGCTTTATCAAATCTAAATTTCCATGTCTGAAATGCAAGTTAGTTTCTATTTATTTGACCTAGCTCACAAATGACTCGTTTTTATTGTTGTACACACACAATCGAGCGTCGCATGGCACGATGGGAAATACAAATATTTTCACATGTGATAAATTAAATAGTTAATTCATTCAGTTTAACAATCTTTATTTCAACTAGCAATCTTTACATTTAAATATACAACAAGGTAACGAATTACAGCTGGGTACAGAGACTGGGCAGTAAATGACTCGTTCGAATGTTTATTACGAAATGGACCTTTCCGATCCGTCAATCTACTTGATTAACTTATGTAATTACATATGACCAATGTATCGGCTAACAGCTTGGCAAGTTGCATTATATTACATAACGTGGGTCAACAAGTCGGGAATGTTCCCACAAACGAGACCTAAATACAGGAAATACATGTAAATTTGAGCTGGAAGACCTATAAACAATACTACTTTGATTTTTTCCAAAACTTTAGGTTATCTCACGTTCCGATTATGTAATGCGTATGTAAAATTTAATATTATTTTACGCTTAAAAACATTTTCTCTTGTGTAAAAGAGCGTGGGTGATACGTAGAGCAAAGTTTCGGTAAAGTCTATTTGGCATATGCCGCATCCAGTCACTGGTTTAACTGTCGTTCACAAGCTTTCTGCTACCTATTTTATCAATTGACTCACACATTTACACTGGAATTAATAATTACTTCGAGCTCTATACGACCCAGACGTATATTTAAGGGAATACTTTAAGCTATATAATGAACCAAGCATATGTCACTGAAAATGGAAACAAGGGTTCAGTAGATATGTACGTACAAAATTCAGTGCAACATGAAGTTATAAATTGTCGCAGCTTTCTATGACATGTTGACTTGTCGCAACTTTCCGCGACATGTTGAATTGTCGCAACTTTCTGTGACATGTTGACAGACACGTACACTCGTGAGATGGTTTGTAAACAGGTTACATCATGATGGTGGAACATTACATGTCCTAAGAACTTTTCCGTCTTAAACAACTGGGTCATTGTAGTGGATAAAATGCTGAAATGATTCTAAAATTAGTATCAGTTTGTTTCACGTATGTTACATGATGAAGTGTTCTACAGTCACAAAGGAATGTGTAAGAAGTACAAGTAAATTATGCCTGCTTAAACCCATGATTGTTGAATCTGCAAAAGCAATTTTTTTTTAATAATAAAGGACGGGTCACTTGTTTTGGTGGGGGAAGAGATACTCATTCGTCTGTGACAACACACAAAAATACAGTAAGATATCATAAAATGAGACTGTTAAGGATCTCTAATGCAAACATCACTTGTATAGAAACTGTTCTGCATTTATTATACTGAAAGTGTTTTAAGGTACAGCCTGATTTCTTGATACAAACAGATTATTACCCATTTTATCCATGTGTTAATCCAACTTTCTTGAAATTTACCATTCCATTATCAAAATACAACAGAATATGCCAGGCAGGATACGAGTTAAGAAATATTTGTTTCCATTATAATATGATTGCTACAGATTCAATGGCATCGCTTCATCGGTTAAAGAGATGTACGGGAAAAATAATTCTTTTCTTCTACCATTACATAACAAAAGTTATTGGTATTATTGGTGAAAACACCCCACGGATGAGGGTGTCCGGATCACAAAAGTTATTGGTATTATTGGTGAAAACACCCCACGGATGAGGGTGTCCGGATCACAAAAGTTATTGGTATTATTGGTGAAAACACCCCACGGATGAGGGTGTCCGGATCACAAAAGTTATTGGTATTATTGGTGAAAACACCCCACGGATGAGGGTGTCCGGATCACAAAAGTTATTGGTATTATTGGTGAAAACACCCCACGGATGAGGGTGTCCGGATCACAAAAAATAGCTTGATAATTGTACCCTTGCTCTAGCTGTTGAAGCAATTACAAACTCCGACCTTCAACAAATAATGATAGGCTGTACAACATAATGTCTTTCAAACAATGACCTAACCAGCCAGAGTAACAGACGTATTGTGCAATTATCCAAAATAATTTTAATTCAATGATACTCAAAACGTATCGCAAATAACGACAAGGGAATCGACTCTTTAGGATGAGGGAGATCGCTGGTCCAAACCCCGGCCGAATCACAAAAAAAACTTATAAAAACGGTAGTAACTGATGCTCAGCATTAAGAGTTTAGTGTTAGGATTGGTCTGCCTGGTTTCAGAATAATGTGACTGGGTGAGACATCATGTTATATGTCTGCAGCATGATGCCCCACTGCTAGACATCACTAAACTGCCTCGCTGCAAACATCGTAGCGATATGACTGCAAAATTGTTAAAGCTATGTTAATAATCCAAATCACACACACACACACACACACACACACACACACACACACGTTCATGTATACGCACACTTTTAGGGCGGAATTTACATAGTAAATGAACTTTATCCAGGTTTATTTTAGCGTCAGCATCTTACTCAATCTGAACGCTATAAAATCTAGTTCGACTTGCATGTTGAAATATGCTAGGGCCCTAGGCTTTGATTGTGTTTACGTACTATCAAAATACTATGCTAATGAAAAGTGTCTACAGAAAGAGGCAGGGTCATTTCAATGTCCATACCATTATGAAAGAAACGCCTAAGGCATGCAAGGACCTTAATCCGGCCCTACCTTGACCCCAATATTTACAAGGTGGAAGGTTTCAAGATATAATAGTTATTATGTGAATACATACTAATAAAAACTCCTTCTTAGATTGCATATTATTTAAAAAATTTAGTATGATAACATTTCTTGAGCTTAATAAAAGCTAAATTTTCCCGAATTGAAATTTCTAGAGAGTAATAGGGTACATACACATATTGAGATTTCCAAAGTGTATGCATGTACCAGTACACATATTCAGACTTTCATGGTGTATGTATATAACAGTAAAGCTATAAAGACTCCCACATTATATCCATTTATTATTATACTTATGAATTCCACGATGTATACGGTTTAACATTTCCACGATGTATATTGATTTGCGTTTTGAGACTTTAACGGCGCGGTGTATACTTGCAGCAATACACAGATTGAGGCTTCCGATACGTATGTATATATTAATACACAGATTGAGACTCCAACAGTGTAAGTATCTGGAAACTGGGCCTTCTATATTCTATGAAGTGTGTATATATCGGCATACATACTGCAGCTTTCACTGTGCAGGTATAGATCAATCAAACCCCATACTGAAACTGTCATGGTATATATATATATATATATATATATATATATATATATATATATATATATATATATATATATATATATATATATATATATATATATATATATATATATATATCTATAGAGAGAGAGAGAGAGAGAGAGAGAGAGAGAGAGAGAGAGAGAGAGAGAGAGAGCGATTTTCACATTGTTGGAATATATCAGTACACTAATTATAATGCAGAATGTTTATTCGTTTTGTGTTTATATATGTGTATGTATTTGTTTACATTTGTGTATGTGTATATGTTTCCCACTGTTATATGTGTGTGTGAAAGAAAGAATGTATTAAAGAAGAAAAAAACAGTCGATGCTTATGAATGGCAAAAGTCAATTTAAAGTAAGACAACCAGATAAACTGCATTTTCCTTAGATGTTCGGCGCATTGACCACGGCTCATTCCACATGCATTATTCAGAGAATGCGAAACATATCACACCTTACAATAACGCAAAAATACCACGCCTTCAAACAACGTAAATATCCCTTTTTTCATAAAAAAAACAACAACTGAGCAATCAGTATTAAACGATTTAAAACGTTCTCGTCTTTTGCATGGTAAGATCGCATCTCGCCATCGTTTAAACATATTAGCAAGAAAGGTCTCTCCTACCATAATACTGTCTGTCTGTCTGTGCTTACTTAGATATACAGTCTTCTCTAATTCACCATACCAAAATGGCAATGCAGACAGTGCTGTTTAAAGAATATTTTTTCCCAAACTAATGCTAACTTCTCCATCGTGTTTCACAATGTGGACCAATTCTAAATTCAGTGGGAAGAGTTTTTCTTTCTCTGTTTCTCTTTCTAGAGAAATAGGGCTTAGACATTAGAGCATAACTGAAGTGATTGCAGCACATTCAAAACAGGTAAGCAAACAAAAGTTTATTGTGTGACAGATTGTATTCAATCGATTATCTTAGTTTTTATGCTTGATCCATTATCTAAATATACTTACCAACTGCATATATGTTCATTGTTCATCGTGTTGATGTATGACAGGCATGGATGTAATAAAATGTACAGATTATAACGACAGGCAGAACATAGTTATTAAGGAAAACGACTTAAATGTTTAAAAACGTAATACAGGAAAACAAGAAAAACAAGAAGATACACTTTTTAAAGCCACTCATACTAAGGTGGACCTCAGCAATACCAATGTAGACTCAGGAATGCCAATGTAGACTCTGCAATACCAATGTAGACTCAGCAATACCAATGTAGACTCGGCAATACCAATGTAGACTCAAAGCAATACCAATGTGGACTCACCAACAATACCAATGCAGACTCATCGACAATACCAATGTAACTCATCCACAATACCAATATAGACTCATCAACAATGCCAATGTAGACTCAGCAAAAAAAGTGCAGACTCTGAAAAACCAATGCAGCATTACCAATGCAGACTCATCAATTCTAATTCCAGACATAATAAAATCAATGCATATTCTGCATAACCAATGCAGATTCAGCAATACCAATGCAGACTCATCAGCAATACCAATACAGACTTGGCAAAACCAATGCATATTCAGCAAAACCAATATAACAATACCAATGCAGACTCAGCAATACCAATGCAGACTCATCAACAAAAGCAATGCAGCATTACCAATGTAGATTCAGCACTTCAAATTCCAGACATAACAAAACCGATGCAGATTCAGCAAAACAAATGCAGACTCATCAGCAATGCCAGTGCAGATTCAGCAAACAAATGCAGACTCAGCATTACCAATGCAGACTCAGAAAAAGAAATGCAGACTCAGCAAAACAAGTGCAGATTCAGGAAAGCCTATGCAGACTCATCAACAAAACCAATGTACCAATACCAATCCAGACTCTTTGGGACCTCGAGTGGCCGAGTGGTATAAAGCGCTGTCCGTTACGGATCACTGCCATCTCACCTCTGCGTGGGTTCGAGTCTAAGATTCGGCACTGTAGTTATGTGAGAAAGCTTGCCAGTAGCTTCTCGTGGGTCGATGGTTCTTTCCGGGGGTTTTCCGGGTTCTTCCTCCACCATTAATACTGGCCGCCATGTATAGCCTATATTGTGCATAAAAATGGCGTTAAACCATAAAAACCAACAAAAAAACTAATGCAGACTCAGCAAACAAATGCAGACTCAGTACTACCAATGCAGACTCAGCAAAACTAATACAGATTCAGCAAAACCAATGCAGGCTCATCAACACTACCAATGCATCAACACCAGTGCAGAACAAAAACTATAAAAGAAGTCTTATATAGTCAGACCAGTAATTCACTGCTCGAAATACTTTTTCATGGCTTCTGTCCGTACATCTGTCACGTGATTAGCTGAATTGTGGTATCTGTCTATTGTACTGTTAATATAGATTGCACATCCTACAGTAAAAGGGCTTGTTTTAAGTTTACGTAGTTGGTACAGCATCCCCATCTGTGACTTTTCTAACCACAGCCATTTCCTCTGCAGTTCAAATAAACCTCTTACTCGAAGTGTTGGTTTATTGCTTGCATTTACTACCCTGGATTCTATGTTCGAATAATTTGATTCAGTGCCACCAAAAGATTCTGTTTCGTTGAGACCGCTCCTAATGCCTAGTGGTTAGAGCGTCCGCCTCGGAAGCGTTGGGTCGTGCGTTCGAACCCAGGCCTAGTCCTGCCAAGGACTTACACAAATGGTACTAACAGCGGCCTCGCTAGGCTCTCAGCATGAAGAGGTTAGTGTTAGCACTGGTCGCCCTGGTGACAGGATAATGTGACTGAATGGGACATCATGCTACACATCTGCGACATAATGTCCGAGTGCTTGGCATCACTTTAATTGGCACACTGCAGACTTGCATGTTCCTCCTGATTGAGTACTTATCAAAGCAGTCGTTAGTTTTGGCTACCCATATACCAAACGATGCAAATATGCTATCTGTCCTTTCTTCGCTTTCATCTGGACAAGAAACAAAACTACATAAAACCATGATTCTTGTCGCTTTTAGGACAGGCTTGAAAATACTGTGCAGAACGTGCGTGGGAACAGACTTTAAAATCATTGTTTTCGGAAAGTCAATTTGTCAAGAACAAAATATATACAGGAACGGAATCGCCTTTACACCGATAAATTCATACCAAGCATGCGACTATAAATTTTTTTGTATACACTTCGTGCATATTTCAGCATATTTAATCATGATGTAATAGGGTATACTATCGTTGAGGTAAAGGTTTAAATAGTTTTAGGTTCAAAAGATTGACAATATCATGTCCGAAAGGCCTCGACGAGACGGTTATTTTGGTAGATAAATATTACCATCAAGGGATAGTGGGGTATTCTTGTTGAAATACATCACCAAGTGATCTGCTCCTGTATACCTTTGTCTAAACCTATCTCGCATCTAAATAAAAAGCTTAAATTGAACTGCTAGACTTGTGGCACATTGGTTTGTTCGAATTGGGCCAGCCCGTCATGAACCTAAAGATTTCCACAAACCCTTGATCTAAAATCAACACTGACGGCAACACATACATATATGCCTCAAAGGTCAAAATTGGAAAATGAGACCCATATTGATAAGAACGTATACATATAAAGTATAGGTACTTTAGTAAGCTTAAACGTGTTATCAATTATTTTTTACTGTAAGTATATAACAGTAAAAGGACAACAAACACGGAAGTACCTTCACTTATGAGCCTACATACGTAAAACCTAATATATCCAGTCAACTTACACGCTGTTAGACATTTTACATATATACATAATCCTGGTAAACACAAACATCTATACTGTAAATATGTAAATGTTCCAAAAATCAACTCAGATACAAAAGCAAGATTTTCTTAATTTTTCATGTTGACAGTATTTTACCAAAAATAAGTCTACTCATAAGACCTAATTTCAATGATTTCTATAGAAAATTAATAAAACAATTTCTTCAAAATAGCAAATACTTTACTTCAAACGTATTAGTCTTACTTTGCTGAGGAAAGAAACATTCCTAAGTAATCCATTTAGCTGTAACTTAATTTTCTTGATGATACATTTTCTTCATGAGAAAACACAGTAATGGGTTATGAAGTCTGGATGTGCCGTACTTTAACATAAAACCTAATTATGTTTATACAGGTAGATAGATTAGTATTACGAAGTAATTATTGCTACATATTGATTGTTTCTTTTTTTTTCATTTGCAATATTTCACACTCTGAATGTTTTAACTCGTATTTGCTGAGCTCCAATCAATCTTTATCAACCTTTTCAGAAAGTTATTCTAAGTGGGAACATGCTTATGATTAGATACTGTACTAAAATAACAAAGAAAGAATAAAAAAGCAATAAAAGGCGTTACAAACGTAAGACGTCCATTATGAAAAGTTGCCCTCAGGTAGCGGCTTAGGCCCTCGGAACAATGGTCCAAGAAGATAAGATATACAGTGTGTGTGGGGGGGGGGGGGGGAGGGGTAGACGAGGAAGAGATATACTTTATTCGTAACTAAGCCTAAATTTTGGTTGATAATAGGCACTGGAGCAGTTTGGGTTCGTGTGTGTACGTGTACGTGTGCTTATGTGTTGGCTGTATATGAAATCAAAACTTAGTCTTTCACGTGTGTGATAAGATTTGATTTTATAATTTTTAACTTTAGAATGACAGAACATTTGCATCTTTGCAGCGTATGTATGTAGTAACGGAGAAGGATCTTAATATGTAAGTTCTATACACCGGTAGCTTCAACTAAAGTAACAAAGTCACGTGACTTAGTTTTCTTTTGTTTTTACTAGGTATTGTTTCTTCTTCACAATCACGGTTACCCTTTACACGTGGGATCTAAATGTAAAACTTATTTCAAGCAAGCCAACAAAAATCCCAACCTGATAACTGATAACACTCACTGCTTTATTAATGTATCAAAATAACTTTTAGAAGTAAAGAAAACAAAATAAGATTGTTAGCAATATTAATAATTTCAATAAAAGTACAACTAAGCAAGGGAACTATAATTGTCAAATGAGTGTTTGCTTGCAGCAACGATGTAATTGATTTTTCTTAGTGCGTTAGAACTCTCTCTCTCTCTCTCTCTCTCTCTCTCTCTCTCTCTCTCTCTCTCTCTCTCTCTCTCTCTCTCTCTCTCTCTCTCTCTCTCTCTCTCTCTCTCTCTCTCTGGAGCTTGGACATTATATATCAATATGTTAAAAACAATTTCAAATTTCAACGAATAAGATACTAAACTCTTACCTTTTCTTCGTATGTTGCTTCTTTCAGGGCTCAATGTAACTCTTTGCGAACTGCCTTGGAGACAGTGTACACAATGCCTGTAGATGTCCTAATGATGGATATGGGAGTTTGCATGAATAATTCAGGTAAACCTGCGACGTGTCAGAAATGGGCCGAGCTTACCTGTGCTAAGGGGACATCGCCCGTCAGCTGAAATAGACATCTTTCATTCACTGGCTACAGGTAATGACGATAATTTACCGTAGCACCCATCAAAACTCCATTTCTTTGCATATCAGCTTTGTGTTTTTTGCATTATCGAGAGTATCTGCTGTTACGGGAAACCCAACCATAACGCGACAAAACGTCATATATATATATATATATATATATATATATATATATATATATATATATATATATATATATATATATATATATATATATAAATATATATATATATTTATGCAGGAACCGAACACGTGCCACATGTAACCTATTATATCCCATACCTCTCATTCACCAGCCCTGTCTCACACATTTCTGTTTAAAAACAGGCGCATGCCCCTGACTTGAAACAAGATGGTCTGAGGAATGAATTCTAGGTGCACCAGAAAACGCTCGCTAGACATCGCTAGACATCCATAGGATTTTGTTTAATTGAGAAGCGATTATAAATGAAATGCAAAGACAGACTCTAGTACTCAATTTTCCTAGCAATCAGGACCAATCATATATAAATGAATTATAATTGTATATAAGTATTAAAATCCTCACAATGATCAAAACGATGGCGTTCGTCGTCAATACCACAAACCAAAGTCTCTGTCCCAGTCCATTGTTTTTGTGCAATGAACAGTTTTTCGTGTCCTGTCCGGGCTCGTCTGTATAAGGAAATCTTTTCTAATATATGATAAACTATGTTATTTTGTAGACTCAATACATTCGTTACAACAATGCTTTCTTTCAAAATTAAGCAAAGCAAAGTACTATTTGTTTAAGCTGTTTCCTGTCATAGTTATTAATGGTTTGTTTGCGTATTAGGTTGGATGGATGGTTGGTTGGTTGGTTGTATCGTAATATGTCATGTAGGACCAGTTCACAAAAACTGACCTTTATTTTGTAACATTATGTAACTGCTTACACCAGCAGTTAAGAGTCTTCGTATTTTATGTAGGTAATAGTCATCGTATTTCACGTAGGTAATAGTCTTCGTATTTTATGTAGGTAATGATCTTCGTATTTTATGTAGGTAATGATGTTCGTATTTTATGTAGGTAATGATGTTCGTATTTTATGTAGGTAATAGTAATCGTATTTTATGTAGGTAATAGTCTTCGTATTTTATGTAGGTTATAGTCTTCGTATTTTATGTTGGTAATGGTGGTCGTATTTTATGTAGGTAATAGTCATCGTATTTTATGTAGGTAATAGTCATGGTATTTTATGTAGGTAATAGTCATCGTATTTTATGTAGGTAATAGTCAACATATTTCCTGTAGGTAATAGTCTTCGTATTTTATGTAGGTAATGATCTTCGTATTTTATGTAGGTAATAGTCATCGTATTTCCTGTAGGTAATAGTCATCGTATTTTATGTAGGAAATAGTAATCGTATTTCTTGTAGGTGATAGTGATCGTATTTCCTGTAGGTAATAAGCTTCGTATTTTATGTAGGTAATGGTCTTCGTATTTTATGTAGGTAATAGTCTTCGTATTTTATGTAGGTAAAAGTCATCGTATTTTCTATAGGTATTGGTCGTACTATTTTATGTTGGTAATGGTGATCGTATTTTATGTAGGTAATAGTCATCGTATTTTATGTAGTTTAAAGTCATCGTAATTTACGTAATTAATAGCAATCGTATTTTATGTAGGTAATAGTCATCGTATTTTATGTAGTTTAAAGTCATCGTAATTTACGTAATTAATAGCAATCGTATTTTATGTAGGTAATAGTCATCGTATTTCCTGTAGGTAATAGTCATGGTATTTCCTGTAGGTAATATTCATCGTATTTTCTGTAGGCAATATTCATTGTATTTCCTGTAGGTAATAGTCATAGTATTTCCTGTAGGTAATAGTCATCGTATTTTATGTAGATAAAAGTCATCGTATTTTATGTAGGTAATAGTCATCGTATTTTACGTAGGTAATAGTCATCGTATTTTATGTAGGTAATAGTCATCTTATTTTATGTAGGCAATAGTCATAGTTTTTTCTGTAGGTAATAGTCATATTATTTCCTGTAGGTAATATTCGTCGAATTCCTGTAGGTAATATTCATCGTATTTTATGTAGGTACTAGTCATCGTATTTTATGTCGGTAAAATTCATCGTGTTTTACGTAGGTAATATTCATATTATTTCCTGTAGGTAATATTCATCGTATTTTCTGTAGGTAATATTCATCGTATTTCCTGTAGGTAATAGTCATCGTATTTTCTGTAGGTAATAAGCTTCGTATTTCCTGTAGGTAATAGTCATCGTATTTCCTGTAAGTAATAGTCATCGCATTTTATGTAGGAAATAATCTTCGTATTTCCTGTAGGTAATAGTCATCGTATTTTATGTAGGTAATAGTTATTATGTTTTATGTCGGTAATAATCATCGTATTTTATGTAGGTAATAATCTTCGTATTTCCTGTAGATAATAGTCATCGTATTTTATGTAGGTAATAGTTATCGTATTTCCTGTAGGTAATAGTGATCGTATTTCCTGTAGGTAATAGTGATCGTATTTCCTGTAGGTAATTGTCTTCGTATTTTATGTAGGTAATAGTCATCGTATTTCCTGTAGGTAATAGTCATTGTATTTCCTGTAGGTAATTGTCATCGTATTTTATGTAGGTAATAATCATCTTATTTTATGTAGGCAATAGTCATAGTTTTTTCTGTAGGTAATAGCCATATTATTTCTTGCAGGTAATATTCATCGAATTCCTGTTGGTAATATTCATCGTATTTCCTGTAGGTAATAGTCATCGTATTTCCTGTAGGTAATTGTCTGCGTATTTTATGTAGGTTATAATCTTCGTATTTTATTAGGTAATACTCATCGTATTTCATATAGGTATTAGTCGTCTTATTTTATGTAGGTAATAGTCATCGTATTTTATGTTGGTAATAATGATCGTATTTTATGTAGGTAATATTCATCGTATTTTATGTAGGTAATAGTCATCGTATTTTATGTAGGTAATACTCATCTTATTTTATGTAGGTAATAGTCATCGTATTTCCTGTTGGTAGTAGTCATCATATTTCTTGTAGGTAAAAGTCACAGTATTTCCTGTAGGTAATAGTCATTGTATTTCCTGTAGGTAATATTCATCGTTTTTCCTGTATGTAATAGTCATCGTATTTCATGTATGTAATAGTCATCGTATTTTATGTAGGTAATAGTCTTCGTATTTCCTGTAGGTAATAGTTACTTTTTTTTCTGTAGGTATTAGTCATCGTATTTTATGTAGGTAATAGTCATCGTAATTTTATGTAGGTAATAGTCATCGTATTTCCTATAGGTATTAGTCGTCGTATTTTATGTAGGTAATAGTTATCGTAATTTATGTTGGTAATACTCATCTTATATTATGTAGGTAATAGTCATCGTATTTCCTGTAGGTAATTGTCATCATATTTCCTGTAGGTAAAAGTCACAGTATTTCCTGTAGGTAATAGTCATTGTATTTCCTGTAGGTAATATTCATCGTTTTTCCTGTATGTAATAGTCATCGTATTTCATGTATGTAATAGTCATCGTATTTTATGTAGGTAATAGTCTTCGTATTTCCTGTAGGTAATAGTTACTTTATTTTCTGTAGGTATTAGTCATCGTATTTTATGTAGGTAATAGTCATCGTATTTTTATGTAGGTAATAGTCATCGTATTTCCTATAGGTATTAGTCGTCGTATTTTATGTAGGTAATAGTCATCGTATTTTATGTAGGTAATAGTTATCGTAATTTATGTTGGTAATACTCATCTTATATTATGTAGGTAATAGTCATCGTATTTCCTGTAGGTAATTGTCATCATATTTCCTGTAGGTAAAAGTCACAGTATTTCCTGTAGGTAATAGTCATTGTATTTCCTGTAGGTAATATTCATCGTTTTTCCTGTATGTAATAGTCATCGTATTTCATGTATGTAATAGTCATCGTATTTTATGTAGGTAATAGTCTCCGTATTTCCTGTAGGTAATAGTTACTTTATTTTCTGTAGGTATTAGTCATCGTATTTTATGTAGGTAATAGTCATCGTATTTTTATGTAGGTAATAGTCATCGTATTTCCTATAGGCATTAGTCGTCGTATTTTATGTAGGTAATAGTCATCGTATTTTATGTAGGTAATAGTTATCGTAATTTATGTAGGTAATACTCATCTTATAATATGTAGGTAAGTCATCGTATTTCCTGTAGGTAATTGTCATCATATTTCCTGTAGGTAATAGTCATAGTATTTCCTGTAAGTAATGGTCATCGTATTTCCTGTAGGTAATTGTCATCGTATGTCCTGCAAGAAGAAGTCCTCGTATTTTATGTAGGTAATAGTCTTCGTATTTCCTGTAGGTAATAGTTATTGTATTTTACGTTGGTAATAGTCATCGTATTTCCTGTAGCTAATGTGATAAGAAGATATATATATATATATATATATATATATATATATATATATATATATATATATATATATATATATATATGTATGTATGTATATGAATGATATATCGGAAAGGTCACAGTGATATAGAAAAAAGAATGCTTTAAACATACACGCACGTACACACACACACACACACACAGACATACATGCATACATACATATATACATACATACATACATACATACATACATACATACATACATACATACATACATACATACATACATACATACATACGTACATATTGTCACCTCTGTCTGCGTGGGTTTGAGTCTCAGATTCGGCCAATGTGGGTATTGACAAAGCTTGCCAGTAGCTTCTTGTGGGTCGGTGGTTCTTTCCGAGGGTTTTCCCTGGTCCTTTCTGAACCATTAATACTGGCCAACATGTATAGCCTATCGTGTGCTGAAAAATGACATTAACTCTACTACTACAACAGCAACACACACACACACACACACACACACACACACACACACACACACACACATACATACATACATACATACATACATACATACATACATACATACATACATACATACATACATACTTAGGGGCCCCGAGTGGCCGAGTGGTCTAAAGCGCTTTCCGTTATGGATCACTGCCGTCTCACCTCTATCTGCGTGGGATTGAGTCTAAGATTCGGCTAATGTAGTTATGTGAGAAAGCTTGCCAGTAGCTTCTCTTGGGTCGGTGGTTCTTTCCGGGGGTTTTCTCGGGTTCTTCCTCCACCAATAATACTGGCCGCCATGTATAGCCTATCGTGTGCTGAAAAATGGCGTTAAGCCCTAAAACAAGCAAACAAATAAACATACATACATACATACATACATACATACATACATACATACATACATACATACATACATACATACATACATACATACATACATACATACATACATACATACATATACATACATACATAGTGTATTGTTTGTGAGCCTTTTTACTGAAAACAAGAATTCATTGTATGCTATGAATAATTTTATTTTGTAATTGACCTTCTCCATAATCAAGTTCATTGTGTTTCTGACAAAAGATACTGTCGTTGTTTATATTCTGTAAACAAATAATACATAGCTAATATGTCCCATGGAGTGTGGATTTAAATATTAGGGTCATTATCACAAGAAGTAACCATATGTATTAGTATCTGTATAATGATTAAGATCCTATAGTATATTTTAAAAATATATTATTCTAGAAGGTCGGGTAAAGTGGTTTTTTTTAAATATTTTGTTTACTGGAAACATTATGTATTCCTGCGATAACATTTGAATAAGAAATCGGCTGTATTGTAGTGATCAGTGTTTGATTAGGTTGGAAATATTTATTCAAATAATTATTCTCTGGAATTACAGTCTTCAATAATATTATTTGACAAGAACATTAATTTGGAATAACAATGAATTCAAATAAGGATATCTTGGATTATATTAGTGTGATTCATGAAAGAACTATAGGCACATCATCACACCCCAGGCCACTGGTCACATCACACTCCAGGCCATTGGCACATTAGTACGTTAGACACTGTAGGCACATCACACTTCAGGCCATTAGTACATTAGTCCGTTTGAGAATATAGGCCCATCACACTTCAGGCCATTAGTACATTAGTACGTTAGAAACTGTAGGCCCATCACACTTCAGGCCATTTGTGCATTAGTCCATTTGTCTTCTTTATTCACAGAATGCCACCAAAACCATGACACAAAATTGCCCTGGACATAGTTCATTTCTAATTGAAATTTCCAAAAACTCTGAAATATGGTCAGGTATATTTAGTTGCATTTTTAGCAAACATCATGACAAAACTCAGATAGACCATATAATTTCCAAGGGCAAACCCAATGTCCTGAACTCAAATTGATGTAAACGTAAAATGACATTAGTCAGATTGGCCCAAACTTCTATCCTCAGTTACGGACATAGGTCCAGCACACAACACTTAATTTACGACACCATACATACATACATACATACATACATACATACATACATACATGTGGCCTCAATCGTCGCATTTATCTCAGAATTATTATTGAAAGCAAAATAACTATGCAACCTTCATCCATACGCTTCACCGAAAGTTTGTTTCTATGTCTACATTCTATGCATATAAACAGGTGCGTCATGTATTTCTTTTTACATGCTTTTATCTTGAAATATTACATTTATACTTCAGACTGAAGAGATATCATTCTTATGGCATTTTCTACGACAATTGAACTTATACTAGAATGGATCTCTTGATAGCAATAGGGTTGGTTAGCCTAGTGAAAAGGTTGACTAGTTTAGTGAAAAGGTTGGTTAGCCTAGTGAAAAGGTTGGTTAGCCTAGTGAAAAGACTGACTAGTCCACTATAAGGTTGACAAGTATTGTAAAAGGGTTGGCTCGCCAATTTTGTTAGTTGAACTTATCTGTCTGTCTGTCTCTCTGTCTATCTATCTATCTATCTATCTATCTATCTATCTATCTATCTATCTATCTATCTGTCTGTCTGTCTGTCTGGCTGTCTGGCTGACTGGCTGGCTATCGATCGTCGATCAATAACTTCAAAACTGATATCGACAAATGTTTAAAGTGTTCTCTACATATCAGTCATGTTTGTTTGGCCATGCTACTATCTCTTAGTTTGAGCGTCGAATGTGAAATTGACAACGCCACGTGACCCTCACAGCGCACCAATTAAAAATAGCGAGTTTCGTGCGAGTCTCGATGAATAATTAGGAAACAAACAATAGCCATGGAATGACTATCGTTGACGTTACAGAGGCAAGTACAAGGTCAGCCTGAATTGGTATTTAGTTATGGTCCAACAAGCGCTTCTGTGCTATGCAAAAGTACTTACACAAGGTAAGATGTGATAGCCCTGTAATTGGTCATAGGTATGGAGATTAGGGGATGTTCATCAAGGGTGATTGACAAGGTGGACCTATTAAAAGGATTTAAACATTATCGTTTCTTTCAAGTATCTGTCACCAAAATGACTACTGTCAACCCTTTTACGTCTTGAATACACTGACAACCTCAAAGGATGAGACGTAATGGAGCAATCAAGATATCGCCGCTTGGTCCATCTGTTGTTTACTATTGGCCAATGGTTTTATTACGTGTACCTTGTACAATTACAATGCTATATGACTTGTCAAACGAGTTTACAAGGGGACAAAGAATGACACAATTGGTTTGTGGAAGATGTATCTGATGGGGGGGGGGGGATAAGTAAATGCAGAATTTCAGATAAATCGCAGTGAAGGCGGAATATTTTGTTGAACTGAAGACTTTAAAACACACCTTCACACTTATATCGTTGTAGTAACTGCAGTGAAACCCTACACAATGAATGAATCCAACACGTACATCAAAAAGTTTTATTTTAAGGGTAATTGTGCTACGTCATTTATTCAGAGTAAAAAGATGAAATGAATACAAAGATGCCATTTAGTCAACAGAGTTAATTTCATCAGCTGAAATTATTCTAGTTTACTTCTGATTTAAGGTAATAACGATGTAGGGGGGGGGGGGGTTGCAGGGGACAAGGGATAATACGAATGGTTCCTGTGATATCTATACGATGAGGGTGTGTGTGTCTTTTTATGTAACTAATTGCAAATTTTTAGATAAATCGCAGTGAAGAAGGAAGATTTTTTAAACTGAAAACTTTAAAACACATCTTCACACTTATTATATTTTAGTAGTAACTGCAGCGAAACCGCAGGATGCAGGAGTTCTTGGGTTCAATCCCGGGCCGAGTCATTCAAAGACTTACAAAAATGATACTAACAATCGTCTTGGCTTGGCGTTCACCGTTAAGAGGTTAATGTTAAGTCTGGTCGGCCTGGTGTCAGGATAATGTGACTGGGTGGGACATCATGCTACACATCTGCGACATTATGTCCGATTGCTAGACATCACTCTAAACTGCCACACTGCAGACATCGATATGACTGAAAAAATATTAAAGCTACGTTAAAAATCCAAATCACATACACACACACGTAGTGAAACCGTGGTGTTTTTTTAAGGAGATTGGTGGATGTTAATCAACGTTGATTGACAAGGTGGATCCATAAACGTCGGGGGAGGGGAGGCGGAGGGCGGGGCGGCAATTGCCTCATCCTGAATTTGCATGTGCTGTAAAATTAATGTAACCTATATACGAAAATTAACAAGCCCGTCAAGTTTTGCCTAGACCCACGCACCCACCCACCCCGCCCCTCTGAAAAATTTAAATGACGTCCCTGGGTGGACCCATTTCTTTTAAGTATCTTTAACAAATAACTGGGGGCCCCGAGTGGCCGAGTGGTCTAAAGTGCTGTCCGTTACGGATCACTGCCATCTCACCTGTCTGTGTGGGTTCGAGTCTAAGATTCGGCAAATGTGGGTAAGTGAGAAAGCTTGCAAGTAGCTTCTCGTGGGTCGGTGGTTCTTTACTGGGTTTTTCCAGGTTCTTCCTCCACCATTAATACTGGCCGCCATGTATAGTCTATATTGTGCTCCGTCCATCTTTTGTTAACTATTGGCCAATGTTTTAATTACGTGTACTTTGTACCATTACAACACTATATGACTTATCAAACGAGTTTACAAGGGAACAAAGAATGACATGATTGGTTTGTGGAATATCTAAATGGTGCGCGGGAGGTGGGGTGGGGGCCTGAGTAATTGTAAATTTTGGATACATCGCAGTGAAGGCGAAAGATTGTTTATCTGAAGACTTTATAATACACGTTTACACTTATTCTATCCCATCTGGAAATCCAAAAATATCTGTCTGAAAACTAAAATCAGACTATTGAAAGCACTAGTCATCTAAATCTGTATGCATGCGAGGCCTGGACCCTGACAGCAGAATAACAAAGAAGAATCCTGGCATTTGAAATGAGATGCTACAGAACCATCCTTGGTATCTCTTACTTGGATCACTTCACAAATGAAGAAGTGCGTAACACCATCAAACACAAACTAGGCCATTATGACGACCTCCTCACCACTATCAAAAAAAGAAAGCTGAAATGGTATGGCCATGTCACTAGAGCCAACAGTCTATCCACAACAGTACTGCATGGCAGTATCCAAGGTGGCAGAAGGAGAGGTAAAACAGTTGACTGACAACATCACAGAATGGACCCGGAAAAGTTTTGCGGAGACACAGGCATTGGCACATGATCGAGACAAGTGGAGGGAACAGGTCAGATGTTCAGCAGCACACTGCCTCAATGACCACACTAAGTCAAGAGAATGGAAAAGAAGATCGTAATAGTAACTGCAGTGAAACCCTACATCATTACTAAATCCAGCACACACACACCAACAAGGTTGTATTTTTAGGGAATTGTGCTACATCAATTAATCAGAGTGAAAATATAACAGGATGTAAATGCCATTTTGTCAGTAGAGCTAATTTCATCATCTAACATTAAAAATCTAGTTTGGTGTTTTTTAATCGTCAACATTATGATACATGAATTCTGAAAGTTCCAAGATTGCTGCTTTCCTGGCGGAAATTTTCATCAACTGATTATTACTGGTGTTCCGTCAGCATTTACTACTCTACACGCATATGGCTCCTTACGAGTCTTTGCCCCTGCCATACAAACCACTTCCGAGTCTTTGCCCCTGCCATACAAACCACTTCCGAGTCTTTGCCCCTGCCATACAAACCACTTTCGAGTCTTTGCCCCTGCCATACAAACCACTTCCGAGTCTTTGCCCCTGCCATACAAACCACTTCCGAGTCTTTGCCCCTGCCATACAAACCACTTACGAGTCTTTGCCCCTGCCATACAAACCACTTTCGAGTCTTTGCCCCTGCCATACATTCCGAGTCTTTGCCCCTGCCATACAAACCACTTCCGAGTCTTTGCCCCTGCCATACAAACCACTTCCGAGTCTTTGCCCCTGCCATACAAACCACTTATGAGTCTTTGCCCCTGCCATACAAACCACTTCCGAGTCTTTGCCCCTGCCATACAAGCCACTTACGAGTCTTTGCCCCTGCCATACAAGCCACTTCCGATCATGCGGAGATAAAACAGGCTTAGAATACTTTATTTAGTCCAATAATCATGTACAATACTCAGTATTATTTCCCTCAAATGGTCGATTTCTTTCAAAGATTACTCTTTATTTCAAACTATCAAGGTAATACACTAGCTACCTGTATAGTTTATGTCATGTATGTACCGATCAAAACATTTATCTTTTTGATTTACAACAGTGTTAACATTTGAGAAACAATATGGCAGGTACTAAATCACCCATCTTGATTAAAATTATCACACATTTTCTGAACAATAAAACATGACGTGTTTTGAGGCATTTGGAGATAAATGTGCTTTAGAATGGGTGAGGAAGACCGATCCAAGTTATTTTAAAGAACAGTCCCGCACACCGATTGGTTACTGGATACATTTCAACCTGCAAGACTTCTATGGTTTACTAACAAACTTTCATTTTTCACAATTGTATTCAAAGTGATAAAAATGCATTATTTTGAAAGCTGGAACATTTTCTTTTCCTTTTGTTGCTCAACGGAAGAAATTAAATTACCCTCTTATAACTAAAGATGATGAAAAAAAAAATGGAAGCCTATGCGACTTCTCTAGAACATGCCATCCGATTACAACACAAGCAAATGCCCATGTAGTGAATAAGAAGGTCTGTTTATATTTTTGATATTGTTATTTTGAACCTATATGTCACTTTCGAAATGACGAGTGCATAATTGTCTTTGGCTATAAACAAATTAGTTAACTCAACCATACCTACAAAAAACTACAAATAATTACTAAGTAGTCCCTTAGTTTACTCAGCTGTACCTATACAACACAAATAATTACTAAGTAGTGCCTTAGTTAACTCAGCTGTACCTATACAACACAAATAATTACTAAATAAACCCTTTGTTACCTCAATCATACCTACAAAATACAACAAATAATTGCTAGTGACTTAGCTAACTCAGCCATACCTACAAAACACAACAAATAATTACTTAGTAGTCCCTTAGTAAACTCAGGTGTACATATATAACACAAATAATTACTACATAGTCTCTTAGTTAACTCACCCATACCTACAAGAAACAACAGATAATTATGAAGTAGTCCCTTAGGTAACTCAACCATACCTACAAATCACAACACATAATTCCTATATAGTCCCTTAGTTAACTCAGCCATGCCTACAAAACACAACAGATAATTATGAAGTAGTCCCTTAGTTAACTCAGCCATACTTACAAAACACAAGAAATCATTACTAAGTAGTCCCTTAGTTAAATCAGCCATACTTACAAAACACAAGAAATCATTACTAAGTAGTCCCTTAGTTAACTCAGCCATACTTACAAAACACAATTAGCTTTATCATCTCGTCAAAAGTGAGTTTGTATCGTGGCCCAGTTTTAGAAATCTACGATTTGAAATAGCTGACAAAGGAAGGTACAAAACCAATCTTCCCTAAGAGTGGAGCGATGTACAACAACAATATAGAACAACAAACATTAACCCAATGTATAAATGAAAAATAACAGAATGTAACGTCTCTGCTTGAAGTTTTATTTCCTTGCAAGTTTAAACTATTCACTCCTGGTTGATCTGACCCATCAACAATAAAAGATGAAACCATTTTCAGATAAGAATTATCTGCTATAGCAGTTATGTATTTACTTTGTGCATATTGTTTGTTGTGCCTTAATATCAGTCTATGATGTCTTTCATTATTTTACTCATCTTTTTATGCCTTTAAAAAGTTTAACAGGTCTAAACAGCACGTAGATCAAACGACAAAAGTTTTTGCTGTCCCTTATTGTCTTTTAACTACCTTGGATCCCGCTCTTTCAGTATCAGTAGGAAATCAACTCCGCGATGCAATGTTTATGCTTATGGCAACGCTCATCGCTTGCCGCTCGGGCCCACCCCGTACATCCTAGGGCCGTTCCTGCTCAAGTGTGCCCATTTCTTAGAAAAATTGTTTCAAAGCATCGGCAATAATGTGAGAGCCATGCTTGTAAAAAGAGGTATGACAAAACACCATTACGAAAGATTGTAACTGCCTATCGAGATTAGAGGAAATGTAATCATTCGATTGGTTGAACAGAACATAATAAAACATTGCTTAATAAATATCAGGCTACACATACGTGGAATGTGAGAATACCACGACTACTACACTATTGCAAGGTCACGTCACTAAGATATGGAGATACAAATCACATTATGGGTCAATATTTACAATCATAACAACACTAAAAATTCAGATGTATGCGACTGTTTCATGACGGCTTTTTATGCCGCCACTGTGTTAGGTGTGTTATGGTTGGGATGGAGTGCTCCCAATATTTTATTTAAGGTATTATAGAAGTCACACCCAGGCTCGATTTTGGTTGGAAATTAAATTAGTGAAAGATAGATGTAAAGCTCTGAGACCCCAGTCAGCAATGCCGACGGTTAAATGTTTGAATATACAAAAAGTGAAATTCAACAAATAATTATTTAATGACAATTTAAAGTCAAATTATTAAAAATTCCTAAGTACTCTCCTTCCTCTCTACCCTTTAATAAGCTATTGCATCACTGGATTCGTAGTGTGAGATAGTTTGCCACCTATTATACTTATATGTGTATTATCCAATTCCTTCAACTCTTCCTCTCGACATTCTCCAAATTCCTTCTCCTCCTCGACTTTTCTATACTCCTCCTCCTTCTCCTCTTCTCCTTGTCGACCCCATTACTACCTCCTTTTCGACTCTCTACACCGACTAGACTTGTCAACTCCGACTGCTATGTTAGTCTCACTTCTGTCTCGGAAGTTCTGCCCCCACCCCCCAATAGGTTTCCTGTGAAAACACAATATCGGTACAATATTTTTCCTTAGCCCTCTCATCTCTCTCACACACACACACACACACACACACACACACACACAGAGCATATCATCAGATAACGACTGTTAAATTTGTTTGGTCACGCATTCATTCACATCGGAATACTCATACGTTATTGTATTGTAAAACAACATTGTAATAAAGCGCGGGATCACTTACTTCTCATACATACATCAATAAATTTGCTTCACATCAGTTCATATTCCTAATCCCATTATACTAAACAAGATCAAAACAACCCATCAACAATAAAAGATGAAACCATTTTCAGATAAGAATTATCTGCTATAGCAGTTATGTTTTTACTTTGTGCATATTGTTTGTTGTGCCTTAATATCAGTCTATGATGTCTTTCATTATTTTACTCATCTTTTTATGCCATTAAAAAAGTTTAACAGACGCATTTCCTTACATTACAACTTATACAAAGTACACAAGTATTCAAAAATATACTGATATATGTATACATACGTCTATAGTAACTAACCTTAAACACTTGAACTATTGTCCAAATTCACAATTTAAGCATGTATAAATTCTAACAGATTAAATAAATAAATGCACAAGTTTACTACGAAGTAACCTAATAGCGAATTACAAAATAAATTCTGACCACACACCGACAGAGCGAATACAGTAAATATTTTCGTGATCACTATAAAATTAAATCATATATATATATATATATATATATATATATATATATATATATATATATATATATATATAAACATCAAGACACTCATATATATATGATGCATTCACTTGCCGTGATAAAAGTATAAATAATAAAGAATGCAGAGGAATTGTGGGGCTGAGTATTGTTTCATTTTACATTCAAGTATGAAGACGCGTTTACAGTAAGGTCAATATTAAATGCACCATTGGTGGCCATTTACGATTTTGGCGTTAAATTTGGAAGTGGTAAAATTTGCACGATTTGTTCAAACACCTGTTTTTTAAGCAAGGAAATATATTTGAAACTGGGGGCCCCGAGTGGCGTCCGTTACGGACCACTGCCATCTCACCTCTGTCTGCGTGTGTTCGAGTCTAAGATTCGGCAAATGTAGTTATGTGAGAAAGCTTGCCAGTAGCTTCTCGTGGGTCGTTGGTTCTTTCCAGGGTTTGTCCGGTTTCTTCCTCCACCAGTAACACTGGCCGCCATGTATAGCCTATATTGTGCTGAAAAAATGGCGTTAAACCATAAAAAAAAAAAAAAAAAAAATTAAAAAAAAAAATATTTGAAACTAATCCGCAGTCTCCTCAGCCTGGTAACAGAGTGCTTACGAAACGCTACTTTGAGTTTTAAAATGACTATATTAGGTGAAAATTATTTCATGATCAATATCTGTGTCATCAAACACAGAACATAAAGTACCGCCCGAAAGCAAGAACAGGATACGTGGAAAGTTACTCAAAGCATGAATTCTGATGAAAGAACCATAATCAAGTAAAGAATTGACTGCTTAAAGAATACGATTTTAGTGTATATTTAGAAACTTCAATGGCGTTGGGACGCAATCGATGTAATGACATATCGCTTGGAAAACGGGAACTTTGTAACAGAACATATCAGTACGAATGCTGTTAAAATCCCACTTCACTGCGTTTGGTGATTCCTCTGGTGGTTGACTGTCACTTAAATGTGATATTGGAGACCAGTCTTATAATCATCGTTGTGTGCAATACGGATTTACTGCCGAGTTTTATCGTGAGCGGCGGCGAGACTTGCCACCGCACAACTCCGCGGAATAAGCAACCGATATCGTGAATGAAAAAGCCGACTCTGTTTTCAAGGATCAAAGCGATTACTGTTGACAAAACAATGTTTAATGCTTATCTTTTTTCAACTTAATCTGCGAGAGAACATCAAATAAAGATACCCAGAGGTACATAAAAGACCGGTATACTTGCGTTATTATGACTGTCACTAGAGGTTCAATGTTCGAATGTGAGACAGCTTCATGCAACAGCAGTACTGCTAAATAAGCAGTACTGCTAAATAATAAAAGTCCACCAAGATCCAGACTGCACACATGCCGTCACAGATGAGAAATCTGTCAACGTATTGTACGTACTATTGCCGACGCGGCTATTGTGAATGCTCCTTAAAAATAAACGTTACAGAATTAAAGTTATACAAAAACAATAACTATTACACGATAACCATCCCAAAGCAGAGACGTTGTGAAGCTTCTCTCGAGTATGCGGTCAGGCATTATATCAACATCTGAGCACGTGGGTGAAGCGGCTTTCCCATCCGGATTTAAGGTGGAAGTTGTTTTCCATGTGAAATTTGCCATACCTGGTTAATTGGAAAAATGAAGCTCTGACCGTATTTAACATCACAGCCGTGGTTTCGTAGTGCTGCTTGTGAACTCGTAAACTAAAAAGACACAAAGACCATCAATGATGAAATCAGCAAAATTATGCAAATATCTTTGAGAAATGTTCAAAACTACCCAAAAAAAATGTTGAGGATGGATGCTTTCCAGATGCTTTCAAGTTCATCTTCATACTTCTCTGTACAAATCATTTCTAGGATTGAATTATATTCCGATCCAGTATTTTCAATGAGTGGTCTTCGAAATATACGCAGCAACTGCATGTACTCGAATTTGTTGGTAACCTATAATTCCCTGTACTGGTTACTGACATCAAAGAAATTGAAAAATCTTACCATGATTTCGCCGTCAACATGCTTGTTTTGAAATTCACCGCGGTGCAACTGTAGATGATATCACCATGTATTCTTTAGGTAGGCTTTGAATATTTAAACCTTCCCGTGGAAACTTTCCTGAGACCCCTGCAGTACCATCAAATAATACACAACTTACTGAACATGTTCTATGCAGCTTTTGTTAGACCCTTGTCAGACGTGATAAAGCAGATCGTGGTATGCACTGCTGCCGACTGTAGCTTTCACGGTTCCAAAACAGCTGAGTTAAGAGTGGTTGGAACCACATCCAGGTAGGCACAAACAAGGCTTGAGATTTGAAGACTCTCTTCACTAATAGAGTCTCGAAGGCGAATAAAAAGGACACGTTCCACGACTGCCTCTATCAACTCGCAAAATTTCCCAGACATTATTTCTTGGCTGTGGTCGTGCCGTTGCCGGCCACTAAAGATCGTCCATTGACTAATAATTTTGTTTATCTCTCAAAGTCAGTCTGGCATTTACTAGAGGACTTATGTGGGATACAATTATGTGGACGATCCTCCATACATGGGAAACCAACATCTGCAATTTGGATTCGACAAGAGGACCTGTATCACATTTGGTCACATTCACCTTAATGCCTCAACATCTTTTGTAGGTCTACTTTCATGGGCTTGCATCGGAGCGTGAAGTCGTTGAGATATTTGCACGAACGCTTCCTAGATACTTACACCGGAAGTGGAGTTTTCGACCTCTTTTTTATTCCATGAAACAGATGCAAACTCTAAAAGACGACCCAGGATGTGGAACTCTCGTTGCTGGGAAGCCTACATACACGCGCATAGATCAAGTCCCTGCAATCACTTATTTTGCATTATTATTTATAATCTACACTTGAAACATATCAGAAATATGTTGATCATTATGGACGCGCGAGAGCCGACGCGCAGAGCCTGGCAGAAACCGTTGAAAATCAAGGAATCAGAGTCTCCGGTATGCTGGTTGAATTAATCAAATATGATGTCGACGATGTTAATACTGTGACTAAAATATGTGTATAGGCAAGTGACACAAATGTGATATCAGCCCTACTCTCATTATTACGTATAGTAATTTTATGGAGTGTAACTAAATAAGTATTGACCATCAAGAAGGAAAAAACTGATGGCATATCAAATAGAAGACTTGTTTTCATTACAAAAGGGATGGATTTACCATAATTAAGCTTCAAATTTTAAAGTATTAAACATAGTACTTCCTAATGTTATACGGAACTACATGCGGTGAATACGATGACATTGGTATCATACGCGTGAATTCGTCTAAATCATCTAGTACTACGTAGCAAATTGCAGGACGACTTAGTTTGAAAAAGTGACATTTATAACAACTGTTTTCTAACCTTACCATATTAGTAATGCTCAAATAATGCACATATTGCCCTCATAAACAGAGATATGAGCAATTTTGTCATGCATGTTAAGAGTTAAATGAATTTAAGACAGTGAGACTTTAAAATTGCTCACAGCAATATAATATTTAGAGAGAAAATGCTACTGAAGAATGTCCAACCATTGTGGATAAAATACTGACAACAGAGACTGCGTAACTTTTGATTTAAAAGAAACTTGAATGTGACTAAATGACACCTCTTGTTCCAAAATAATAACGTTATATATCTAAAGCGTTGCAACCTGAAGAAATGTTTATACATCGGTAGATTTTGTGGACGACTTTTGGTTCCCATATTCAAGGTAATTACATGTGAAGCTTTACCTGTAACAACGTCTTACGAATAATAATAAAATAAATAAATAATAATAATAATAATAATAATAATAATAATAATAATAATAAATAATAATAATAATAATAAACCCCACCCACCCACCTTTGTGATTTCCGAACAAACTGTACAGCCACTCTAATTAAAATCATCCATTGTAAGTTAAAATAATGTCTTTCCGCTTTCCAACACCCACCCCATTTACCAAATAAAGCAAGTGGCAGTCTTTACAATCCAGTCTTCAGATATTATTGCATTTTGCTTCGACAATATTTCACTGCCTGCTATTAAACGTCAGGGTCATATGTCGAGCACGGGATCTCACTAAAATGGACTCGATTTAGGTTTTAAAAGATCATATTTTGCAGAAAGTAAGAACAACGAACCCAATAGCAACACGTGCCATACGCAAGCATAATGTACGAAAAAAAAGAAAACCCTAGATTAAACAGCACCAAAAAATTTGCTATATTTTAAAATTATTGTCATAACTACTTCCGTATATTACTGACACGACCCGCTATGACATCCTACCCTATATTATTATATAAAGAACCGACGACGCTTGGCTAGCAAAGATCGAGCAATGTATTCTGTCGCAATTCAGAGGCTAATTAAATTAAAAACAGTCGATCGACCTAAACGTGAAATCTGCTGATCTGATTATCGAAAATAATTAAATTGGAATTATAAGAATTAAATGATCATGGTTTGGTATCTACCGATGTGTACATTTTACGTAATCACTTACAAAGTTAACATAAAGTCCTTTGTGAGTAATTATTAAAACGTACAAATCGATAAATACCCAACCATATAATCATATATTATGCATGTATTAATTAAATGACGTGTATGTATATATCAATTTTATTTTTCAGTACGCTTTTTAAAATTAGTTTTAAGAGATGCCCAAAGTCAAGAATGATGACTTCATTATCATTCCACCATATGCACGAATATTTTAGTATATATTTATATATAGATTCGTTAACTGGGATTTTTGTGGATGAATAAACTTTGCATGTAAAATGACATGCTAATAAGTAACCATGGTTATATTCGTTCTATATTATTTAAATAAAGCAAGCGACTTGTTCAAGGACAATTTTGAGCAAGGCTCGACATAATCGTGCTATCACATCAATATTCTTGATAGGAATTATGTAAACCAAACTGTACCATTCATTACAGGGTTTTGGTTTTCAGTATCTGTCCCTCTTTTTGTTGACGGCATTCCGCAATCACTCATTATAAATCATTACCGTTTTAGCAGTCGTAGACATTTATTTCCTTCCGACTTTATATTGTATTAAGATTAATTGGGTATGGTTTTCGACCCTTACATTGGCAGTAATTAATATCAAGAGTTGTGCCCAGTTGATAAGCTATATCTATTGGATCTGCTTGTTCTATCCTGCTACTTTCGGTTGAAGTTCTGGAAATCTGCGTAGAATGGGTTGTAACTTGTGCATGGATAGTTATGTAAACCAGTGTTGAGTTTTTTTCTTGCTGTATGATATACGTTTTAATCAATCTGTAGCCTACCACATTAGCAGGATTATAGTTACTGCTTGCAAAAAAAAATGTGTCCATACTGAAGTTCAGTAAGTCAATCATCTACCGATGTGTGATATTTTGGATCACAATGCTTTACTTGTCCGATGAGCAATAGGAGAAGACAACGGTGATACCTAAACAGGAATGACCCGTTTTTTTATATACATTTTCTTAAGTTCTTTCTTTTCGAATTCTAATGAAGAAGACGTCAACATATTTGTTGCTTTAGATGTAAACTTGCATGTTTTTTTTGTTTCGCGTGTCGTCTTTGGAAGTCTGCTTTCACCTTTCCTTTGTCTTTTCCTCCATCGTTGGGGACGTGACAGTGGACTTTATATTTGGTTTTGTTTTGTTTTGTTATCCAGTTTTCATGTTACTATTGACATTTATTTGAGTATAAGATGTTGCAGTTACTGCCCATACCATTTATTGTGTTTCAAACAAATCGGTTCGATCCATCAATAGGAATCCATCTACCGAATATAAGTAGCTAAAGTTAATTTGCGTCCTTCTATAAATTCCATGTATACATGGTTATATGTCATTCTAGATGGGTCTGTAAATGTATGATCACCTCATTAATCCTCCTAAAGAAGGCCAATAAATCAATATTGGAAACTTTTAACAATGAGCTTTCAGCAAGGGAAGAAATCTTCCTTGAGCAATTTTTTCTTTTGACTGACTGGATTCATCTTTCCTACGATTTGATAGAAAAGCAGAGTGTGTATTATTCGACAAAACCCACGTTTTCTCTGATTGGTCAAAGGAACCTCTTCTTTAACTACGTTAAACACTATTCAGAGATCACATTGGTGATTTCTGTACGTTCTTTCTGATTGTTCCCTTTTCTCATCGATGTATTGTGAGTACAGACAAAACACACGTTTGGCTCAAAAATGAGAAATGGTTGGTTTCCCTTGTAATACATCTTGTTCATACGAACAGGGACAATTCTTCTCAACAATTCTTTATAATGAAATTCGTGCCCAAAGCGTGTTGGAAAGACGTACTAAGTCTGTAAAGTTGTTTTCTTCAGTACCGAAGTAGCAAGAGAAGACTGTAGCAGATGACGACAGACTATACATTTAATATACATTTTTTGGTCAGTTAGTTTTGTCAAAGCTACTTGATGCTTTTTGCATAAAAACGGAGAGTTTCGTTTGAAAAGGAATGTGAATGACGCCTTTTAGTAATTGACCTGCTGTCAAAGTAACGAATCGTAACACATCTTTGAGTCTGTCTGCATACAGATGCGAACACACTTGTTCACGCTTCTTGTGACTGATGTCATACAGTGTTAGGATCAGCCTGGTCTCATGATGAGATTTATGGAAATCAGATTCAGTATTGTAAACGTAGAAGGAGAAAAACGGTATATATATATATATATATATATATATATATATATATATATATATATATATATATATATATAAGACAAACAATGAAGGTGACTTGTAATCGTTGTACCTCCTCCTTACAAACAATGAAGGTGACTTGTAATCGTTGTACCTCCTCCTTTACAACAATCGTAAAAGCAATATGCACCATATTGCAAAGAATCTGAAGTGGTTTCAAAATTTTACAAAATGCAAATATAATTATGTAAGTGACCTCTACATAAGCGTACACATACAGGGTTTTCCTAATTAGGTTGGTGTGAGTTGTACCTTAGGCTTGACCCTCGGACTTTTCAACAACACAATGAGCATTACGACCAATGGTGCGATGTGTTGAACTATGATGAAAGACGTTTTGGGTAATGTAAATAATATAATATTAATAATGCTGAAGATCATCTTGAACATACTGTACCCACAAGCAGATAGACATAATCGCTAAAGAATAGGCAGGGTTCCAGAGTGGAAGAAGCACAACATTACAAATATTCAGTCTTAGGGTTCTGTGTGAAAAGTATTCACAACATCAATAAGACATCTATCGTGTGTCTATTGATTTCAAAAAGGCATTTGACAGTGTGGCATGATGCATTGTGGGCCACAATGAAGAAGTACAGCATGGGTCAAAAATTGACCAATACCATAAAGCAGCTGTATGCCAAGGCTACCAGTGCAGTAATTGCGCAAGGTTTTGTGACGGACTGGTTCAAGACAACATTTGGAGTGCGACATGGCTGTCTTTTCTTACCCACGCTTTTCAGCATCTACTTAGAGCCAAGCCCCTGAGAACAACTGTGGGACAGTGAACCAACCTACATTTTGCAGACCACATTGATGAGCTTGCCGCTTTAGTGAAGAACCTGGATGAAACATCGTCCAGATTTGACATGGAGATAAGCGTCGAGAAGACAAAGCTGATGACAAATAGTGGCAAACAAATCTCAACCAAGATTAAAGTCAGAGGACATAAACTGGAAACAGTGATCCATTTCAAATACCTTGGTTCCATAATCACCGATGAGGGATCTAGAGCAGACATTGTGTGACGAGCAGCACAAACAACGGCAGCTATGATAAAGCTAAGACCCACCTGGGGAGACAATACTATTAGTCTGAAAACTAAAATCAGACTATTGAGAGCACGTGTAATCTCAATTTTTCTGTATTCATACGAGGCCTGGACTCTGACAGCACAATTTCAACGAAGAAACCAGGTAATACAAATGAGATGCTACAGAACCATCCTTGGCATCTCTTCAGCTACATCACAAACGAAGAAGTGCGCAACACCATCAGGCACAAAGTAAGTCATTATGAAGACCTCCTCACCACTGTCAAAAATAGAAACCTGAAATGGTATGGCCATGTGACTAGAGTCAACAGTTTATCCACAACAGTACTACATGGCAGTATCCAAAGTGGCACAAGGAGAGATAGACAGAGGACAAAGTGGACTGACAACATCACAGAATGGACCAGGAAAAGTTTTGTGGAGACAAATGCATTGGCACATGATCGAGACAAGTGAAAGGAATTGGTCAGATGTTCAGCAGCACAGTGGCTCAAAGACCACACTAGGTCAGAAGACTGATGATGATGATGATGATGATGATGATGATGATGATGATAATGATGGAATAATACAAGCGTTACGAGCATGTCATTATTGTAAAACCCATGTTTAATTTCATCATCGTCTTTCCTTAACATGTCATCAATCATAAGGAAAGGCATCTGGCAAGAGTGCTGCACGATCCAATCGTCTTCTGGGTCTTCTTTCAGGTACGCGTAAGCCGATTGACACTCTTTGAAAACTATTCAACAAAACTCCAATTTTTTCTAAATCGCTTAGCCAAGTGGTTAAGATTATAAAGGCATGTCGAATATACATTGCATTCTAACTTTGATGATCTGACCTTGTTTGATTCACTTTTAGAACTGAGGATGCAGCCATAATTATTGATGTGTCTTGAGAACTCTGAGAGGATAACAGAGGGGACCAGAAAGTTGATGTAGAATGACAGTGCTCTAAAGGTCTATACAAATAAAATAGAAAGGAATATTAAGGTGCATGGGTAAATCTAAGGGGTTTAGTTTTTTAAAAACACGAACGTCCTAGCGTTTACCTAACTTTTGGACTTCTTTTAACATATCACCACATGACTGGAACGATAGCTGAGTATCAGCTTTTGCACACTGCATTTGGTACCAAACTGGTATTTCTTATTTTGATACTTCTCGACCATGGGCAAAACTAAAACAAAATGTCTGAGGATTTTCTGTCTTCAACGCTCTTATACTTTGCTTCTCAATATGAGGGTGATAAGATCCAATGCAGTTATCGGTAGCAACGTAATGAACTAGTTCCAACACGGAATATAACTTTAAATGCTCACTGGTTGTTACAATACGTAGCAATGATCAAAATGACAAACTCGTAGGGTCGAATAAATGTTACTAGGATCAATGCTTCATTTAAGAATTCCACGTGTTTGATGAGGTGGGTTTTTTAACAATCGTCGATGAGCTGAAAGTATTGGATTCAACGACAAATTATTGGACGCTGAACAAGTTTTCCCCACAAGCCAAAAGTCAGGACTTTGTTTGACGCGTTCTGTGATGATGTCTCTGTGAGCTCAGTACCATTGCTTTCATTGCTCTTTTTCGTCTGGAGTGTGACGTAGTTTGAAAATACGCTTAGCTTGTTATGTGGTAGGTAAGTGCCAAATTGTCTTCATATATAAAAAATGGTATTCACGATCAACAGCTTGAAACAGATTTACACCCACCCACGTTCTTGTCAGAGCTCGTCCTTGGTTGTCGTTTATTTTGTTTATATAGTTCAGTACATGTACGACAAAATGGAAACGGTAGCTTTCTAATGCAATTATGAAGCAATATCGGATCTTAAAAGTTCGTCAAATATGTTCGATATAGTATGGAAATATATCGTATGGCAATATCGGATCGTAAAAGTTCGTCAAATATGTTCGATATCGGTTGGAAAATCAAATGCATCCAATGAATAAGAGCAGTGCCAGGCGTAGAAAGCGTCTCATTGTTTTGTTCAGATACCTTCGGGGTCGTATTAATTAAGTTCCAATAAATGTGGGACAATTACGTGTTGATTGTCTTCACTATTGAAATCTAAGGAAGGTCTGCTTGTTTACGTCGCACCATACCTTTTTGTCATTTTGTTTAGAGGCACCACAAAACAACTCATTGAATCTTTTGACTGTACGTTTCCCATCCTTATGTATATGATCTTGCTCCATTCATGCTGATTCTGGGATATACTGTTCCATGTTTTGAAAGATATTTCAAAATAAATTGATCTTCATACCCTGACTAAGTGTGCGCGATTACTGTTGCGTATTGACGCCATTAGATTCATCATCAGTAGGGTCCAAGACACTGTGCAAAATCAGGAATAGTATTGAAGTCTAACTTTATCTTTTCACATTCACACTAAACACACTACAGTTAAGACAATTATGAAGAAAAGGTTCCTGATCACATCGCGGCAAACGCTATGAGCGATACAAAAAGTCTGGAACATGATGTACAGTTGGGATTTAATAAACATATGTAAAGTTGCAATAACTAGTCTCCGATGGAAATGAAAAGTGCATAATTATCATATTGAGTATGGCTTTTGAGTCTCTCATGCCCAACATATCATTTTATTGTTGCACGTATTGAATTTTGTTGAATACCTTTGAAGAGATTAACTCAGCATGTATACTAAATTCAATCAAGACATGATTTCAAGCTGTCACGAATGATAGAAAATGGCAAACATTCTTGATCTTCAATAAACCTCACTGGTTTCAAACGAATTATTCCTTGAATAATCATGGCTATTGATCTTGTGGAAGGACAGGTTGATGAAGCTGGATATTGATTAATCATTTTCTCGTCCACATTATTGGGTCGACTTCTGGCAAAACGTCTGTGAGGGAATGAGGTTGCACAAAACGTCGTCGGCTCTCTTCTCTCCTTGAAATACGGTAATTTTACTAAGGTACCCTCTCTCTCTCTCTCTCTCTCTCTCTCTCTCTCTCTCTCTCTCTCTCTCTCTCTCTCTCTCTCTCTGTATACATTAAGCGAACTGCTCATTTATACATTCAATCTGTGAAGATGAAAGATCAACCGAAGATAACACTTCTTGTCAGTGATCTATATGAGTGATTCGATCATATATTACATTAAAGAAGACCTAGTTAGAGACTGAAAACTATTCTTCTTGAGATAAAAGTGAAGATTCCATTCATGTGTGTCAAGACCTAGTTATACTAAAGACTACTCCTCTTGAGATAAAAGTGAAGATTCCATTCATGTGTGTCAAGACCTAGTTATACTAAAAACTACTCCTCTTGAGATGAAAGTGAAGATTCCATCCATGTGTGTCAAGACCTAGTTATACTAAAGACTACTCCTCTTGAGATAAAAGTGAAGATTCCATTCATGTGTGTCAAGACCTAGTTATACTAAAGACTACTCCTCTTGAGATGAAAATGACGAAGATTCCATTCATGTGTGTCAAGACCTAGTCAGAGACAATACTACTCCTCTTGAGATAAAAGTGACGACGATTCCATTTCATGTGTGTTAAGAAAAGGACACTAGGCTATTGAATGTCCACAATGTCAAAGCAAAGGAACCCTTAGAAACTGGACAATATGTCTAGAGACAGAAATAAAGATTACTCTTGTCGTTTTCAAGAAGAAAGAGATCGGTTTCCAGATCGCTTTGAGAATGTAAAATGAACTGTATTAAGAGAAACAGTTCGAGTTTTCACGAGCGAGAGAAACTGCAGAAAACCCCATTCTCTCACCAACATTAGAAAGGAGAGTAAAGATAGAGAAAACAGACATTTTCAAGAGCAACAAAGACAGTAGCGAAGAAATTCAACTGAAAGAGAAACGAATGGACTTTATGGATTTGTTTAAAATCTATTTATTCTTATTCATGACAATATACAGAAAACTTAAATGTATCAATGTCTTAATTTGTGTTGGTATAAATTGTTCCAAATATATAGAAATATGTTCGGGGAGAATTTGTTTTGTTGTTGAAGTCTCAATAGTGTGTTGTATCATAGGCGAACCTGAACAGTGCCGATTGGTTTGGTAAACAATATCATAGACTTTTCAGCATCAACGTTATAACACCCAAATCAACTGACGAAGCTGTGGTATTTTTGCTCTGTTATTAAAGTTCATAGTTCTTTCTTCGTTTTCTTTTTAATTTTTTTTTATTCTGGTAATGAAGAGAGAAATGAGGGGATATGTCGTGCCGGCGAAGAAATCTCAATAATAAAATAAATTCACTCTCTGGAATAGAGAGAGAGGATACTATTAATTGAATAATAATTTAGTAGTAGTAGTAGTAGTAGTAGTAGTAGAGGAGAGTACTGTCACGTCGGTGTTAGATATCATAACAGACCCACCACAATGCAGTTTTCTTCAATTCAACAGAGTACACTGTAATTATACTGCCCCATATTGTGAATTGTAGAATAGCACTAGGTTCTATGGGGTGCAAGTGACATCATAGTACCTCTTGCATTATTTTTGGTACAGAAAAAAACAGGTTCTGGATGAATCATGTCACATGTATTCCGATTGGTGGAGACTGTAATTCAGATTTAATTAACTATTTATAGTGGTACATTCACCAATTGTGTCATCAAGGCAATTCAGCGTCAGGTTACCTATCATTATGACATGCTGTTGGATCCAGACTATCTGATGTATGTCAAATCAATGTAAGCACGTTGCATAAAAAGCTCTACAGAAAAGAGCGTGCATCTACAGGCAAACGTGTTGAACAAGAGTGTTGATGCATGGACCTGTATTAACGAGAAGCGGTATCATTGTACAGTATATAATCTTTTGTTAAAAAATCAACGGACCATGTCAGTGCCATCTAAATCTAACAGAAACAGATGCACTATTATGTAATGTTTTCTTTTATGTTTCATACATTTGTTTGTTTATCTGTTGTTTAATTGTTTAATATTAAACCTCATCTCCATCTTCCTGTCCTTTTCATGTGACAGTTATCAGTAAGACAGGTTTGCGTAATTGTAAGCATTTTCTCCCTTTCGCAGCACTATTATGTAATGTTTTCTTTTATGTTTCATACATTTGTTTGTTTATCTGTTGTTTAATTTTCAATATTAAACCTCATCTCCATCTTCCTGTCCTTTTCATGTGACAGTTATCAGTAAGACAGGTTTGCGTAATTGTAAGCATTTTCTCCCTTTCGCAGCTTACACCCCACCACTTTTGTTTTGGGATGTAACGTGGCATTTTGTCTGTGTTTTTACTCTACCTCCTATTTTTCATTTCCTTTCACACTGTCTGCTGGTTAGTAGGTACGGACGTTGGCAAATTGACGTAGGTACTGGTGTGTAAGTGTTAGACAGTAGATTTATGCCTTGATCTGTAGAAATTGGTTTTTGGTCAGTAAGACCACGTGTCAGTAGATATGAGCATTTTTTTTAGTTCTGATGGGTTATGGTCAATTAAATCCATGCTAAATTCTTACTGACCCAGACCATTTTATAATGTTAGTCCAATGGGCGTTGTAAAAATTACCATTTTCCCTTATAGCCATAATGCCATATTTGTACCCAAAACAAAACAAACAAACAAAAAAATCAAAACAAAGCATGATGACATGGTGCAATGTAATGTATACATCATGTTTAATTTCTCATGTGTTCGGACCTTATTTAGCCAATGGTCATTTTTAACATAAAATTTCTCCTCGTAACCATAGTGTTGACTATTGATAAACCCAAGATTTTCTCACGGAATTCCCATTTTTAACATAAAATTTCTCCTCGTAACCATAGTGTTGACTATTGATAAACCCAAGAATTTCTCACGGAATTCCCATTTTTAACATAAAATTTCTCCTCGTAACCATAGTGTTGACTATTGATAAACCCAAGAATTTCTCACGGAATTCCCATTTTTAACATAAAATTTCTCCTCGTAACCATAGTGTTGACTATTGATAAACCCAAGAATTTCTCACGGAATTCCCATTTTTAACATAAAATTTCTCCTCGTAACCATAGTGTTGACTATTGATAAACCCAAGAATTTCTCACGGAATTCCCATTTTTAACATAAAATTTCTCCTCGTAACCATAGTGTTGACTATTGATAAACCCAAGAATTTCTCACGGAATTCCCATTTTTAACATAAAATTTCTCCTCGTAACCATAGTGTTGACTATTGATAAACCCAAGAATTTCTCACGGAATTCCCATTTTTAACATAAAATTTCTCCTCGTAACCATAGTGTTGACTATTGATAAACCCAAGATTTTCTCACGGAATTCCCATTTTTAACATAAAATTTCTCCTCGTAACCATAGTGTTGACTATTGATAAACCCAAGAATTTCTCACGGAATTCCCATTTTTAACATAAAATTTCTCCTCGTAACCATAGTGTTGACTATTGATAAACCCAAGAATTTCTCACGGAATTCCCATTTTTAACATAAAATTTCTCCTCGTAACCATAGTGTTGACTATTGATAAACCCAAGAATTTCTCACGGAATTCCCATTTTTAACATAAAATTTCTCCTCGTAACCATAGTGTTGACTATTGATAAACCCAAGAATTTCTCACGGAATTCCCATTTTTAACATAAAATTTCTCCTCGTAACCATAGTGTTGACTATTGATAAACCCAAGAATTTCTCACGGAATTCCCATTTTTAACATAAAATTTCGCCTCGTAACCATAGTGTTGACTATTGATAAACCCAAGAATTTCTCACGGAATTCCCATTTTTAACATAAAATTTCTCCTCGTAACCATAGTGTTGACTATTGATAAACCCAAGAATTTCTCACGGAATTCCCATTTTTAACATAAAATTTCTCCTCGTAACCATAGTGTTGACTATTGATAAACCCAAGAATTTCTCACGGAATTCCCATTTTTAACATAAAATTTCTCCTCGTAACCATAGTGTTGACTATTGATAAACCCAAGAATTTCTCACGGAATTCCCATTTTTAACATAAAATTTCTCCTCGTAACCATAGTGTTGACTATTGATAAACCCAAGAATTTCTCACGGAATTCCCATTTTTAACATAAAATTTCTCCTCGTAACCATAGTGTTGACTATTGATAAACCCAAGAATTTCTCACGGAATTCCCATTTTTAACATAAAATTTCTCCTCGTAACCATAGTGTTGACTATTGATAAACCCAAGATTTTCTCACGGAATTCCCATTTTTAACATAAAATTTCTCCTCGTAACCATAGTGTTGACTATTGATAAACCCAAGAATTTCTCACGGAATTCCCATTTTTAACATAAAATTTCTCCTCGTAACCATAGTGTTGACTATTGATAAACCCAAGAATTTCTCACGGAATTCCCATTTTTAACATAAAATTTCTCCTCGTAACCATAGTGTTGACTATTGATAAACCCAAGAATTTCTCACGGAATTCCCATTTTTAACATAAAATTTCTCCTCGTAACCATAGTGTTGACTATTGATAAACCCAAGAATTTCTCACGGAATTCCCATTTTTAACATAAAATTTCTCCTCGTAACCATAGTGTTGACTATTGATAAACCCAAGAATTTCTCACGGAATTCCCATTTTTAACATAAAATTTCTCCTCGTAACCATAGTGTTGACTATTGATAAACCCAAGAATTTCTCACGGAATTCCCATTTTTAACATAAAATTTCTCCTCGTAACCATAGTGTTGACTATTGATAAACCCAAGATTTTCTCACGGAATTCCCATTTTTAACATAAAATTCTCCTCGTAACCATAGTGTTGACTATTGATAAACCCAAGATTTTCTCACGGAATTCCCATTTTTAACATAAAATTTCTCCTCGTAACCATAGTGTTGACTATTGATAAACCCAAGAATTTCTCACGGAATTCCCATTTTTAACATAAAATTTCTCCTCGTAACCATAGTGTTGACTATTGATAAACCCAAGAATTTCTCACGGAATTCCCATTTTTAACATAAAATTTCTCCTCGTAACCATAGTGTTGACTATTGATAAACCCAAGATTTTCTCACGGAATTCCCATTTTTAACATAAAATTTCTCCTCGTAACCATAGTGTTGACTATTGATAAACCCAAGATTTTCTCACGGAATTCCCATTTTTAACATAAAATTTCTCCTCGTAACCATAGTGTTGACTATTGATAAACCCAAGAATTTCTCACGGAATTCCCATTTTTAACATAAAATTTCTCCTCGTAACCATAGTGTTGACTATTGATAACCCAAGAATTTCTCACGGAATTCCCATTTTTAACATAAAATTTCTCCTCGTAACCATAGTGTTGACTATTGATAAACCCAAGATTTTCTCACGGAATTCCCATTTTTAACATAAAATTTCTCCTCGTAACCATAGTGTTGACTATTGATAAACCCAAGAATTTCTCACGGAATTCCCATTTTTAACATAAAATTTCTCCTCGTAACCATAGTGTTGACTATTGATAAACCCAAGAATTTCTCACGGAATTCCCATTTTTAACATAAAACTTCTCCTCGTAACCATAGTGTTGACTATTGATAAACCCAAGATTTTCTCACGGAATTCCCATTTTTAACATAAAATTTCTCCTCGTAACCATAGTGTTGACTATTGATAAACCCAAGATTTTCTCACGGAATTCCCATTTTTAACATAAAATTTCTCCTCGTAACCATAGTGTTGACTATTGATAAACCCAAGAATTTCTCACGGAATTCCCATTTTTAACATAAAATTTCTCCTCGTAACCATAGTGTTGACTATTGATAAACCCAAGAATTTCTCACGGAATTCCCATTTTTAACATAAAATTTCTCCTCGTAACCATAGTGTTGACTATTGATAAACCCAAGATTTTCTCACGGAATTCCCATTTTTAACATAAAATTTCTCCTCGTAACCATAGTGTTGACTATTGATAAACCCAAGAATTTCTCACGGAATTCCCATTTTTAACATAAAATTTCTCCTCGTAACCATAGTGTTGACTATTGATAAACCCAAGAATTTCTCACGGAATTCCCATTTTTAACATAAAATTTCTCCTCGTAACCATAGTGTTGACTATTGATAAACCCAAGAATTTCTCACGGAATTCCCATTTTTAACATAAAATTTCTCCTCGTAACCATAGTGTTGACTATTGATAAACCCAAGAATTTCTCACGGAATTCTCATTTTTAACATAAAATTTCTCCTCGTAACCATAGTGTTGACTATTGATAAACCCAAGAATTTCTCACGGAATTCCCATTTTTAACATAAAATTTCTCCTCGTAACCATAGTGTTGACTATTGATAAACCCAAGATTTTCTCACGGAATTCCCATTTTTAACATAAAATTTCTCCTCGTAACCATAGTGTTGACTATTGATAAACCCAAGAATTTCTCACGGAATTCCCATTTTTAACATAAAATTTCTCCTCGTAACCATAGTGTTGACTATTGATAAACCCAAGATTTTCTCACGGAATTCCCATTTTTAACATAAAATTTCTCCTCGTAACCATAGTGTTGACTATTGATAAACCCAAGATTTTCTCACGGAATTCCCATTTTTAACATAAAATTTCTCCTCGTAACCATAGTGTTGACTATTGATAAACCCAAGAATTTCTCACGGAATTCCCATTTTTAACATAAAATTTCTCCTCGTAACCATAGTGTTGACTATTGATAAACCCAAGAATTTCTCACGGAATTCCCATTTTTAACATAAAATTTCTCCTCGTAACCATAGTGTTGACTATTGATAAACCCAAGATTTTCTCACGGAATTCCCATTTTTAACATAAAATTTCTCCTCGTAACCATAGTGTTGACTATTGATAAACCAAGAATTTCTCACGGAATTCCCATTTTTAACATAAAATTTCTCCTCGTAACCATAGTGTTGACTATTGATAAACCCAAGAATTTCTCACGGAATTCCCATTTTTAACATAAAATTTCTCCTCGTAACCATAGTGTTGACTATTGATAAACCCAAGAATTTCTCACGGAATTCCCATTTTTAACATAAAATTTCTCCTCGTAACCATAGTGTTGACTATTGATAAACCCAAGAATTTCTCACGGAATTCCCATTTTTAACATAAAATTTCTCCTCGTAACCATAGTGTTGACTATTGATAAACCCAAGAATTTCTCACGGAATTCCCATTTTTAACATAAAATTTCTCCTCGTAACCATAGTGTTGACTATTGATAAACCCAAGATTTTCTCACGGAATTCCCATTTTTAACATAAAATTTCTCCTCGTAACCATAGTGTTGACTATTGATAAACCCAAGATTTTCTCACGGAATTCCCATTTTTAACATAAAATTTCTCCTCGTAACCATAGTGTTGACTATTGATAAACCCAAGATTTTCTCACGGAATTCCCATTTTTAACATAAAATTTCTCCTCGTAACCATAGTGTTGACTATTGATAAACCCAAGATTTTCTCACGGAATTCCCATTTTTAACATAAAATTTCTCCTCGTAACCATAGTGTTGACTATTGATAAACCCAAGAATTTCTCACGGAATTCCCATTTTTAACATAAAATTTCTCCTCGTAACCATAGTGTTGACTATTGATAAACCCAAGAATTTCTCACGGAATTCCCATTTTTAACATAAAATTTCTCCTCGTAACCATAGTGTTGACTATTGATAAACCCAAGAATTTCTCACGGAATTCCCATTTTTAACATAAAATTTCTCCTCGTAACCATAGTGTTGACTATTGATAAACCCAAGATTTTCTCACGGAATTCCCATTTTTAACATAAAATTTCTCCTCGTAACCATAGTGTTGACTATTGATAAACCCAAGATTTTCTCACGGAATTCCCATTTTTAACATAAAATTTCTCCTCGTAACCATAGTGTTGACTATTGATAAACCCAAGATTTTCTCACGGAATTCCCATTTTTAACATAAAATTTCTCCTCGTAACCATAGTGTTGACTATTGATAAACCCAAGATTTTCTCACGGAATTCCCATTTTTAACATAAAATTTCTCCTCGTAACCATAGTGTTGACTATTGATAAACCCAAGAATTTCTCACGGAATTCCCATTTTTAACATAAAATTTCTCCTCGTAACCATAGTGTTGACTATTGATAAACCCAAGATTTTCTCACGGAATTCCCATTTTTAACATAAAATTTCTCCTCGTAACCATAGTGTTGACTATTGATAAACCCAAGAATTTCTCACGGAATTCCCATTTTTAACATAAAATTTCTCCTCGTAACCATAGTGTTGACTATTGATAAACCCAAGAATTTCTCACGGAATTCCCATTTTTAACATAAAATTTCTCCTCGTAACCATAGTGTTGACTATTGATAAACCCAAGATTTTCTCACGGAATTCCCATTTTTAACATAAAATTTCTCCTCGTAACCATAGTGTTGACTATTGATAAACCCAAGAATTTCTCACGGAATTCCCATTTTTAACATAAAATTTCTCCTCGTAACCATAGTGTTGACTATTGATAAACCCAAGAATTTCTCACGGAATTCCCATTTTTAACATAAAATTTCTCCTCGTAACCATAGTGTTGACTATTGATAAACCCAAGAATTTCTCACGGAATTCCCATTTTTAACATAAAATTTCTCCTCGTAACCATAGTGTTGACTATTGATAAACCCAAGAATTTCTCACGGAATTCCCATTTTTAACATAAAATTTCTCCTCGTAACCATAGTGTTGACTATTGATAAACCCAAGATTTTCTCACGGAATTCCCATTTTTAACATAAAATTTCTCCTCGTAACCATAGTGTTGACTATTGATAAACCCAAGAATTTCTCACGGAATTCCCATTTTTAACATAAAATTTCTCCTCGTAACCATAGTGTTGACTATTGATAAACCCAAGAATTTCTCACGGAATTCCCATTTTTAACATAAAATTTCTCCTCGTAACCATAGTGTTGACTATTGATAAACCCAAGAATTTCTCACGGAATTCCCATTTTTAACATAAAATTTCTCCTCGTAACCATAGTGTTGACTATTGATAAACCCAAGAATTTCTCACGGAATTCCCATTTTTAACATAAAATTTCTCCTCGTAACCATAGTGTTGACTATTGATAAACCCAAGAATTTCTCACGGAATTCCCATTTTTAACATAAAATTTCTCCTCGTAACCATAGTGTTGACTATTGATAAACCCAAGAATTTCTCACGGAATTCCCATTTTTAACATAAAATTTCTCCTCGTAACCATAGTGTTGACTATTGATAAACCCAAGAATTTCTCACGGAATTCCCATTTTTAACATAAAATTTCTCCTCGTAACCATAGTGTTGACTATTGATAAACCCAAGAATTTCTCACGGAATTCCCATTTTTAACATAAAATTTCTCCTCGTAACCATAGTGTTGACTATTGATAAACCCAAGAATTTCTCACGGAATTCCCATTTTTAACATAAAATTTCTCCTCGTAACCATAGTGTTGACTATTGATAAACCCAAGAATTTCTCACGGAATTCCCATTTTTAACATAAAATTTCTCCTCGTAACCATAGTGTTGACTATTGATAAACCCAAGAATTTCTCACGGAATTCCCATTTTTAACATAAAATTTCTCCTCGTAACCATAGTGTTGACTATTGATAAACCCAAGAATTTCTCACGGAATTCCCATTTTTAACATAAAATTTCTCCTCGTAACCATAGTGTTGACTATTGATAAACCCAAGAATTTCTCACGGAATTCCCATTTTTAACATAAAATTTCTCCTCGTAACCATAGTGTTGACTATTGATAAACCCAAGAATTTCTCACGGAATTCCCATTTTTAACATAAAATTTCTCCTCGTAACCATAGTGTTGACTATTGATAAACCCAAGAATTTCTCACGGAATTCCCATTTTTAACATAAAATTTCTCCTCGTAACCATAGTGTTGACTATTGATAAACCCAAGAATTTCTCACGGAATTCCCATTTTTAACATAAAATTTCTCCTCGTAACCATAGTGTTGACTATTGATAAACCCAAGAATTTCTCACGGAATTCCCATTTTTAA